>JAKLMK010000071.1:0-153030 GCA_022813445.1 Neophaeococcomyces aloes | reverse complement strand
GAACAACTCTGGAGGCTTTGGTTTGTGAAGAGGGAGTTCATGTCATGATCGATGTGTTAGGCTTGTACACTTTGCGAAAGGCAGGATGATAGTAGCCACAAGGTTGGCGGCAACATCGGAGTTGCAGGCGTTCGACGTCTCTTAAACTATTTGCACAAGCTACTGTTCATCAGAACACTTTATGCGAACCAATTTCCGAATTGCATAGCTGACAGTGCCTGCTTGGCTCATCCCAAATACCATGTGAACGCGCTTGACAGAGACAGGTCGGTCAGCTGGTAGAGAACATCCTGTGGGCTGCATCTTGTAGCTATATGGCAATTGAGACTGTTGTAGCTTGTCCTCGACGACATATCGTTGGCGAATCTGGTTGGCGAGATAAGAGACTTCTCTGTTGATGTTATGGGGGATTTTGTGAGACTTGAGGTTGGTTAACGTCGCCAACTTTCATATTTGTTTCTAGAGTTAATGAGAACATGCGTGACCCAGAGCCCAATCATGCATCTTGAAGCTGAATCATAAGTGCCAACAACGTATCTGCATATGTTATCAAACTCTATGCTGTTGTACTTGAAAGCTACAAGTCCGTTTGGGCTTTCTTCGATACGCTCTCGCGAAGAAACTCAATCTAGCCGCTTATCTAGTTTATCCACACCGGCGCAACTGACCTGCATTCTCCTGAACACTTTCAGCACGCACAAACTGAACAGCATCACCCTTGATCCAAACAAATACATCGTCAATTTGATCAGGCTAAGCCTTATCGCGGGGCTCAAGCTACAGTAGGTACCAGAAAGCTGCAGTGTGTGCACATTTGATGTCATTATTTATTTACCTGGCGATGTGACAAAAGTATGTTTTATGAAGGTACCACTTGGATGCACACAAAGAAGCACCCGAACGATGAAGCAGAGACAACTAATGTGTATTGACGAGTATTCTTCAAGCCGTTAGAACTGATGGCCACTCGGATGGTCATCAAGTCGAGGAGTAGAAGTACGACAGTGGTGTTGAGTTCAATCGACGCTTCCGAAACAGTTGGATGTTTTCGTGGCGGTGGTCAAAATGAACATTTGATATCTTTTTTTCCACCCTAGCCAATGTGTATAAGAGGTTGAAGCACACTACAATCTTCTGAGATCATGTAAGTTACACCTAGAACTAGTATACTGAAGCAAAGGTACACATGGGTGTCGGGAAAGAGGGTTGATCCATATATGGCTGATGGGAAAACCGAGACGGACAAGAGGTGGAACAAAAACGATTTACTGGAAGTGAAGTCTGTCCAGTATTACACAGAAGAGGTAATTGAGAGAGAAAATGGGTGCATCAATCAATGCTAGAGGTGAAGTATATGTCAGAACTCGTGGTGAATCACATTCGCTTCTGTCGTCTCTCAAACCGACTTCGGTCACGCCTTCCAAAACATTTTCTGGCGTACACTCGCCTTTTCCTACACGCATCCTTTGTTACAATTTGGACACACGAAGGGTTCCAAAATCTGCATCCGTTGTGTCTCTAACCTTCACCTTGCTCATCTGTCCTCAAACCTGCTTTTGTTCAAAGGATGCCACCCGCTACCAAGCGTAAAGCTCAACGAAAAGGGACAGGCCCTAGGCAAGTAGCCACCGTCAAATTTGATCCATTCACGTTTCCATACTTCGCCAACCAACAACTCAATCCTGCTGAGTTTCCTGTCTGTGAGTTATGGCGTCTTCCCCGATCAGCATATATGGCTTGAAAATTTGCATTCCTGATACACTCTCCTGGTAGCTGTTGGGTTGCCTGTTGGACGCATTAGGTGGACACCCGCTCCGAAAGATATTGCCACTACTACCAATGGAGGCTGGGAGCAAGAAGATGACAAGAAGAGAACCCTGGTGGACGCCATAGACGACATCTCTGGTGTAAGTCTTGCTGCCTCTCCAGCAACCGCCGAACGGCCATATCCATGCCTCTACACTTTCGATTATCACCAACAAACAGATCGACCCCACCCTCACCCCCGATGACTACGTAGTAGCTGCCCTATAGGGCAGTATATCTACCGTATCGGGAAGTCAAATTTTAAGTGCTAAAACACTGATCAACAATAGAACGAGGTGGACAACGAAGAACCCACCCTCACCTCATCTGCCGGAAATCCCTACAAACGATTAAAGACCACTGGGGGCCGCCCGGCATTGGCAAAGAAAGTCACAGCAGATCTCGACTCTGACGATGAGTTGATAGTACGCATGAAGAATGCCAAGTATCTTGAAAAGGACATCGCGAAACGTCTTGCAGATGAAGGACGTACCAAGTACAACGCAAAGACGATTGGCACTCGTTGGGCACGTCTAAAGAAAAAGTTGCAAGAGAAGAACGATCAAATGCTCGATGAAGAGCTAACTGACTGGCATGATGGAGATGTAGGTTGCTACAGTCGCCATCTGCATACAAATTTTGATTGACATATATAGGATAACGCCCTCGAGCAGGCCAAAGTGAAAGCTGATGAGGCTATCAACAAGATGATTGCAGATCTTGAGTCAAAACGATGGAAACTTGTAGCAGAGAACCTGAAGAGCATGAAGGCAAGTCGGCTACTTCCACTTTGAAACTTTTCAACTAACAAGTCTTAGCCGGTTACCAATTTTTCTCAAAACGCGTGCAGATCTCGATTTGGTGCCCTCCAGAATGGTACCGCTAAGCCAACCCCAGAGTCGATGCTGGACCCTGATGAACACGTCGTCGCTCGCATCGAAGCGCGACGCCAGCGTGAAATCAAATTGGAAGAAGATGCAGCTACCTTACGTATCACGGACATCGTTGACTCTGCCCGAGACTCTTTCGCTGAAGCCAATCGCAAGGGAAATGCTTGGACCTCCAAGACGAAGCCTTCTGACTTGTGACAACGGTCCAAATTTAACGCCATAAACAGCAAGATACCAAACATGCTTTCGGCTATAATGAATTTCTAACAAAGAACATCGTCTGAAGTAGTTCATAGCGACGACTCAGATTTGCACGATTGCTGCCACTAAGCTCCATATCATGATCGACCGCACAAAGGACCAGCAGCTACAGCAAACAACGATGAAATGAGCAAATCAGTATCAATGATAATTATGTATCATAGGAGTTAACGACCAATCATGATTTTGAGCTCGTCGGCCTGTCCACAAACCTCGATTTGCACTTCTTATGCATACGGCACATGCAGGTGGTGGTGTGGTTATGCTTACTATTCGTGGCATGAGGCAAAGACCGAGGCTCATTTCTCCAGTGATCAGCGCTTCGAATAAAGTTCCACGCGACGTGAACCCAACCGCAACACGCGCCGCCACAATGACTGCCTGGGGAAGTTGTTGACTTTAGTCCTGATTTGTTAGTTAGGTACGCCCTCGCCAAGCAGTGATGCGCCTTGATGCGATATAAACCTCACCCACATGTATCAGTCTTTCCTTCCTTCCTTCCACGCACCCGAGCAGGCAAAGTATCCAGCGTCCGCGGTTCCTATCATTCTTACCTGGTAGGCACTCGTACGTTAAGTCATTCTTTTGATCTCCGAAGTTGTCCTCTTGTTCATCCGACCAAGCAAGACATCTGAAGAAGTCACTCGAAAGACTTCGCAGCTCCCACATCACATGCTCCTCCTTGTGAATCAATCAAGCGTCAAATCTTTCTCGAAACTCATCACGCTCTCTACGTCAGCCTAGGTTTCTTCTGCCATTCGTTCCTTCCTGCTCAACTTCACTCGTTCGACAATATAATCCCACGATTTCTCGCAACTGCGAAATGTTCAAGCGATCGTTCAATACCGAATCTGGTCGCGTGGCCAAACCAAAGTTCAGTAAGAAATCGTACTCTGAACACGTGAAGAGGAAGATGCAAGACAGTTTGAGCAGTCCGAACAGTCCGCCTGTTGGAAGGTATGCTGAAACAATTTGTCTGGAGGCCACCGATACTGACGAACCTAGCCAACTCAACAGCCCTATCATCACCATGGTGGTAGGTCATGACCAGCGCCTGTTCGCTGCTCATGAGGACGTTCTCTGCCGATCACCGTACTTCAAATCTTGCCTGAAAGGCCAGTTCCTTGATGGTAATGCGAAGAAGGTGGAGCTGTTTGACGAAGAACCTGAAATCCTATCCTGTGTTCTCGAGTTCTTGTACAAAGGGGACTATTACCCGCGCCTGTTGCATGACAAGCGCCGCAATACCTGGGATCTCGAGAATGCGCAGGACCTAAAAACCGGTGGTCGCGGAAATAGTGAATCGACAATATACCTTTCGGATGCTGGTGGTGATGTACTTCGTGACACCGTGGTATATTGTGCTGCAGACAAATATGGCCTGGATGAGTTGAAGAAGTTGTGTCTTCGGAAACAAGGTCTTCAATCCGGCATCCAGGTCGATGTGATTCTGCGTTCCGCACGATATGCTTACCAAAACACTCCGGACACCGAATCACGTCTTCGCGCTCATTACCTTGCTCTGATCATCAGAAGTCGCAAGACTTTCAAGAGGAGCGGAACTATGCAGATGGAAATGGAGAAAGGAGGTAAATTGTTTTTCGACCTGTTCGTGGCAATGTGCAACCACATAGATGATATTGTGGAGATCAGGTAGGTGTCTTTTCCTTTGTCCTGTTGCCAACTTGATGCCTGTTTAAACCAGGCGCTTACTATTGTGCTCAACAGCAACAGCAGATCGCCCAAAATTATCTAAACGTGGGCACGTTTGCTCACAGCAGGTTCGACGGCTCGGAGCTATAATGTTAAGGTAGTAGAGTCTCTGCACCATTGTGTTCGCACACGAAAGCTCTGGAGGTCGTCGCTTGCGACTACACCACTCCACTTCTATCGAGGTTGGCCGACACGTTTTTGGTTCTTTGAAACCCTACTCTTTCTAATACAATAGGCCCGGACTCGGCGCAATCAACTGTTCTACTCAATTAACTTGACGAGCTTCTGTGAAGCGGCGTCATTGAAAAGGATCGGGAAATTCTTTGGAAACGAAAGTCCGTGGCTTCACGCACCGCTCATTTGTTTTGTGAATCACAATCTGTGCTTTTCGCTGGCATTTATGCCTTCCATCAAGCTAGTGACGCTACGTCAAACTACCAGCTAGCTGGTATTTAATGACAACCTCTGATGATCAGATAGGAATGAGAAATTCGGCCACCTCAAATGTGTTTCATTGAACTTTGCTGAATTCCGTTATGTTTTTGGGTAGCCTACTATTGACAGACTTCTAGCAGGTCTGATTACTCTTTGCTTACTTCAGTCTGACAACAGTTACCATTCCAGTGTCACCGCTCCATATGAACATAATGGTCGCCTGCCTACGTTCACAAATGTCTCACAATTGCTACTATCACAACCTCGTCGGCGAGCTCGAGCTTACAGAGTACCGAGCCCCTCCATTTCTATCATCTTCACGCCATCTTGATTGCGATCCTTGAATCTACCTACGCATAGTATTTACCACGATCCAATTCATGCCTACCGATTGGCCATTCGATCCTCTTCGACCGAACAGGATGAATTCTACGAGTCTATACGACCAGCGCGACGTTTTCGGCAAGCGCAAAACAGGATCAGCATACCACGCTTTCGAAACGGCCAAGCGCCCACGGCGAGATGACACACATGCGAGTTCGAATATGTTTCTGAGCGATGACGACGAACCTACGTTACTTGTGGACGAGCTTTTTCATGGTGAACCTGAGAACGTGGACTATATTGATCTTGATGGGAGCAGCCCAATACGAGATCAACACCCAGCTCGTGTCAATGGCATCAATGGCATCAGCACAACCAACGGTACAATCTCACACGGTCTTGCAACACGTCCTACTCCTAACGTGACAATCGACATTAAAGAGGAGCAAGTCGATGGACCAGCTTGGATCAAAGGAAAGGCACCACCTGGGCGTGTGAAGATCTATGTGGGCAGGCGCAACAAGCAGGTCCTCGCCAAACGCGAAGACCTTGCAAAATCAGCAATCTTGACCTCCTTCATCATAGACGATCCGGTGCAAGGTGCTTTCATAATGCGGCCACAACTACTCCGAACAGACTTCAATGACTTTGACGCAGTGCTGCAGTTCATCCACAGCGGAGAGTATGCCCCAATATTGGTCGAAGACAGCGAGAACATAGGAGGACCAAAGCTTCTAGATGGCCTCAAAACGCACGAAGCATATGCAAAGGAAGTCGTTCGTTCTGGAAGGATCTATGTAATTGCTCAGACCTTCCAGGTTGAGGGATTGGCCGAGCAAGTCCTCAAGAAGATCACTGAAGTCGACATCACCAAGTTCAACAACCACTCCCTCGTGGAGCTGGCAGGAATTGTGTTCAGCAACACCAGATGCCCTGTCTCTACCATGAACGCAATGGGCAATGTCGACGGTGAAGAGAATGCAAGCGCTGCAAAGAAAAGCGACCAGCTTGAGGAATGGATCATCTGTCAGCTTGCAAAGAACTTTCGAGAGATAATGAGATCAGAGCAGACTACATTCTGGAATGTTGAGCACAAGACGTCGAAAAAGTTCCTATTTGCTCGTGTCTTGAAGGAGGTAGCTGACCAATACTGGGCTGTTGGCGGACTTCCTACTGCGAGCTTTATCGAAGTGGATTGAGTGAGATACCTTAAACATAAGGCGTTGAAACTAGGCTGACGATGGTACAATGCAAGAATGTTCTTCCAACTCAGCAAGGAATACCGATGATTATTGTGTGGACGGGCGCAGTCATCAGGAGACTCGAAGTGTCAAAGTTGTTGAGTCGTTCTGTGATAGCCTGGGCACGTTGTTTCCGACCTGAACAATGCACTTCGCTTGGACGTTTTGATATAAGCGGAGTCAAGGAAAGTCAGTGGATAGGGCGGTGTCTGTATCACTCCTCCTCGAGATTGCAACTACTCTGTATCGCAGTTGCATTGACTTTACAGTACAACTAGGTACTTAGGTACATGTATTCTGATATAAATCTCGTGCCGTTTTCTGATGGCGCGCAGGCACGTGCTCTAGCGTGATTGAAACAGGCGACTCGGAGCCTCGGCTATCAAACTCTACTCCATCACTTCATCATTTCTATACGAGTATCTCCATCTTCGAATCTCCTCCACACCCTTCAGTCGTTCCCCGCTGCAACACTGCAACAGGCATGACACGTTTGCCAATGTGCTTCCTCCGCTTCCACTCTGCGGAGTATGATTTGGCTGATTCTGGTGAATCGACTTTCAATGTTCTGTTTAGTGTCTGCTTGTCGTGAATCCTGACTCGCTCACTCGTGAGGGATGCAACATGAACCCCTCAACGAGGGAACCCCAAGCCGGAACATGAAGCATATCTGACACCCTTTAACAGGAACAGAGCGTGCCTGCCCTTAGACTCTCCCTTCTGTTCGTTTGCTTCACTGTCTTTGCTGCGATCTCATTGCACCGTATTCATATCAAGATGGCTTCCGAAAGTGCTCCCCCAACCTTTGACATTCCTAAGGAGTGTATTGCTGGCGTTGTCAAGGACGAAGGACCCAACTTCTGGGTCTCAGTCGAGAAGGTACCAGTACCAGAAATTGGTGAGTGCTTCTTGAAGACACACAATACCACTACGTATCGGACCATCTAACAACCATGCAGGCCCTGAAGATGTTCTCATCAAGCTCAACGCTACCGGTCTTTGCCTGTCAGACGTTCACTTCATGTTGAACGACTGGGCTCTCCCCAAGATGTCGGAGCTTGGAACCAAATGCGCCGGCCATGAAGGTGCTGGTGTCATCGTCAAAGTCGGAGAACGTGTCAAGACCTTGAAGGTCGGTCAAAGAGCTGGTCACAAACCAATTCAGAACGTCTGCCACACCTGTGAATACTGCAAGGCCGGAAAGGACTCGTACTGTGCCAAGAGCGTCTTCACCGGGCTACATTGCGATGGCAAGAGTTAAGGTTCACTTTCAAGGAAGTCAGTACTAACGCGGTCTTAGGCTCTTACAAGCAATATATCGTATCACCCGAAAATTATACCACTTTAATTCCCGATGGTGTCAGTGATTATCTCGCCGGACCAGTCATGTGCTCAGCCGCTACCATCTACACTTCCATAAAAGAGTCAGGCCTGAAAGCTGGAACATGGGCCGTTTTTCCTGGCGGTGGCGGTGGCGTTGGTATTCAAGGTGTCCAGCTTGCACACGCCATGGGCATTCGACCTATTGTTGTGGATACTGGTAATGAACGAAAAGAGCTGGCCACAAAACTCGGTGCCGAGCACTTCGTTGATTTCAAAGAAGGTGACCCTGTGAAGCAGGTGTTAGAGCTTACCGGTGGTGGAGCACACGCCGTTTTCGTGACTGCTGTGCAATCGTATCCCATTGCGCAAGGATATTTGGGGGCAAGAGCGGGAGGCCAGGTCATGTGCATCGGATTGCCTCCTGCTGGCAAGTACCACATTGACCTTGACCCAACGGGCTTGATCTTCAGGAATCAATCTTTCAAGGGAACATTGGTGAGCTCTCTTGGCGATCTGGATGAAACACTGCAATGGGCTGCTAGAGGTATATCCAACCATTACTTTGGTTTGAACGACGAAGCTGACCGCATATAGGCAAACTCCGACTCGAGCCAACTGTCGTAGGCCTTAGCAAATTCAACGAATCCGTCCAGAAGCTCAAGAATGGCGAAATCGCTGGGTATGTGAACAGTTTACAATCAGTAGTACACTTGCTAACGTCTTCGATAGCCGTGTCGTGGTTGACTTCAATATGCCATAGTTTGACGTATAGCAAATCTAAGATCATAGTAACAATACCTGGTCTCTGACTTGTTTGCTGATTGGTGTGCCCTGCTATCCATATATCCCATCTCGTGGTCATCACTGCCCAGCCTTGTGGTCAGGCAGATATCTATTGGCGCAAGTAGGGTATGCATGTACCCTCCACTTGGCAGCCGAATCTTTACAAATGAAGCATGTTTTCCTGTGTGTCCTTTCCCGTTTCTAGGATGAACCTATGTGCTGTAGATATCGTAAAACTGCATGAATCTGCAGTGCGAAAAGGTGAAACGCCGCACTCCCTGTCTCTCAATTCACGTATTCGACCAATCAGAGAATGCATACAAGCTTGCAACTGTGTTAGTGGAGCTGTGCTCGTTGACAGCCAATGGGAGTTTAACAGCAGGCGCTTCGAGCTTCCCCTGCCAAAGCACCCTTTACTATCTTCACTTCCTATTCGCGGCTCACGTAAAGATGTGATAGATGTTCTTCTGCCAGCGTCTGTTTTCTATCTTTGTTCTTGCAGCCGCCGCCTGGCTCAATGCACCAAGATGCCCGATCTGAACATGTCAAGAGCATTATGCAAGATCAATGCATCGCCTATCTGCTCAATACGCGCCGTGTCCCACTGTCTTTCGTTCTGTCTTTCCTAAACCTCCCTCACGTTGTTCGTGCTCGCAAGTCCTGGTGACGCCTGTTTCTGTGCTTTTGCTTTTTGAGTTCCTGAGGCGCAAGAAGATACGCAGGTCGTTCATACAGCTGCAGCAGATATCTTTCTCGTACTTTGCATGACAGTAACAGAACAGCAGCAGCTATGGCTTCTCCAATCCCAATGCTCACTGTCCCGAACCCTCACCTCCGGAAGCCGAGTTTGTCGATATCCTTAGCGACCGAAGATTCGATACGGAATAGTTTCTTGGACAATAACCAGCAGCCGGTTCCTACAATACCAAAAGAATTCCAAACGCGAAGACCAGAATCCCCTCCGTTATCCCCATCATTGGATATTGGCCAAGCTGTTACCATAGAATCACCTATAGATGGCATGCCTCCTGCACCATTACCGGCTTCAGCCGTCCAGAAATATATTCCGAAATCGTTCTCAACGAGGACAAGTAGCCTCTCTCCTCGTCTTGCCTCAAACGACTCTGGATACAATAGTTCAAGTCCTGCGAATGGGAAGTCGCCAGTCGTGCCTATACGATCAATGTTTCCTGTATATAACACAGCTGTGACTTTGGCCCAGCAGAGTTACTACCCACAACGACCCATTCCTGCCATGACGAGTTCATATGCCAGAAGTGCCCGGCAGGATTATTCGTCACCTATCGGCACCCCTAGGATAAGTTCACCAGCCCAAGCAAGCATTGCCAACTTTCCTCTTAGCAGCCTGACGTCCCGTATTTCCTCCCCAGAGGAGCTCAACGACTTATGGCAAGCAACACATGGTATGGAACCAAACCCCAGAATAAAATCGTACGATCTGGAGCTTGCAAGGTCAGTCTCTTCAATCGAGGTAGTACAGTTCGCTCACATTAAGTAGAACCGAAGAAGCAACCTTTACTCTCGGATCAGTTCCGACCAGACCTTTTTACTCGCTGATAACGTATGACACCAACGAAATTGCTTTAAGTAAGAATTCTCCTCGAAAGCAGACCGTCAGCTGCGAGGTATCGATAAATACCATCGAGTCCGCAGCAAGAAGAGCACCGCCTAACGACGGTCTTGTAACATTCATTTTCCCCAAAATGGCTGCCATGCTTGCCATCAACCAGAGTACCGAACTAGCCAAACACCATGAACTTGCACCCACGCATCGTGATGAAGTACAGGCAGCAGCAGTCCGAAGAGCCGCGGATCAGGAAGCTTGTAAACTAAGGTGGAATGCGAGTGCACAGCATTATGAGCTGGAACATCCAGCTTTAGGCCGAAAGGTACGAGGCCCTGACTTCGCAAAGTCACCACAGTCTAGCATTACACCGTCATCAACATTCGGAGCTCGACCGGTTTTCGATATCCTTGTAACCTCGCCAAACGGGCGAACACTACCAATAATCACCGTTGCCAACCCTCAAGCGTCAGACCTGGAATCGTTAAACTCACCATCTATACAAGGCATAAGAATGTCAACATTGCCACAAATAGATACCGACAACTCTTTACTTATCCTCGACTTCAACACTCGAATAATGCATATAAATGCAAATCGAATTCTCGAACATGTCCCTTCCCTGTTCGCCATTGATTCAATAGTCTCGGCTGTAATGACAGTAGCTATTGCTGACGAACGCACTAACACGGTTATGGCAGCTATGGAATTGTGGCAACCAAAGCCAGCAAGAGCTATGTCGACTTTTGGTGGAAGCGTAGCGGGTAAATCTGTGGCTGGCAGTATTTTCTATGCTACCGTTGCAGAGCGAGACGAGGCTGAGGAGGAAGCAAGAGCTCTTGCAGAAATTCATGAGAAGGACATCAAGCGGAAACAGTCTGGACCGAAAACGCACCGAAAGTGGTTCAGCAGTAATAAAGAAAAACAGCCCAAGCAAAAGAAGAAGCAGGAAATCGTGATGCGAGAATTCGACCTCGAGAAGCTTGGTCACTATCAGGCTGGGGATAGAAAAGGTCAGGAGTTGCCAGGTTTTGTGAGGTTGGTCCTCTCGATAATGGTTGGAGGTTTAAAATTCGTGGTATGGTCGTTGTCACTCGTTGTACATTTCTTATCGTGGTTGTTGGTTACTATTACGAGGGGAGTAACTAGTGAAAAATTCTAGATTTGGTTCTTGAGCACATACATGGGGAGGTGATACCAATCGGGATTACATATTGATTGGGAGGGATTGGTTAGGCTTTGCTAATGCTGTCAGCAGCAGATCATGAGATCGATTATGAGGGACGAACCAATACACTATTGATGATGGCTGTCTCGAAGTGTATAATGAAAGATACATTCACAATAGGAGATTTGCACACGCTCTCCTCCATCGGCTACCTTGCTATCGTTGTGGTACTGTCTCCCGCATACTGATCCTGCTCATTGGGGGAAGTCAAGCGTTTTGAACAATTGCTATCTCAGATTTAGACCATGCCCATCATTATCCTCTCTGTGGTCTAAGTATTAGTGACGATTGGTGAGTGTGCTGCCACCTTTCCGTTTCAAACAATATTTACAATACCTTCACTTTCCAGAACTCTCCTCCCCAACCACCCGACTCCACCTATTCATAAAACAACAATAGCAAGAAATGTCACTTACAACTATCATGCAAACCCCATATGCCAGCGTATAAAAACCGATTCCTCTTCTAAGTATTCACACCAGCCAAAACTACTCTTACCACCAGGACAAAATTACCTACCAACCGATCCAATAATCACGAAACCTCGAACATACACAACCATGTCGACCTCAGACATCCCTACGCTCATCGAGCCTCCACCAGAAGAGATCGTCTCCATCGACGCATGGCGCGCAACAGTGAGCTGCACCTACATCGACGAGTACTACAAATACTACGACAGCGACGGCACGGTCCATCTCGAGAATGATTACGAAGGCTCTGACTCCGATTTCTCTGAATGTTCTACCTGCGATGACAAAGATACCACTGACGATGAGAATGATGATGACGATGATGAGAAAGTTGATGTCGACGATCCAGTCCTAACATCGCGCCACAACGATCCGAAACTCCAGGAGATGGTTTTCCAGACGGAATATGTGCTGGAGCAATTGAGTTTGATGGCGCAGCCGTTGGTAGAGGAGCAGCCGATGAGTACGAGGGTTGTGCTTGCGAATCAGGCGGTTGAGGTGTTTGAGCGGTATGGTGGACATGGGAGTATGGCGAGGTTTAGTGAGGGAGTCAAAGGGTTTTTGGAGGGTGGGAAGCGTGTTAGAAGGGGTGGAGCTGAAGGGAAGGATAGGTCGAAAGATGGAATTTTGAAGGTCGTTGGTGGTGATTGCGATCACGGCTTGAAAGGGAAGGGGAGGGGTAAGACGAAGAGGAAGGCTGAGGATGATGTGGGCAAGAATGGGAGTAAGGAGCGGAAGACAACGCAGGTTGGGAGTTGTGATGGAGGTGTTAAGCTTCGACTCAGCATGTCGAAGACAGGAGAGATGGTCGTTGTTACACAAGATCAGGCCAGCGATGGAGCTGGAGCAGCTGCGTGGTCGTCAGGTGTCAATGGCACAGATCATGCACGTCTCTCAGCTCTTTTCGACCTCAACTCTCTTATCAATCCTGCAAAGTCAACGCGCCCTTCGACCTCGAAGAACGATTCCACAGAAAAGACCAATGAGTACCTCGACAACTCCGCCTTTCTCATCCACCCACGAAACAGTAACACCAACACCCCCACCAAACTCAAGCCAACAATTCCACCAATAGACACAACAACACGATACCTCTCCATCCCCCCCACCACCACCAACCACGGAACAAACCGCCCAATGCTATCCCCAACAACCCCATCCACAGCCTTCGCACGCTTCACCCTCAACAGCCCAACCACCACTTTCCCTCCAGCACACCAAAACCCACACAGCACATACTCCTGCACCACCCACCCAACCCTAAACGCCTACCTCGCAACTCAACCCTACCAACCCCTCTCCCTAACATTCACTTGGCCCGCGACATCCCGGCGAAACGCTCAACCGACTATGCCGACGCCTGGGTTGTTGGACGCGCTGAATAATATACTGCATTTGTATAATGCGGAGGGACGGTTTATGTTGAGCTATTATGTGAGGAAGTTTGATACGCCTGCTGAATTTGGTGGACATAATGCAGGTGCAGGGGCGGCTATGGTGGGTGGGGGTGTAAGTGGTCAGCAGAAAGTTGAGCCTCCGCATGCACTGTTTAGATTGGGTATCGCGCAGTACCTGTGGAGTAAAGTGGGCAAGGTGATTGACAACAAGGAGGTTGATGAGCTGGGATTGAATCCGGAGGCTAGACGGCTGTTCGGGGAGGTGTGGGAGCGTCATCCTAGTACGGCTGCTTGGTGGGCTGGTACTGATACTACTGGTACTGGTAAAGGTAAACAAGCTCCTACTACTGGTGACACTACTGCAGCGGGAGAAGAAGAGGACCTCTACGCCCACGCCTCAGATTTCTCCTCCACCGCCTCCCAATCCGACACCTCCGACCCCGACGACACACCTACCCAACGAGATCGAAAGCGCAGTCGACGAGCCGCAAGAGCGAATCGACGACGGAAAATTCAAGAGGCTGAGAAACGGAAACGAGAAAGTGGGATTGGTGGGTTGAATCCGATGGAGAAGATTATTTTGGCTAGGGCGACGAATGTTGGTGTTGAGACTGTTGATGCGTACTGGGATGATATGAGGGAGAGGACTAGGGCCTGGGGGGCGATGAAGATGTGGTGTGGGGCTATGGAGAAGAGGATGGTGAGGAAGGCTTGGGTTGAGGGACGGTGGTAGGATTGTTGTTGCGGGGTGGAGGTGGTTGTGAGGATACCCTATACTTGGTGATGCTGCTGTGGCATGATACGAGGTGGTGGTTCTAGCTGCATGGACGGAAATGCCAGAGAGCTGACGTTGCAGAGTTATGCTGAACACAGAATGATGTGGTGCAAATAACTCCTGCTTTTTTGAAATGGTGGTTGTGTGGCCGAGTTTAGCCATACCCTATAATGTTCGTACGCCCTACGATTCTATACTCGTTTCTCCTTGTGCTTCACCCAGATCATCTCTTCTAGCACTCCATGTTCAGATTGTAGCCATCAAGCATGAACACATCTACCAAACCTTCTGTGTCAGTATGCCGATGAACAAGGAGAGAGCATCTTGGTCTCCGACCTATCTTGTCAGCATTCCTACAGACCGATAAGTCTCGAAGCGTTGCTAATGTTTGTGTCTAACTTTTGGATGACTTGATGCACGCTTGCGAGCCTTCGTCCAATCCCGTATCCGTTACTTCGTTGAGAGGATGAACAGTATGAGTGGATGCTTCTGCCAGACTTAGATAAGGTGCATGCACAGAGTTCTGTTTGCCATATATCTTAGGGTAGTAGAGCTGAGAGAGCTTGAGAGAGCTTTTTGACCTACCTTTATGTGATTTCGCTAGAGGTGTTTACGAGAATGAGGGTTGTAGCTGAAGGGTCAGTGTAGGTGTAGACGGTAAGACGAGCAATAAAAGGAAAAGATTACTTACTGAGGTATGGTGAATCGTGAACATGTTGATGCCACGTTTCTGGTGCTGTTAACACTTTTTGGTTGGTAATAGGCATCCCTCCGTCAAGGTTACCTGATTCATCATTGGCCATCTCCTGCTCTCAACTAATGTCTCTGATGGTTACAGGGTATACCTTTGTGATTGTTTTCATATCTTATGGGTAGGACTTTCCTTTTGGTCGCAAAGTCTCATACTCGTTGATCCATTCGAATCACGTGTGGCCTATCATGCGGTCTCCCTCTGTTCCAACCTCGTCTACCTTTTTTTGTTCGAGAAATGCCGTCCTCTTCTTGATTATCTCCTCGATCAATGGATTCCTCAACGCATTGCTTGCCGCTTCTTGCCCAGCAATACCTTTGCTTTCACCTCTACCACTTCCAAGATGCTGATTATCAAAGCCCCAGCCATCCAAATACACTCCAATAAAATACGTATAGGTGCCTCTAGCCTTGTCAAGAATCCGCTCCTTCTCATCAACATAAGTTAGTCGAATCCCCTTTGCTAGTACTGTCTTGCCTAGCTCCTCTTTCGATTTCCTATCATCGATCTTCGCATTCATCAGTGTCTGCTCCAGCGGCTTCAGCAACGGTTGCCAGAGAGATGTCAACCAAGCCTTTGCCGTTTCGAAACCATGGTGGTAATCTGTGTCAGAAAGAATGACACACGCGACGTACGCTTCGAATACATCAGCCATGACTTTCTGCCATTCCTTCTGGCTTATGGTCATTGGTCCGCTTGTATGCGCGAAATTCAGTCTCTTGTCGAAGCCGTACATTCTGGAGAACTTATTAAGTGTCTCGTTTCTGACTAGCGTCTCTCGCATGCTGGACATTTTGCCAGGAGCTGCAGTTGGAAAACGATCCCAGATAACAAGTGATGCGATGTGTTCGATTTGAGCGTCGCCAAGGAATTCTAGACGTTCGTAGTTGACCATTGTTGTGGAGTTTGGTGGTTGAAAAGCGACGCTGCAGTGTGTGAATACCACTGTTTCGTATTTTGGGAGGATTGATGGTAAATTGGGAGGTCCACCCTGCGAAGGTTCTCCGATAGACGGAGGATTTGCATTCTCAGGACGGGGCTTTTTTGACGGGTTTGAGCTGTGGTGGTGGTATTGTGAGTTGTCGAATTTGCGCTTTTGAGATGGTGGCGTGGGTCGAGACATGACGTGGACTTTTGCTATTTGATTCGATGAGTTGGCAATGACTTGAGGACACGAGATTGGTAGGTTGACCTTGAGTCCTTCAAGATAAATGGTTGAAAGAAAGCTCGAGGTCTCGACTAAGGTGAATGTTTGAGTGGTTTGCTTGACGCGTTGAGTTTAGCATTTGTGATTGGATCAGACGCGAATCAAGATCTCGCGCGATCGTCCGAGTGAAACTCAAAAACCAGGGTGAAAGGCTAGGGCAGTCTGGTACAATACTCGCTTTACAAAAATGCTAGCACGGGCTATGGAGGGAGTAAATTGGATTTTATGGTTGTATTCGTAGCTTCGAGTTGTTACATGAGTATATATTACACATTATATGTCCTTATCACGAATGTACAAGATGCCGACTTTGCCAAAAGGAGAGTTTAACGGCTTTTGCCGGCTTCCTTGTCCTCAGCGTTGTAGGTAGTGTAGCCCAAACTGTCAATAAGAGTAGCGACAACAGCATCCTCCAAGTCCTCAGTGGCCTCAGTCTCGAAAGTAGCAGTATCAATACCCTTGAACTCATTGCTCAATGTCGCTTGAACCATATCAGCGGTGACAGCCAAAAGTCCGACATTGAACTCAAAGCTCTGGCGAGCAACCTCGACACTGGCTTTGTAGCCAACGACGGTCACAGTGCATGATGTTGGAGCCGATGCGACGGCTTCAGCGGTCGCGACAACGCAGCCGAAGTAGAAGTTGTTGAAGTCGAAGGTATCTGTGGTGGAGCCGGAGTATTGTGTGGTGATGTATGGATCACCTTCGGTGAGAGCTGTGCGTGCACTGTAGTCGCCGACGTTGGGTGAGCTACGGGGTTTTACACCCGTGATGACTGTACCGTCGAGTCCGAGGCTGATGAGGTCTGGTGATGGTGGTTAGTGTAAGATGGTTGAGGTGAAGAGTGTAACTTACTGATGCCCTTATAGTCGAGGCCATCGTAGGGTCCAACTTCTTGAAGAGAGACTAGGCCATCGGCAACTGGTTCGAGATCATCGAATGTTGCGGTGTACTTGGTAGTCGTGGGATCCTGTTTGCTGCTGGACAGAGATGTGATAGTGGTTGGAGCTGCAAGCGCAAAGGCTGCGACAGAGGCGATAATGAGTGATCTGAGCATTGTGATTTGCTAATAGGATATCTGAAAGCTGGTAAATGTACAAACGGAGTTGATGATGTTGGAAGAGCGAACGTTGAAAAGAGTGGCTAAGTGGGCTTTGAGTTGCTTGCTGAAAAGAGAGAAGTTTTGTCGAAGTGAGGGTAAGTGTTTGCTTTAATACATCTGAAAATTGAATGCACGTACGTAGATCTTAGATCGGAGGAGGACTGATGCTCTGTTTACTATACCGGATCAAGCGACATGCTCATGTTTGCAATTTCGTAGAGAGGACATAGCGATGCTGATCACCTTCAGCTTCTGGTCTGTGATGTACGTACATCGTTTGAACTGGATCAACTCTGCTGTCAGTTATGGTAAGCATCACCAATGGTATTATATCAGAATCCAGACAGTCACAGAAAATTGTCCGTGAAGGCTCTGAAAAGCCAGGAGGTGTGATAAACAACGCGTGGTTCAAAGTCAATGACTACCTCGTACTTCGTGAGGATGGTAAGAGGAACTGTATTGTATGGACATCGAGGCACGGACAGAGGTGTGTCAAATATTGCGGATATGGTGCTGATTGATCTTGCAGATCCGTCATCGTGATCGCTGTAGCGCGGCGGCGATCTTAAAAGTCTCCCCTCACCAACATGCTACTTGGCGAATAGATTCGAAACAGTACGTATGCACGTGTTGAGTTTGATGACAAGAATTCAGGAGATGCCTCTGAGATTTGATGTCGATGGCTTTGTCGATCATCACTAGCCAATACTAAGCGGAGCCCTCCAGTCACGGATGGGTGCGGAGTACTTTTGCGCAACCAAAAGACGCATAATGAGTTTGTACACTTCCCTAGTACAGAAACGTAAGAGCACATCTTGTGCACTTGCTCATCAACTATCGAACTCATGCATGTTGCGCACTCGACAATCATCCCACTTGTGTTCAACAGCATGGCATCAAAAGTATCGAGTTCCAGGCTTCTGGATCTAATGAAGGTAGGTCCGCCTCCTAATGTTTGCGTTTATGAATTACTTGCGCTTTACATAACAAGGTACACGACATCACAATGGAGAAGGGGAAGCTGATATGATGTGCAGACACAATGCAAATTGTTTTCTACAACTTTCAACCCTCAGCGACTACGTATGGGCAATAGTATTCTCCGCCAAAGACTAAAAGGGCCTACTTTGGCTGCATACTACCCACGAAAATCGGTCACGGTAGCGGATATACAGCGAGAAGTCAAACGATACGACCTCGAGCTCTATAACGAAGAGGAGGAAGACAGACTAGAGGGCTTGCAGATCGCCAAGCTGAGAGGCAAAGGTGCACCAAAAAAGAAGAGGACGAAAGACAGTACGTCCACATTATCTTCTCAAGCATTGGATCATGCTAACTAGGATACAGCGAGCAAGAAAGGAAAGAAGAGATGATGAGCGAATTCTGCATGTTTGTCAACACGTTATTATGATACCCTCTTTGAAAGAAAATGTACAACACATTCCAGGCCCTGAAATCTTCCATACCAACCTTCAAGCTGCGGCACCGACCTAGACGAACCGATGTCAGCATGCCGACTTGATCGACAATCCTGACTACTCGGAGCTTAAGCACTGGTTGTTGTGCAGCAAATCAAGTTGGTTTTGCTGACCGGAGCACAGCCGACTAGCAGGTCGTCTTACAGCTCGAGGTTCGCCAAGAGTCGAAGGATCTGACCTTCCGATTTGCCTCCTGAACAGTTTTCCTTTTGCATGATAAGAAGCTTCCCCAGTCCTCCTATACGACTTACAGCCGAGTACGACAAGCACGACATTCGTGTCATTACCTTCTGTCCTCTTCTCAGTGATGTGCCTCTCGTCGAGAACTTTGTTTGTGTACTAGGACCAGAAGAAAGCGTTAAGAAATTCCTTTTCAGTGCTCCGCTAGGTTAGTTGACCTGAGCCAACGACACTGCAAGCATGTATCTGCATCTGAAAAGCGATGAGTGATGGTTCGTGATGGGCGGCGATCTAGTGATTGATGGTGGCAGAGCCGTCGGGACGTGGCGAAGTACCTCAGGAGATACCAAAACTTCGTCATTAGCTTCCATTCTCAATCGCTTGTCGTCTCTGTTGTGAGTTTACGACTGCTGTTATTGTTTCTCCAATTGTGCTACTAACAGCAAATGCTTTTGTGCCCTCACTCTCACTTTTAGACTAACAACACCAGCATCGAGGCAATAGAAACGAAGTTACACCCAACAGCATCAAACACTTTTATCTATAGCATATGTGCGTGCTTAGGATACACTCCACTGGAAGTCCTGCAACGGAGTTATACTCTTCTTGAAACGGTCGCTACACCAACAAGACTTGTTCAAAAGACGCTTCGGTGCTGTTCGAACACGGGTGATTGTCTAGCAAACACATCCAGCATATTTACAGATCACGGACCTGAAGAGCATTTCAATAAATGCTTGGTATCTAAACTTATTACAGCCATACGTTAAGTCTGATCTGAATGGCAGTCACATCACCCCAATTCCCTGGCTCAATGACTTTTCACGTTACACTAATCAAAAATGGTTACTCCCATGTTCATGTTGTGAAAATATGCTGACCCACACTATCGTGTCAATAGTTACTGATATACATCTAGCCACCACGCACATCTCTGTGCAATTCACAATGACCTCAACAGTAATGCTTGACCATCCTTCCATAGCAGGCTCTCTCCGCTGCTATAAATATACTTACCTGACCCATCAATCCTCGAATCGACTATTCTACTCTTTCCTCTTTCTCCCATCCTTCATTCAGAGTACTCGAATTCCGCACATCAATTGCGTGCACCGTCATACTCCTAGCCACGTTTTTTAAAGCCAAACATCTTCCTCGCACAGCTTCCGCCTTTGATATGGGTCGTATCTACGGGCGACCGTCCAAACTCTCAGCCAGACCAGCACATCGCATCAAATCTGAAGCACCTCTCAACGACCAGATTCGATATGCGTCTCCCTCAAACCCTGAACATCAACGTCGCATGAGAGCACTACATGGCCTTCTTCCGAACTCGCCATCAGGATCTGAAGCCGACGAAGCACCAGAACGACCGAATGATCAAATGATGCCTGATGGAGTCAACCAGCGCTTCGACCTTCGTATGGTTGACGACGCTATACGAATGCACAACGACATACAAGTCGTGGAACCCACGTCTGGTATTACTGGTATTCTAGCAGGTTTCAAGCCACCACAGATCCCAATGATCCCCGTAGTCAAACTCGAACTCACTGAGGAGGAAATCGCGGCCAATGCAGCACTTCGTGCACCTACACTTGGTGCCAGAAAGAGACAGAACAACCAGAACGCTGGTGGGAGGCCAACAGCCACCGCACAAGGGCAGCAAGAACCAACACAAGATGATACTCTTGATCACATTCAGAATCACGCCCGCGGCGCTCCTGGACGAGCTACCCGTGACATGGTCATAGATCTGACGTTGGAGGATGACAATACTGAGACTGAGTCCCACCAGCTCGCAGCGTCACCATCAAGAGCATCTGTAGCAGTTCGACCAGCAGTGTCCGCCATACCAGCTTCAAGCGCGCAGCAAAGACCACCCATGATCATGCCATCGACACCGGTTGTTCACACTCCAAACCTGGCCACGCGTCTAATGTTAACACCGACACAAACTGAGACAATGGATCATGTCAGAGTTCCGCAACATCTCCTCCAACAAGCCAATGGCTTGTTCGTACAAGCACAGATCAATTTGTCTGACAACATCAAAACCTGGTCGGATCTAAAGGTCTTTGCAGCTCAGCACCCGATTGCGACTCTCACTCCTGATATTGTAGCAAATGCTCAAGCTCATGCGTTTTATGCGACGGGCATCCCACCAGCACCTACGCCTCCTCCACCGCCACAAGTCACTACTGCGACTGTGATTCCGCGGTCTCTGCCACCGTCCTCTCATCAGCCTCTTACCACCCCGACCAGGAATGGCCAATTTGTTCCTACGACTACCATCATTGCAGTCGCTGTACCCATCAAGGTTGAAGGGTCAGAGCAAGGCCATGGTTCAGAGCCGCATATGCCAACAAGAGTTGGACTAATTGACAATCCACACCAAGCTACAGTACAAGGCCAGTCAGCAGCGCCACCAGCGACTGTCGATGCAGAACCTGCGGCTCCAATCTCGCTTCAGGCAACCACAAACAATGGAATTGCAACTGACTTACAGATTCTGAGACTGACTGAACCGCTCAATTTATGCCCAGAATTGCTACCGTCAGAAGCTCCTGCAGGTCATCCACATCTCGTCCAGGTTTGGAATCCAGCATTGGTCAACCTACCACAAGAGATGCACGACCATCTTGATCTGTTTGACACAGTTGTGTCAATAATCTATAGATATGCACCAAAGACAAGAACTGCCATCAAAGCGTTTTTGGACACTGAAAAAATTAGACACTTTTTCTTCCTTTTCAAATCTCGCAGTGATAAGTGCCATTCTTGGTCTATTGAACGAGAGGGTGATATGATAACGGTATGTCTCCCAACAAACATACGTGCTTGTCCTACAATTCCTGCGAGAAATCTTTGTTTTTTCCTGTACAATTCTAAAAGGAGGATCCACCATACTTACACCATCTAGATCGGTATAGATCGCAATCAACGTGCCCCAAACGTCTCGGAATCCGAACGTCCCTCAGCAGGCCAATATGACCTGACAATACGCTACCAACTTCAGCCCTCCTCACTCTCAAGCCCTCTACCCGATCCCAATACCGAAAGCGACAGTCCTGCCTTCACACCACCTCTCTGGATACCAATTGGCACGTCCATATTCCCCGCACAACCCCATATCGCCACGTTCCTCTACAACACCCCTCCCAACCGAGGCGCCGATGACCACGAAAGGTACGAGCACCCACCACCTCGCTCGTCGAATGCGCTGCGCAACTACTTCCAGTCCTCCCAACGCAACGATACCGTCCCACCAGATCGTCTGTCTATTTTGGCACGCTACTTCCAGACCACTGCCTTTACGACAGGGGTCATGGATGCAGAGTTCCAGGTCTGTTGGGGTCATCGAGTGCGATATGACGCTGTGATTGGGCGTGTAAGGGCGACATTTCGAAACGCAATCAAAGGCGCTGCTACGCAGGCTAAGAGGCGAGAGGCGGGGGATTATAACCGGCCTGTCGTTGGAAGCGTTGGGCCGCCGAGTGCGACGACCAAGAAAGTGAGGGAGAGACCTGGAAACGGGGCATCGGCGGAGCATCTGAGGGGTGAGGACAGAGAGAAGGAGAGAGTCGCGACAAGAGGAAAAAAGAAGAAGAGGAGTGTAGCGGATAGGGAGATGGAGGAGTTTGTCGTTCAGGACGACGAGCCGGGTATTGGTGAGAGGGCTAGAGAAGGGGACAAGGTCGACGAAGGTCGAAGGAAGAAGATGAAGAGGGAGAAGAGAGGCAGTGAGGAGCCGAGTGGAAGCGAGTACAGCGCGAGTGATGAAAGTGGTTGAGAGGGTGGATGGTGCTGGTTGATTTGTGGACGGTAGGCTTGTGCCTGGTGAAAGGGTTGATTGTGGTTTTGACGCACTGGCCCTTCTTGTGCTGGGAGTTTGAAGGATGTGCGAGCGTTTGATGTGTGCTCTCTAAAGGTGGTTTTTGTGTTTGAGCCGAGGTGAGCGTACTTGAAGTGCTGGTTGGTTACCACTGGTTGATAGCTTTAGATAGCTTACTGCATGATAGGCACGAGTTCAATGAAGTGAAATCATCATGGAAAGGATACTGCTAGCTCAGCCATACTTGCTGAAACGTTCTGCGATCTCATAAATCATAGCCTTCGATATTTTCAATATGTTCTTCTATTGATCAAGTATTGTGACAGTGGTGTCAGCAGAAACAGATCGAGAACTGTGATGTATTTCAGTCCGTGCTCTGTCAAGCCTCTACAGTATACGTCGAGTCAAATCAGGGCCTGCTAACTTGCCATCCATAATGGAACCAGAGCAGCGTAAAGTAAGAAACAACCAACGAAGGAGCAAGCTATATCTGAGGAGGCTGAGGGCATTGTTCACAACTGGTATATAAATGTGAAGTAGTACTACGCAACAACAAAACTGTGACTGTGAAAAGCACAGGTATTCAACTAAGTGTAGACTGTGATGATATCGGTATGCCGTCGTCGTCTATCTCTGTTGTGTCGAACATTCGGTCGGGAAGTAAGGTCATGCATTAACCTCTTGCTGAGAAGAGCAGCCGACAGGCCAGATTGACGAAGTGTTTTGATAGTATAGGATACCTCAGCAAGGCAGAGACCCGGTCGCTACCCAAGTTTAGTAGTCGCTGGGATGGAATTAGATAGATGTAAGCATGATTTTCTGCTACCAGAGGTCATTGTAACTACCATATCCTGACCTCGACTCGTGACTCAGATGTTCACCATACGGACTAAAATTGCAAGGATATCACATGCATCGAGAAGTAATACTGTAAGGCTTGGGGACCGGTGGCAACTTCCGGCGGCAGACCCGCTCGTGCCACCCTTTGGGAGTCACTGCACTGGCATCCCACATCCAGCGCACGTGGAAATGACTCGATTGTTCCATGTTTTATGATTGACTTCTCAGACTCTTGCCCATATGAGCCATCGTATCTTCTCACCTGCACAATTCATCCGTATATTCGTCATAGTCAACATTACTGCTTACGCGACAACACGAGCAATCATGGGAGGCAAGAAAGGCACCGAGAATACAAAGAAAGTCGCTGGCAACGCAAAGAAAGCAGAGGCCGCTGCTCGCAAAGAGGCGGAAGTTGGTGCAAAGAAGGCCGCTGTCGAGGACGCAAATTGGCAGGATGGCGCCAAAGATGCTTCCAAAAAAGCTGACGCCGCAGCCAAGAAGGCAGAGGCTGCAGCAAAAAAGGCTGAACGAGATCGACAGCTTGCTGAAGAGGAGGCCTCACAACGCGCGACACCGAAGGGTGCAAACAAGAAGACTGCTGAGAAAAAGTCTAAGGGCACACTCGATTTGTCACAACTAGATGATGAGCCTGCGTCCAGCAAGATGGCTGCACTCAATGCTTCTGGCATTGACAACGCTCTAGACGCACTTTCGCTCGCAGCTGATGCGAACGAGGTCAAGTTGGAGAGGCATCCCGAAAGAAGATACAAGGCTGCTTATGCCAAGTTTGAAGAGCAGAGGCTGCCTGAGATTGAAAAAGAGTATCCTGGCCTGAGGAAAAACCAGAGAGTCGAGGTTTGCAGAAAAGAGTTTGAGCGCCATCCGGACAACCCATTCAACCAGGTCGGCAATGTTAGGTACGATGCTACCAAGCAAGATCTAGCTTCTGAGAAGCAACGTATCAGAACTGGCGTTGAGACCAGGTTGGGTGAAAGATGAGACGACGATTTCTTGAGCTAGTATTTTGAAGAGCTCCAACAACAGTATACACCATCGAGGCTTCTTCGCTTGGACATATACCAAAACAGCAATTACTGGACATATGGATAGAGCTCCAGAATGTTGCACACGAAACCATTAGACCAGTAGATTGCACTCTTCCACGATCGCAATCGCTGGAACCGGTATTCTTTGTTCTGAAACAGCTGCATGGGCCAACCGATGGTGCATGTCGGCTTTGTTTGGTACATGTTCATGCACGTGCACAGCCAGATACTATTTTGTTGACCTTAATCACACGCACTCGTCTTATGCATGGACATTGCAGGATTTTAGTGGAACTTGAGCTTGTGGTTCGAATCGTCGACAATGATACATTACTTATCCCCATCTCAATCGAATGTTTGCGATGGTCAAGCTGTGCGGTATCACTGAAGGTGAGACACCGTCAAGGCATTTGAGGATGATAAAGTGTATGTCACACCCAGCTCTTGCTATTGCGGACTGGATTTGGATGGGGATCCTGTGGACACGATTCACTGCACCAGAAACTGTGAGAGTGGGAGTCGAAAGATTTCGAACCATAATCAGTCTCGCGCGACCAGATAGCTGAACTCACACACGAAGTAGTGCGTGATCTGTCGCGGCGGTTGAAGAGGCAGACCTGTCGAAAATCTACATGTCTTATTGAGAATTCTTCCGCATGCAAGTTCCCTGCCAACTCACCAAGGCTCAAGCATTCAAGCCTCTGATGCTCAGTATCGCACAGGTTAGGGCTTTCAGAGAAGTAGTGGTCGTTCATGAGTTCTCTTTTCTTCGAGCCCAGGTCAAACCCCGAATGATGGCACTCAAAAGTACTAGATGCTATTCATGGACAGACAATGCTTACAAAATTAGTACTCTTCGCCGCATGCGGTTTATTGTTTCTTGCATTTGAGCTTGTTCGTGAATTGCGTATCCAGATTACCCAAACAGAGGTCTTTGTTCAATATGAATCGCTCATTCATGCCTTCGGGATGGCACATATCTGCTGCTTCAACGAGCCCTCCGTTGTTTGTTGGTCTCATGTCTCGCAACTCATCTCGAACACACCGAACATCTGATCTATCGGGGTTGGTTGAACCGATCTTCTAAAAAGACCATCGCCATAGCACCACACTCGATCTTGACACTTTCGCCGCTCAAGCCTACTCCATCAATGGCGGCGGACAAACGACCTTCTGACCCGGAGGCCGACGGTCAACCTCCCACCAAGAAGCCTTATCTGCCGACTTCCACAAACCAGCCGAACAGTCAAGGAAATGCCAACGCAACGTCTGAGAGGGAAAAGCGCTACCAAGCTGTTATAAAGCGCAATCCTCCATCCTCAAAAAAGCTCCCCCGAAAGAAGCCTGCATCACTGCAGCCCATTGTGACCAGCAAACCTAACCAACCACATATTCCTGGAGACAGTGGATCGGGCCAGTCTGCTCAGCAATCTCAAGACGGTCAAGCTAAGAAGACAGTTTCTCGCCCGCAGACCCCTGCCTCGGCCAAAGCACCTATTACCACGACATGGTACGATGATCATCAAGCTCCACCAAACAACACAAACGATACGAATGAGCCTCAATACACACAGTGGCCCGTCTCCGCAGGACGGCCCTTCGCTCCTGTTCCCACATGTGATGCCACTTTCTTGCCCACGATAAGAGCTTTTAATCCCAGCATTCGATCGTTTCCTGCAGGCTTTAGCAATAACACGGGAACCAACTGCTATCGCAGCGCCGTTTTTGTCGCTTTGTTTAACTCTCGCCGATTCATGTCCTATATCAGGGGTTGGCACATCCCGCAAGAATACAATCAGACGCCGCTGTTGCGGGACAATCCTCTCCATTTGCTTGAACTGCTCCGCAGGCTTTCTGACCAAGTGCACATTCAAAATTTCAAACGCATTGATGTCGAAGAGGAGGTTAAACGGTTTTTCAATGCTGTTGGTTATCCCAAGTCTGAACCCGACAACGACAACCTTCCATCGTCATGGAGGGTACATTCTTGCTACTCAACTTCTCAAGAACAGTGTGACGCTTCTGAGTTCTTGACGTGGCTTCTACAGAGTATCGCTGGTCAACTTTTCCCACTGCCTGCGGCACTCCAGTGTTTCGATGAATTGACGTTTCTGCGGAAAACGGAGCGACAGTATTGTCCGAGATGTACATGGCCAGTAATGATGAGGAAAAAGCAGGTCCGTCCCGAGAGGACTATGGATCTCTACCTACCCGGTAGCAACAAGGATCATGCGTCCAAAGAGTGTCAGAATGCGGCCACCGGTAGAGGTGTTATCTCTTTGTGCGACTGTGTGTGGAATTCCGTAAGGAGCATCCTTGACAAAGACTTCCGGTGTACGCGCTGCGCAAAGGAGGAAAGCAGAGGCCACGTTGTTCAAGAGTTCAAGACACAGCATGCTCCGGAGATGCTATTCATGGTTATCCGGCGTTTTCTGAACGAGGGGCATTTGACTTCGAAGTCCTTCCAACAAGTGAAGGTGCCACAGGAAATCGACTTGGGCCCTTGGCTTGACCATAGTCAGTACGGCCAAGGAACCACCATCAAGTACAGGCTTGCTTCCGTTGTCTCACACCAAGGTTCATCCTTACATGCTGGTCATTATCATGCGTATGTAAGAGGTGGCAAGGCCGGTGATGAATGGTTCGAAGTGAATGACAAGGTGGTACAACCTGTTGGATTCAAGCAATTTTGTGATGCCCAAGATACGCGCGGCTGGAGTAAAGATGAGTTCGAGAACAGATTCACGCCGTACATCCTTGTTTTTGAGAAAGAATATAAGGAGGAGGTGCTCACTGCCGGACGCTCACCGATGAACACGATGTCTCACACGCCGAAGGACGAGAAGCCACCATATTGGCCAATTGAGCTGGAAGGGAGACAAGAGGAGACTGGGCATAATGCAGAAAGTACTACTGCTCTTCTCAAAGTCTCTGTGCCTGTTTCTCAGAACAATCCGCTAGATGGAGGTCAACTCGTGGACGGTGCTGAACCGCCAGCAGAACAGGGCGCCGCACTTCTGGCAACTGAGGGCTCTCAGAAGCCGAATGATGCAACCGATGGGCAAGGTAGCGATACAGCTGATAGTCAACACTCTTTTGACAGTCTATTCGATGAGACCCCCTCGCCAAAAAACCACCAAAGTGGTGCGCTTCAGGACACTGTACCGGAGGCTCCCACAGCGGCTTCCAACGGTGACATACAGCATTCTCACCAGCCACCAGTCCAGGAACAAACAGCAAATGAACAAGCCGGTGAACGGCAAGTAATGGTTGGGTCAACTGTAAATTCACAACAGCAAACAGTAACCCAAGGTCAAGTAGAAGTCATGCCGCAGCTAGTCACGACCGAAGCTGTTGTTGTACAAACCGAAGAACCTAGTCAAAACCAAGATGAGGCACAGACAACGTCTGCAGCTCAGGTACAGCAAACGTCAACGCCAAGTACAGCCACTCCGAGCACTTCCACTCAACCAGCTCTCACACCTGCCACTACAGGTCAAACACAAATTGATCCAAGTATACTTCCTGGCTTACCAGAAGATGTGGGTTCAGACCCGGCAGAACTAAACATAAGAATCAGAATTGGAGGTCATGTAATCGACTTGCCTCCACATCAGCTTTCGCATTTCAACAAAGATTCGGAACGAGAAATCATCATTGACACGTGGATCACAGCACCCAAAGACAAAGCCAAGCCAGGAGAAGACCAGAGCAAGAGAAAGAAAGTGGTTATGAATGCCACAAATGTCATGCTTGACAATGATAGAGGTGATAGGTGGAAGCCGTGGAAGAGAAGATGGAGAGCGCTCAGGAATCGAGAAGCTACGAGTATTGCGACGAGAACGCTGTCAGGACGGATCGCGAAACAGAACAACGACACAAAGAAGAACGGGCCACCGAAGGAGGATTCGAAGAAGAAATTTAAGAAGAGGTAGAGTTAACAGTAGAGGTATGCTTGTTGTGTATGAAGTTGTGAGTTGCTGTCTCGCGGTTAGAAATAAAGTCGTCAATATATGCAACGTTCTCCTACTATAGTAAAGTATACATGCTGGCCGAATAAGAAGAGTGATTACAATTCCGTTGTAGTACAACATCAGCAATGTTTGACCTCAGTAGCGCCCGCGGTAGGCGGTGGGAAGCGAGGCGTGGCAGAGCTAAACAACCCCCTTTATGCAGCCCTGGATAGCTGCCGAGCATTGATCTCATGCAGGCACGCCGTTTGGCGCTTCTTTCTCCACACATTTCAATTCGCTTGCATTGATGTTGTGGATAAGCGTGGATCGGCCTTGAAGCTATGCCAGCATTAAATACGATCCTGCCGTCTCGAAGCAATTTCGTGAACCATGGTCCATCGTGTCGGGACCGTTCGCAAGTGCCATTGCGACTCTTCTTAGTGGGCAGCAGCTCGCCTTTCGATCGTGCGTCTCTTCAAGGTCCAGCTTCCAAATGATGCTACACGTGTCAATACATCCACGGCACAGCCAGAGACATGAGCCTCAATCATGCACATACACCTCTTTATGACAAGCATTTGGCCCCGCAGATAATTCAGAATGACGGCGACGTCCCAGATCGAATCTCCTCGGCCCGGCAGGGATCCTTGTCGAATCAAACGTCTTTGAGTCAAGAGCCAGGAACAAACTCTACACTGCGCAGGGATCATGGCTTCGGAAGTGTGTCAACAGATGATCAAATTACGAATGTACTCCCATATGCAGAAGCTGCTTATTCTGCACGCGAGGGCATTGGTACACCATCCACCGACGTAGCAAGCTCTGCAAACCCGGCCCACGAGATCGAGACATCCTCCGCTGCAAGTCTCCCACCGAAAGGCACGAGCGCATCACGGTTACCAATATCTCCAAAATTTCCATCGTCAGTGGGCGCTCCTGGTGAAGCACTTGCACCCTTCGAACAGCTGGCACTCGATATACCATCCCAAGGACTGAGTGAACAAATCGGAACACACAACCTGAAGTTTTCGGCACGAGGCAGCATGTTAATTGAGGATGAGAGGGCAAATGTTGAGCATCAGCTCATCGCAGCCAAGGCTATGCCTCGTATTAATGAACCGACCATGAGAGAAGAACAGAAGGCTATCACGGGCAGAAAACGAGCAGTTACCTCCATCGCTGATCGGACGCAGATAAGAATCATGTCTGCAGATGAAGAGCTGTTGTCAGAAAAGGTCAGGCTATTCTACACACTTGGCTCTGACTCGACTACGGAGCTGGATGCACAGTCAGTGACAGCAAAAAGGATGAACCTTAGACCTCAAGATGCCATGCAGGGAGATCTAGAAAGCATCGTCAGTACTTCAAGAGCGACTTCCACCACCGATGTTTCGAGGCTACCATCCAGCCCTACCATTTCCAGAGAAGACAACGAACTTGCTGGAGGCGTGGAAGATTGGAAAGATGTAGCCAATGCAGATGTTGATAGATATGGCTTCATAATACCAAGATCTCCTCTCTCAACTGTTGATGATGGGGCAGCCAGCACCATAAATAGGCCATCTACAGCCCCTGGTCAGGGCCTTCAAAGAGTTGCCTCGTCTCTTCAGCTAGCATCAGAAACACCAAGAAGGAAACGGACAGTCAGACGCTCTCCAAGTATTGCACGAAGCACAAAATCAGAACAAGACGTTCCACGGCCTCCATCTAACGCATCCATGCAACGGCCATCATCCTCCAGGAGTTTTAATCTCAATCGACATCACTCTGCCTCGAGAGCAATTGCAAATCGCTTACCCCATAATCGAGAACGTCGAGTCCTTGATGAAGCTGGTGATATGTTAACTCTCCCACAGTCCTCAACCACAAGTACCATATCACGACCTGTGATAAAGGATGCGGCAGATGTATATACGCCTTCATCAACACTTCAATCACGCAGGAAAGAGAATGAGAGACAAGAGAAGTGGCGCAAAATGGCACGTCCTGTTCCAATAAATCCTGGAACAGTTGGTGGAGGTATGACATTCACCTTCAATACTGCTTCTCCAAAGCTCATCGAACGCACCTGGAAGGGCATCCCGGACAGTTGGCGTGCAACAGCATGGCACAGTTTCTTGTCAACTTCCGTTGAAAAATACAACAAACGGCATCCTAGCAAGCCCTGCCTGTCCGATGAAGACCTAATATCTATGTTTTATGAATACCAAGACTTTAACTGTCCGGATGATGTACAAATCGACATCGACGTTCCACGCACCATTTCCTCGCATATCATGTTCCGGCGGCGTTACCGTGGTGGTCAACGCCTCCTCTTTCGTGTCCTTCATGCCATGTCCATGCACTTCGCCGAATTAGGTTATGTTCAAGGAATGGCCGCTTTAGCCGCTACCCTACTAGCCTACTACGAAGAAGAAAAGGCCTTCGTCATGCTCGTACGCCTTTGGGAACTGCGCGGTCTCGAAAAACTCTACAAGCACGGCTTTGGTGGTTTAATGGAAGCTCTCGACGACTTCGAAAAAGGTTGGCTCGGACAAGGCGAACTAAAAACCAAATTTGACAGCCTCCACATCTATCCCACAGCTTACGGGACGCGATGGTATCTGACGTTATTCAATTACAGCATTCCTTTCCCAGCACAACTACGAGTCTGGGATGTTTTCATGTTACTGGGAGACAACGAGTTCGACGAGATCGAGCATAACGCACGGTCAGGAGCTGCCCTCCAATCTGGCGGCGACACCAGCACAACGACCACTAATCACACTACCACCAATAATAATAATAACAACACTAATCCCCCTAATAATAACAACAAAGCGGAAGAACACGAAAAAGCAAATTTCGGAACAACACTAGACATCCTCCACGCCACAAGCGCCGCCTTGATAGACGGAATGCGAGAAATCCTGCTGGACAGCGATTTCGAAGATGCGATGAAAAACATCACGAGCTTCGTCCCGATTAAAGATGTGGATTTGTTCATGCGTGTTGCGAAGGTTGAGTGGATGATGCATTTGCAGCGGCGGAAAAGTAGTGGGACTGCTGTGGGCTCTTAGGGTGGTTTGGGGTGGTTTGGGTTTTGATGGATGATGATGGTGGGGAATTGGGAAGAGAAACTGATACTGATAGTACGAGGATCGTGAAGGGGCGTCCAGCAGTATGGGTATCGCAGCTTCAGTTATTGGTGAGCAAGAACGTTGTCTTTCCTCTGGTAGGAATGACTTGGAGTATAGACGTGAATCTGAATGTTCAGCCGCACCTATCTGTAGGGACGTCGATGTGGAATCGCTCACGACTGTGTCGTCTGTTGTTTATGAGGATAGTCTGGCAGGTTCAAAGAAGGGAGGGAAGGGAATGTATGACATATATAATCTGCAGTGTGGTGTATCGCATCTTGTTCTTCTCATTCTAATCAATCAACATCTACCGATCTAATCGTCCATCACTACCCAATTCAAGTCGGAACACTACCCACGCTCCTGCCCGTCCCATTGCAGAGACGCCCACCCAGCCACACACGTACATAGGTATATACACACTCACTCGCACTCGTACTCATCTCATCTCCACACATCCACATCCGCCTGCCTCTTCCGCCTCGACGGCGTAGCTTTACGTGGACTCTGTCGAACTGCTGCTGGTGTTGGTTTCGGTGTCGGTGTACTTGCTCGTCTTCGTGGTGTGGCTGGATTCCTCGGTTTGGGAGTGCGTTTACGTGATTTCGGTGTTCGTTTCGGTGTGGGTGCGGGTGTGGCTGTGAGTGTTCGTTTTCGTGTAGGTGTGCGTGTGATTGAAGGTGGGATGGATTGTTCTTGATTTGGTGGTGGGCTGGAAGGATGTCGGTGGCGTTCAGTGGTAAGTTTTACGCTGGTCTGCTGTTGCTGCTGCTGCTGCTGGGGTGGTTGTTGTTGTTCGGTTGTTTGTATTGTTGTTGCTATTGCTGCAATTGATTGGTCTAAGGCCGCGAGCTGAGTAGATAGGGCTGTGCCTATGTCTCTGTCTATGTCCATCTTATCTGGTTCAGGCAACGGTGGCACTTCAGGGGTCGTTTCGGCTTTCGGCCTAGTGATTCTCCCCGTGTTTATTGCTTTGCGACTTGTTGAGCGGGGTTTAGGTTTGCCGATTTTGACATTGTCGCCTTGCACGCCTGCTGCAGCGGGGGCGGTTGCTTTTCCGGTGACGGTTCTTTTGGCGGGAGACTTCGTTTTTGTGCTCGTTGTGCGTTTAACTGTTACGGATCGTGCGGTGCCGCGGGTACTTTTTGTGGCAGTGGCGTTGCGCTGTCCGCGTTTTGCTTGAGTGAGTGCTTCGGCGATGCTGGAAAGTGGTCCTGCTGGTGGTGAGTCGGGCATGGGGATTTGTATGTTGTCTGATTGAGGTGCGAATGGATCAGACGCTTGTCTGGCAGGTGTGCGAGACCGTGGTCTGAGTTGTCGTCCTGTTCCTGGTTGGCTCGGAGATGTCGGTGTGTGTATTGGAGGTTTGCGATCGATGAGATTGTCGGCTATTCTAGGCGGTTCTTGCCAAGGTTCTAGAAGTTGAGGAGGTTGTTTTTGTGGTTCTGCTTCAGTCACACTGGGCACGGGTTCTGCTTCCTGCCTACAATTCAATGTTTGTGCTAGGTTTGATTCGACATTGTTTCGCAAATCCGCTGCGGATATTCTTCGCAGTGTTTGAGTGACGGTGAACAAAGTCTCTGTTCCTGCTGATACGCCACGTGAAGCTGTGGGTCGCTGAATGATCGGTCCCGGGTCCGATGTGAAGGATCGTAGTTGAGGCACAGATAAGTGATTGCGGGATGTATTAGCAAGAGGTTGATATGCTTCTGCTTCCAATGACGAGTGATCCGCTTGAAGCATCAGCGAAACGGCCGCTATTGTGCCTGTGGTAGGACTGTCTGACTTGACAAAAGCTGGAGAGTTAGAAAGACTTGTGCAGACGCTCCTGTTCCCGCCCGTAGATGCGGGAGAAGGTGAATGAGATCTCCCAGCTTGAATTGCGCTTCGATAACTCGTCCAAGGACCGATTGGTAAGCCATGTTCAATACTTTCGCGAACAGTGACTTCTGAAAACAACGGTCTAGGCGTATCAGGTCGGGATACTGTATCACACAAGCGAACTGGTGAGCCTCTGACAGCTCTCGTGCTCCCAACATCGATTAAATCGATGGGCCTCCTCAGCGGACTGCTTCTTCCTGGTGTTGTGAAGCTGGCAGGTTCCATAGGCTTTCTAAATGGACTTGATGGTCGACTGATTGACGGAAGAGAATGCAATGGCTCAGTCTTCGCAGGAGATGGCACATCTCTATGTATCCCAGACCCTGTAACGTTTGCCTCGTCCGTAGCGGAAAGAGCCTCTTTTGTTAGAGGTTGAGGGTCTGGTGTTTCAGATTCCATATCAAACGAGATTGAACCTGCAAGTGAGCTAGCACGAGATGGCTGCCGTTTCGGTGACCGGACTATGATGCATGGATGATGACCTTGCGTGTCTTGTGGCATAAGTTCCGCAAGATGGGGTTTCGAGCGTATCATTGACCGAGCAGTGTCAGAAACGACACTCTCAAGATCAGTCGATGGTTGGCGATCACCGATGAAGGGATTGGTCCTTGATTCCCAAGTGTTGACCTTCCATTTCGATGACTCTGTGACCTCGTTTTCGACATCACATGGCGGTATATTATCCTCAAAACTGTTGTTCAAATCTATATTAGAGGTCTCGCTCTCATCACCGTCACCATCACCTAGAAAGAGGTGTTTATCTTGTGCAGCCCTCCATGCTTTCCACTGCACTTTTCGGGATAGACTAGGATCGATCGCTTTCAGCGCTTGAAGGAAGTGTTTCTTGTTGAACTTCTCGACGATTTTTTGTTCTGACAACATGTTGTGGAACTCAAAACCATCCTCTATCAGTTCCGTTTCTGTGGGCGAGATATTTCCATTGCTTCTGGATGGCAGGTCAGACGAGAACAGCTCGCCGTTATCGTCATAATATTCTATTGATTCATTCGCACTGCGCCAAAGCTCATTTTCAATTGCGTCGCCAAGTACACCTTTGGGCCATTGGTATCGTGAGGTCGCGACTGGGATTGCTGGCTCAGTCTCTAAATCCTCATTGCCGGCAACTGCTTCATCAAACATAGTCCAAGCAGCATCTACTTCGTCCTTAGACTGCTTTATCGTAGAAGAGCCTGCATTGAGCGGCTGATATAGCTTCCCGGGTTGCCTGTGACTCGGTGCTTTCTGTCCTTCGCTTACAGTACTCGTCCGGCCAGACATGGCTAATGCATCTTCCTCATTATGGGCACCGCTAACGCTGGTCTCTGGTTGCGGCGGAGTAAAGTTTGGATAGTCAGGCTCTCCGTCGAATAGATCGTCGTAGTCATCGCTTGTAGGGTTGTATGCGTCCATCGTGGCCAGTGATTACATCCACAAGGTTTCCTCGTTAAGGCAGTGAATCACTTTTTTGTTTTGTTGTCAACAGTTCAGAACACTGGTGAATTGTGGATGTGACATTCATACTTTCCTGCACATAAGGTAAACAGAGAGCTTTGGACAACTTTGTAGCACGAGCCATAGGCAGAGGAATGTGGTGCATTCTTCTCCCAAAACATGAACTACTTTGGATGATCCTGGAATCAACCACTATTTACCTTCGACCTACACTTTGCGCTCTCTAGCCTGTTGGAGTAGTGTAATCTCCACAAGATCTTGGTTTCGAGTTCATATTCGCGAGATCGTACCTCCAAACCACCCGAAATGAAAGTCGCAACGTTGGTCAAACACAAAAATCTTGTCCAAATGCTAGTCAGCACAGCTTGTTGACATGCTGCCGCCCAAGTCACATGTCGCCTGCCGCGTAGAGACTTGCTCGAGCACGCCAAATGCGATGGGATGGTTATTACTCTATCGACGGGTCGTGATTGAGTATGTTGATGGTCATTCTGGAGTGGAACGATGCTTCGAATAGTGTGCCACATTACTAAATTCTTCCACCAAGCAGACGTGATTCCACCCTTTTTTTTTGAGGGACAGCAAATGCTGTTCAACGTGAAGAGTCTTCCTATCCTATCAGCCGTCTTTTCCAAGCTTTTTCGCATACACTCTTCTTTCCGTTTCTCGTATCTTTTCTTTCTCCTCCATTTCCCGGTCAATTTCCTTGCTTTTCCGGTCATTCTCGTCTATCAGCTTCCGGAGCTCTTTGGCAGTGTCATCAAGTGCTTTCTTAGCAGCTTCCTGAGTCGAGTATTGGCGGTGGAGAGTTTCAATATTGTGCGAGCGCAATTCTTCTAACGTGAAAGGCTGTAATGTCACAGGATTTAATGTCACGACATGCGAGAAGTCAGTCGTGCTAGTATTAGGGGCATCGACAGAGCCATTAGCAGGCAGTTTGACCTCTGAAATGGATGGGTGAATTGGCTGTGTACGTCGAACTGAGTCAAGCGGCACTATTTGCACATTACTACCAACATGTGTGGTAGATGCTGCATGATGGACAGCATCGGTTTGCTCTTGAGCCATGGGTGGTGTTGAAGGGACAAGTCATGCTCCTCGACTTGGTCTGATATGCAGCAGAACGCAGTATGTTGCGGATTTGGCTTAAGGCATGTCAAATCGCACTATACCGCTTGCGGCTTTCAGTCATCCTACTACAGAGCATCAACAGTCCTACATATATCAATCTGCTCATTCTGCTCTACAATAAGAGCAATTGAAGCCCGAGATTATGCAACCTCTGATACTGGATGTAGTTGTTAAATGCATAGAAATTCAAGTCACTTCTTCTCGAAACACAGATCCTGCAACATTTTGGTCCAAGCGACAACCCTCATGTCGACCCTTCTGAAGAATTCAGCAGCCCAGATTACAAGCACAGTCATCAAAAGGTATCCTGGCAACAACTGCCAGAAGTCATGCTTGTCACCAAAGTACATCTCCTGCCATTTCACCAGATGGTCCTCCCAAACAATCCAGCGGATAGTGTTGTGCATGGCATAGATGCCGAAAGAGAGCTCTCCTATGTATTGTGACACTGGAAGTAGAAGTGGCTTCTGTAGAAGCGGAGAGTTGTCGAGAGAGTATACCATCATAAAAGCGCCTAACGCCAGTGGAATATGTAATGCACCGGCATAATTGTAATTTGGTGGTATCAACATTGCGATTAAGTTGAATGGAAACTGCGAATTTGTATCAATGTACTCAGGAGCAGTCAATAGTATGAGTGAGCATATGAAGATCGAAATGACGAACAGGAGAACAAATGGAAGTCCTTGAAACAACCGGGTAGCCTTCCCCACCAAAGAGGTTGCTAGTCGTGACGATGGTCCAGGAATTAGCTGCTTTTCCTCGTCGAATGTACCATCATAGGTCAGGCTGGATATCGGTGACACGAGAAGGACAGGCGAGCTTGGTTGACTTTGCTGCTGCCTTGTTCGATGGAGTTTGAGGTCTGCAACCCACATTCCCATGAGGAACTCCCCAGCATAACTCGCATCCCACCAGAAGAACGTGATGATGCATATCCATGTAACGTATAGTCTGATCTTAGTCCTCATTCTGCATGTCGCAGCCAGGAACATGAACAGAATTACACTGCCTCGAAATTCGACAGGAATAGTCCACATTTGTGGTAGATATTGCGTGCCGAAACAACCACCATACCACCAGCCGACAACGTGCTGAAATGGGCTGCTTGCTCGACTAGTGTCCACAATCCAGAACTGCAAATTGCCAAGCAGTGTCGGCTGCAGAACCTGTGGATCTTCACCTTTGGTAGCTAGTCCTGTGCTAATGGCAACCATTGCCACGAACGAAGCCACAGCGGTTGGTATAAACAGTCTCAGATATCGCCGAAGCGTAGATGATGCAAGTGAATCCAGAACTTTGATATGTTGTTTGGCGTGAATAGACACCAGCACTCGGTAGCTCAAGGCATAGCCTGAGATGATAAAGAAAAGATCCACCATACCATGACCTCGAAACCAGATTTTGGCCCATGGGAATTGCATGATCCAGCCAGTCTCGGGTCGCCACTCAGGATTAATGACATGACCGTTGTAAACAATGTACGCAGCGTAGCCTCGGAGTGCGTCCAGGTATGCTGTAGAGGATAGTTCATGCTGTCCTCTGGTGGTTGCCGGTCTCAGTCCACGTGGGAAGAGATAGGCTAAGAAAGTGACCGGCATAAGTAGTAATGAGATCGTTCTCCATAGGAGAGCGATGCCATATCTTGTCCGGACCCATGGCGTTAAGATGGTCACTTCTTGGATCTCTTCGTTGCTGGACGTCAGTGATCCAGAAACACTAGCTTCCAACGACATGGCTAGTAGTACACAAATGCTTCGCTATACTACTTGTCACAAGGAAGCTGTAGCAGGGTCGATGATACCTGTAGATGATATACCAACAGGCATGTTGCCTGGCAGCGCTCCCTAGATTAGTACATTGTTGTGGTGTTGTCTGTGCTCAACGCAAAACCTACATTCTTGGAAGCCGACCTACAACGGTCGGTCGAGACCAGTTGCGGAGGCCGTAACGATTCCATCTTCATGCGAAAAGACCTTGAGCATCAAATTCGCAGAATACGGGATTGTTTTGATGTCTTCACCAATATGCGAAGCACCTCGAGGATGATGGCTAACTTGGACGAATCGGACTCGACCTCGCAGATGTCCAATGTTCCGAGGCTCGAATTATCGAACAAGATGGTCAGCTTACCGAGCAAAAGCATCAATAACTACACCTCCCAAACTTGATCTCGCATGTTGATGACTCTGTTGAACGAAATAAAAGCACCATGTAGACACCTTGACATAAGCATAGAGCTTACCTCGCAAACGTACAGGTACATTCCATTCTACAGAACTAACAGCAGGACTACCCAATCCTATTACCATCCAGTACAGCACAATGGCGGACATCAAACCCTACAAGATCAACGTGCCAGACCACAAGATCCAACGACTCAAACAGAAGCTCAAGCTTGTAGACTTTCCAGCCGAGATCGAGGATGAAGAGCCATGGATTCGCGGAGTGCCACTGCCAGACATGAAGCGTATCGTCGATTACTGGGCCAACGAATATGATTGGCGCAAAACCGAAGCCACATTGAACAAGATCCCCCAATTCACCACCAACATCACCGTCGACGGTTTCGGTACATACAACGTCCACTTCGTCCACCAGACCAGCTCCTGCAAGAATGCAATACCACTCCTATTCCTCCATGGCTGGCCCGGCAACTTCACAGAAGTCCAAAAAATCCTCCCCCTCCTCGTCCAAGGCGGACAGGACTACCCAGCCTTCCACGTAGTCGCACCAAGCCTAATAGACTACGGCTTCAGTGACCGCTCCCGCAAACAAGGATTCACCAGCACCCAACACGGCCACGCCTACCACAGCCTGATGCAAAAACTCGGCTACACAAAATATATAATCCAAGGCGGCGACCTAGGCTCCTTCATCGCCCGTCGCATGGTCCTAACAAAACCCTACCAATCCCACATAGGAGCCCACCTCCTGAACCTCGCCACCCCCCGAGAACCAACACCCGAACGCGACCCAGCCCTCCACGCCCGTATCCAATCCACACGCCTAACCGACGAAGAAGAAGCCGGTCTAAAACGATACCCCTGGTTCCGCAAACACGGAAGCGGCTACAACAAGCTCCAAAGAACAAAACCTCAAACAATAGGTTACAGCATGGCTGATTCCCCCGTCGGTCTTCTAGCCTGGATCTACGAGAAACTACACGACTGGACCGATTCATACCCCTGGACAGATGACGAGATCCTCCAGTGGATAAGCATATACTACTTCTCTACTGCTGGTCCTAATGCCGTAAGCCCACCACCCCATCCTACCCCACCCCAAACTCCACCCTCCTAACGCTAACCCACCCCCAGACTCAACACATCTACCACGAAGACGCCTTCACCCCCCCAAATCCAACCACAAACCCAAATCCCCAATCCTACTCGCCCATTCCCCTCGGCATATCCCGCTTCCCGTCTGAACTCCAGTTATCCCCCAAACTCTGGCACGAAACGCTCGGTCCGCTCGTCTTCTGGAGCGAACATAGCTCTGGCGGACATTTTGCGGCGTGGGAGCGGCCGGGGGATTTGGTGGGCGATTTGAGGGCGATGTTTGGACGGGGAGGGGGGGCGGAGGGCTGCTGTGGGAAGGGAAAGGGGGGCTTTGATATCGAGGAGGAGGGTGGGGAGGGTAGTGGTGGAGGGAAGGCGGGGAAGAGTAAACTGTAATTATGCGAAGGAGCACCCCTACCATGGAGCACTGTACACCAGTACATTCAGAGGAATATGAGATTAAAACATAACTAACCCAGACACGGGTCAAGTTTTTAGCTCTCTTGGTACTGATACAGACGGTATAAGCACATAACACATGGACCACACAAAACATCTTTTCTCTTTTGTGTTATCTCCATGAGATGATGCTACTAGCTAGACAAAATGATGGCTCTGAGAACTGGGAAGCTGTGTAAATCTTCCTTTCTTTCTATCCGAGTTATTTCTGGAAGTGAAGTCGGAAGACCTTAGCAGGGTATCGTGGATAGAGTATTAGCATAGCTAACAAGGGCATCACTATCTAATTGACAGAAGTCGTGTCAAGCTAGAGCTACCAAACAGTGTTCGCGGGCTCGCAACTCGTGATCAGTGGCAGCTATCCAACCAAATTCATTGATATATACTAACTTCTATCTTGTTGCTATATGTTTCATACACAACTTCCACACGCCATCACCTCAAACGGCAGCACCAAAGTCGCCGTCAAGGGATACAACATTGTCAATGTAGTTGAGTCACTATGATGTATAACATGCTCTGTACCACTATATCCAGGGTGGATGTTAGTTCCGTTAACCATAATGTCCCACCATTCGATCCATTTCCTCCCTGCACTGATGAAACCACGCCCACATTTCGCGCACTGCCTTCCGCCGTCATTTTGCGCTTGACGAAGGTCCTGCAATTGATCTACTACAGCCAGTGGGGTATGCTCGGGCATGAGGGGTCGAAGGTCACGCTTCGTAGGGTTGACGCGTGAGAGTTGGCGAAGAACCAGCTCTGCAAGGGAAGGCAGTCTAGCAGGGTTTGGAGTTGGAGTCAAGGTCGTTGCATTAAGACTTAGCGGAGTATGCCAAGCATGCAATTCGGCTGGTTGCTGGCTGTGATTTGTGAAATGTGATCTGGGACGAGCTGATATTCGAGCCTGACCTGGGTTCTCTGTAATGTGTTGAATTTGTTCTGGTAGAGGTTTGAGCCAACTGTTGGGATCGCAATGCAATTCAGTTAATCGGTGCTTTGAAATCAGATCGAGCACCTCAATTGGTAAAGATTGCAACCTGTTGCCAGAGATGTTCAGGGTTTCGAGTTTAACAAGGTTACGTATACCTGGCGGGATATACGTAAGCTTATTCTGTCGTAGACTAAGCAGGCGCAGGTTGCTTAGTTCTAGGACTGGCGTTGGGAACTGCCTGAAGAGATTGTTGGAGAGGTATAGACGAGGTCGAGCAACGAGTGAATCGAAGTGAATGAGGTTTGAAGGGTCATCCTTGACCATAGTTGCCACCTCGCGTGTCTCAGGTGGTAGCAAGTCGAGACCCATGCCACTAAGAAATGTTAGTAGATCAGATAGATGGTTTAAGGCTGATACGTACGACAAATTAATGTCTTCCTTGCTGTCCTCGACGCACTTCCGAATAATAGCCATAACCTGTTGTTCTCTAGGGTCAATCACAGTCGGCTTCTTCACAAATCTCGGAGATATCGGCGACTTTGGGGAAACCACATTCTGTACGGCAGATAGCCTCGATTTCTGTGGTGTTTGCGGACGGATGGTGTTTGTTTTCTCCTCCACCCTCTTTTGATCCTCGAGAAATTCTGCCCCAAAACTCGAATCGGAGCTCATATCGGAGCTTCCATCATCACTGCACATGAAAACACCAGAGTCGAAGTTTCGCGTAAACTTCCTCTTGGTAATGTGCAGCCTTCCACTGCTACTCGACGCCACACTTCCCGCGCGTCCTTGCCGTTCACCCCACCATGTACCCGCATATGTCTTCTTCTTTCTCCTTTTACCTCCTGAATAGTTCTCTGCATCCGGGGTTTCATCACTAGAGAAGTGAGCAGGATCTGAAGAGGTGTGCAATGAGCCAGAGTAGATAGCTTCGCCTTGAACCTCGTAACTCCGGATTGAGCGTTTGCGAGAGTTGAGACGAAAGAGTGACGGTGTGTGCGGCAATTGAGGGTCGTTCTGTGATTTTGGAAGGCTTGGAAGCTCAATCTCGAGCTCGTCTGGCTGCATCGTCGGTGGTTGTCGTCTGATAGTGGGTTATGATTGATATCCCAGCTGTGTTGGAGTTACACGCGCAGTGAGGCAAATGAACGGCAAGACACAACACACCTTTCGCAAGACTGAAAACGAGAGACAAGCAGAAATACACCACGCTGCGTCGTTGAGGGAAATACTGTAATGTATACCTCGTTGTCAATAGCACCTTTGGCGACGAGATTCGTAGTGCTCGCGTGATGAGAAAGAGCGATGGTTTGGGATTGCCAATGATGTCAATTTTCGACGCGTCGCTGTAAAAAGCTTATCAACGCGTTGTTTAGACGGCCTGCTGAGTAAGCAGGGTCCGGGCCGTTACTGACAGGCATGGATTTCTATGGAGATATCAAGACACTCATGTTACCGTGGATGGAGATTACAGAGGCAACGACCAGATATAACTGAGAAATTGTCGATACGCAGAATATTGCAACATCTAAATCGAGCAAAAAACCACAGTTTCATTGAGCCATATTTTTTCGGCATTTATGATTGCTATGAATCTTGATGTCATCAACTAAAGGTTGAGACTCTTGTTGGAAAATCGTACAAGAAAGCTACCATACTGGAGGGACCGGTATGGCATATGGTACAAAATGGGGTATCTTTGAAAATTGTGATTGACCAGCAGCAATGCGCATCCACCATAGGGGTATGTCTTGGTTCTGACATAGCGAAGCCTGGCTTCGAGCCATGCGCTCCAGGCGTAAAATTCGTAAGGACGACAAGATCGAAACCTCGCTCATGAAGGCGTTGAAAAGGTGTGTATACACGAAGATATAGCTCGACAGCGTCAGCTGGAGGGAGGTGCTCAAATCGAGAGCTAGTGCGGTCAGATCAACAGACTGCAGAAAAGCGTAGTTGTGTCGGACGATCTATAATAGACCGAATCCTACGGCTGCAACGCCTGCGATGGCAGCAAAGGCAACTTCGGCTCGTTGTGTGACTGCAACGCCTACTGAATATGTCGCAAGCGCTGTTGAGGTGCTACTAGCTGCTGATAAGCTACTACTTGCGGTAGTGGTCAAGCTGGTCAGGTTTTGAGTGTGGTATGTAGCAGTCGAGGTAAGGTTGGCAATTGATCTTGATCCGGTCGCAGACGCAGTCCAAGTCGTAGAGTGGGATGTCATTGTCGTGGTTTCGTTGACGTGGAGGAGTGTTTTGGTTATAGTCGTCGTCACTGGAATCCATGAGTTCGAAGAGCTCGTCGTGGCGTGTACGACATTGCCAAAGAATCCCACAGCTGCGACCACCGATAGCAGGCGCATCGTGCGGCTTCAAATATGAATGTCTCGGTGCAGATGTAATTGCGATGCTTGCTTTAATGTCACTTGGACAGTTGCGAGTGATGTTTTCGTGAGGCTATCTGAAGGATCGTTTGTAGTTGGCACTGGAGGGAGCCAGGAACTCGGACGACTACCACAGAGGGAAGTCTGAAACACAAAACGCAGCAAAGAGTGATCGAGAGCGATACCAATTCGAGATCAGAAGACTTGAATAAGAAGCAAACAGAGTGCAAGGTAGCATAGTCGTGGATTTGACACTTATCTGAGGTTGTACGAATCATGGAAGACTACATTTAGCGACTAAGCAGAGAGGCGGTAGTGTTGTACACAGGTCATTTAGACATGAGGATCGGCGCGAAAATTGATACGCTGGAGGTAAGAGAAAACGTTGCAACGACGAGGTAGAGTCGATGAGGATTGGGTGAAGTCATGGCAACGTAGAGGTGTGGTAATTTCCAGAAGCGACTACCCTTCACCCTAGCCTGATTGATTGTGAAATTAACCCATGTCGGGAGGAGGTCGAAAAGATGGTCACGGGCTAAATTACAAACCAGTCGGAAGATCCTCGTCGTCAAAACCATCTTCACTCTCTAACCAATCACATGCTTTGCGCATACAAACACCCGACCTCGCGAAGTTTCACCATGCAAGCAATTTGAATAAGCGTCGACTTTCGTGCTCCTAAGACATCAGCGTAGCACGGCAGATCATCTTGATTGTCTCTCTCTCAAAACAGAGCAGATTTGATGTCGCGGCATAGCGTTGATAACGTCCGCCTTATCTGCGAACGGCACGAACTCGGAGTGGTAATGTGGAAAGGGATAACAAATGACACATAAACAATCCGGCAAACACGCAAGGTGATGGTCTGTCGCGTCGGCTGCTTGTGGCGCATGGCAAATCTGTTATGATATGAGAGACTGTGCTAAGCAGGGACGGATTGCACAGCTACGTCGTGAACGTTGGAAGGACTGCAATAGAGGGTTCTGCGCCAGCAATGGAAACTCTTGTTTCATGCTTCATGATAAGATAAACCAGCAGTAATTTTCGACTTTCTATTCCGACGGCTTTGCTAGCGGTGAGATCTAGCATAGGACTAACGACTTCACGGGATCTGTCTACGAACGCGCACCAGCAGGAAGTGCGAGCAGATGATAAATTACCTATACAGAAATATTAGTCCTCGTACATTAGCGACCGCCAGAGTAAACATCACAGTTCAACGATGACCAGATTCGCAGCACACTCTTTCACCAACAAAGCCCATATTCCATGAGCTGATGTTACATCCAGAAGGCGATATAATGCAGATCACGCACGCCGTTCAGGTATTGCGCTTCATTGAATCGCCTCTTCACCTCGCCACGCCAGTGTGCAGGTAATGGACGGCGACTTACAGTACAGTACTTACACCCATAATCAACCACGGATACCAAACTCCCAGCCTCCCAAAAATAATGTTCGTTCAGCCACTGCAATCCCTGTCTCGTAACCGGAACGTTAGGATAGCGGCTTCATAACCCGACCTGATAATATAAAGTACTGATACACGTAACGACCAAGGCCGCGAAATCCGGGCCACCCATCGTGCAACGGATGAGACGCGAACAAATCCGGACCAGAAGCTTCGATGTGTACAAAGTCCAGTCTTTTTGAAAGTTGTGACGTGACTTCAAGTTCCGGCAGATCACTGCGGCTCAGCTTACCTAACCACTCGGGAGGAAATGCTTACCGTCGCCAACGAGGCTGTGAATCAGGTGATGCTGTACAGCTATAAGTCTCCGATCACTGCAAACTATCCCTATCTTATGCATCCAATAGCACATCACGGAGCGCTCACGCTGCAGAAGTCGATACAAATTGTCCTTCCCATGTGACTGCTAGTGCTGACGATTCATGATGACGAGATGTTCCGCGTCAACACAGATTGTTGAGCAGGACGAAAAGTAAGAAATACACTACTGCACATCGAATCAACTAACCGCAAACGCCGATTACAACATGCCGCTTTATCAAGCATCAGCCACAGCTTCTGATAGAGGGTAATCGAGACAATCCTGAAATTCTATCTGGCTTGCCCAACTGTAACGCCATGGCCGTTATCTATTTCTAGCGCCGAACAGAACTGCTCCTATCTGAGAGAGATCAAAAGGTACACCACCAATGCCAGCAAAAGCAGTATGCACCCCACCGCCTGCGCCAGATCCCACGGTATCGAGCCTTCCTTATCTAGAGAGCTGACATATTTTCTCTTGTGGGTGCCAGGTGACCATGGCTTTATCATCTTGTGGTCGTCGAGAATTTGATCGGAGGTAATTTTGCTGCCCACTAGGACGATAGGTACACCTGTACCAGGGTGAGTACTGGCACCGACGAAGTATAAGCCCGAGATACTGTCGTGTTTAGTATTCGGTCTGAAGCTCAACACGTTGAAGAACGAATGACTCAATCCAAGAATTGCTCCTTTGTCCAGATTGAACTTTTCCTTCCAGCTGGCTGGCGTGTTGATGAACTCGTTGACAATATGACTCGAAACATCAACTCCACATCGCGCCTTGATGGTCTCAACGACCGCATTTCTGGCCTTGCTGACCATGGCATCCCAATCCTGTTGTGATTGAGCAGTAAGTCCGGCCTTGGCCTCTCCCTCCAACAAATGTCCACAAGGTACTAGAACCACAACGCTGTCTTTGCCTTCGGGTGCAGCACTATCATCGGCTCGAGTCGGTACATGCACGTAAAAGGAGGGCTCTTTCGGTATTAGCTGCCGCTTGAATATATCGTCGAAGCTGTCCTGATAGTCATCTGCCAAGAAAACGTTGTGGGTATGTAGTTGCGGGATGATGGTATCCATTGCCCAGTAGAAGGATATGCTCGCGCAAGAACTTGGCTTCTTGTCTAGTGCTGTGGCCTTCGAGGATGGCGGAAGAAGGTTCTTGTATGCATAGACTAGATCTGCATTCATCAGAATAATATCAGCTCGTAGTGTTTCGCCATTCTGCAGCCTCACGCCAGTCGCTTTGTTTCTCTCGTCGACGATGACCTCGGTAACAGCACTATTGAAGCGATATTCGACTCCAAACCGTTGACCAACCTTGACAAGTGCATCCAGAATCTTGTGGAAACCTCCTCGTGGATACCTGCAAACGTTAGCCTTTTCCTGCTACAAGTGATCAAAAGCACCTACCATATGCCTTCTGCAAGCTCAGTGTATTGCAATAGACTGTATGTCGCTGGAGCTTCAAACGGACTCATTCCCATGTACATGCTTCCAAATGTGAAAGCTCTGCGCAGTCTTTCTGAATGGAAGTATCGTGCAGCTCGGTTCCATATACTTTCGAAAGGATGTAAGGCGCCAAGATACCTCAGAAAGTCCGGCCGTACCATGCTGAGCATGCTTGTGAAGTTCCTGCGTAGGACATATGTAACACTAGCCTCGTAGTGGACGTGTGCCTCTTTCATCCATGCTAGATATCGCTCGAAGCCGTCTTTGCCTTCCCACTTCTCTACCTCACGCTTCATACGGGCAGTGTCGGTCGACAGCTCTATCGATTCGCCATCGCCAAACCAAATGTTGTAGTTGGGGTCGCATTTTATGAGTTCGACGCCTTCCGCCTCTATCGACGTGTCAAGATCGTGGAAGACTTCCTGGAAGAGATCGGGGAGGAGAAGCAAGGACGGGCCTTGATCGAAGCGGTAGCCATCGTGATGTATCAAGCTACACCGTCCGCCACTATGGTCGTTCTTTTCAACAACGGTTACTCGAAAGCCCGCTTTGGCTAGACGTGCGGCGCTCGCAATGCCACCAGCTCCGGCTCCTGTTGGACATCAGTCAATGAACCACACGATGCCTATGCGATGCCGGTAACGTACCGACGACGATAACACTCTTTGGCTTCTCCATTACTGTATATTTTTGCAGAAACACAGCTTGTACTGTAAATGTGTCGCATCAAAGAATCAAAGGCAAATCAAAATCAGTACATAATGTAATCACATGCTCGAAACGTGGGTACTGAAGTGCGAAAGTTTCGATGACAACATGACTTTTGTTTGGTGCATTGGCTTCGCCGCCAGAAATCTGTACCCACTGGGCAAGTTTTTGATAGGATTTAGGCATCTCGGAGCTTTGGTATCATGTTAGGAGATGGCCCCATACCGTGTTTTTACCAGACCACCTCGAGAGAAGTTGTTTGCGATCCAGTTTTTATTTTTCTTTGGCTGTGACGAAGCTGTTGGAGCTGCGATCGACGCTGACGCGATCTTAGCCAGATCTACCGAACTCCACTATATCTGGCTTATCTTTGGACGAACATGTGGCGGCTTGTCCCTGTCGATGCAAGGTACCCGCAATGCTTACCTAATTGGAGGTTTCTAGATATTAGGCATTAAGCGTCGAGAATAGAGATTTGGATATCTACACGCACAAAGGAGTTAACAACTTCCCCTGCGTCCAGCCATAGTCCTCCATCCAACCCACACTCGGCGAAGTTTGGGAACACTTGCTCGACCTTTCTTCCCGCCACCAGCGAAATCGAGAGGTAGACCTTTATGTATGCGTTGCCGTAAAACGCGACCAATTTCCATATAGCTCTCGACGGCGACGCGGATCCCTCCACGTGCATATCGTGGTAGCTCTTCAATGGCATCTCGATTCTCAGCATAGCTTTGGAAAGCTGTGGCGAGGATCCTTTTCCGACATGTCAATATCTCCTCGTCTAGTTCTGCTTTGGATGCCTTCTGCTGTCTCTTGACCAACCACTTTGCTGGTATGTAACAACGGCCGGTTTCGGCGTCCGTCGTCACATCTCTCACTATGTTGACATATTGCAATACCCGGCCCATGCGTATACCAGCTTCAGTACACTCTTCCCGCTTCTCGGGATTCGTAGGGATGTCTTTGTCTGGATCATGTGCATAGACGAGATTCAGACAGAGCTCACCGATGGTAGCAGCGACACAAGTCGCATATCTCTCAAGATCCTGTTCGGTTTGTACAGGCTGTCGACCAGAACTCTTCTCGTCGGAAAATTCCAGGTCCATTCGAAAGCCGTCCAGTAAAGCATATAATGGCTTTGAGGGCAATTTGTCAACCGGCAGATAGCGTAATATAGACTGAGCCTTGGAAGGGAATGGAGTCAGCGCTTTCTCAAAACTACTTTTGTCCTGCTTTTTAGAGTATGCAGTGTCCAGAAAAGTGGTAAAATGTGCAATCCACGTTTCCGCTTCTGTGGCACTTGCTGCATCGTCTATCAGGTCGTCGGCCACTCGACAAAATCCATACAACAGGATAAGATCAATCCTTAGCCTACCACTGAACACGCCTGAAGCCAGGTAGAAGGATCGACTCTTCTTTGCCAAGACAGTGAGAGCGTTCTGGAGACCGTCCAATCGCTCTTGGTCGTATCTAGATGTAGATGTGAATAGGCCTTTCAGCATCATGAGCGGTGGAGGAATGCCAGGAACTGTTGGGAACATGTTTGGGAAAGCATCAAGTATTGCAACAGCATTGTCAAAGGCGCAAGATCCCATGACGATCATAGAGTTGGTGACAAGGAAGAAGAGTGCCTCTTCAATTTCCAAATGAGGCCAGATACGGATTCCAAGCTTGGTGCCTGACTCGATGCTCCACGTGCCTCGCTGAAGAGCCAGAGTATCAACAACCCACAGAAACAGCGTTGGTATTGCAATAGGAAGCAAAGTCTTGGATGGAGGAAGGCTCAAGAGTAGCTGATACCCAAAGGTCCATAGCATGAAGAAGATCGGCGCCACCCAGACGATGATGAGCTTGAGGTATGTGCCTTCATGATTGTTGGTAGGCAAGAGAAGAGGAACCACGAAACATGCAATGAAGAACAGTTGGCCGAGACGTTTTTGCGGCGTAAACTTGCCCCTCGCTGCTTCATTGCGTAGGTGGACAGCGGTAAGAACTGGCTTATTGAGCACGATGTGTAGACAAGTAGTCTAGAAAACAATCTGTCAGAGATGGATGGGTGCTGGTGAGTCAACAAACTTACAATGTAAGTCTGCACCACGAAGAAGAACAGTTCCTCAGCAGGCACAGAGAACAGTGCTGGTCCGAAGACAGCCTCGGAAGGATAGGCTAGGGGAATGTGAGTGGTAGTTCTAGTGCTTCAGCGGAAACTTACTCCATATCCTGTTCCTGACTAGATACGAGTCCCTGAATACCACCCGTTATGATCAATCTTGGCGCCGAGGGAGTGAGACCTACCATGGGAGGGTGTATGAAAATGCTATTGTGATCAGAAAGCATATCTTGTAGATGTCGAGGCGCGTCAACAACGGGGCTAGTACAACGCTCAATAGCAAGGCCAAGGGAATGGTGTAAACCACATGTCTATGAATGATCGATCAGCACATGTAGCCAGTGCGGTTTCAATTCACTTACACCCAGGCATAGTCGTACATGCTGGCGATGCGCGACTTGACCTCCAAAGAATCCAGACAAGTTCAAGAATTACGCTGTGGAAAAAAGATAACGTGATCCCTGCATTATAGAGCACAAAGCTCTTACGGTCAAGCTGATGCAAATTCTGCCACCGTGAAGACTGGTGGGATCATGACCAGAGTTGTATGTACGTCTTGGTGCAGGGCTAACCATGCCGTAGTGCATGGTACGGTAAGCCACTGCATGAGGATCCGGCGCATTTGAAAGCCGAGATCTGGTCCAACAGTTTTTAATCGGCAGGTGAACGCCGGTGAAAGTGCGCGACCTCAAAGCTTGACATGCGAGGCTGGGAAAAAACCAGCACGTTTTGGGAAAACAGGCGACAGCGCCATAGCCGCTAGTAGAAGTCATTGCGTCATGACTTTTGCACAGAGAGCAGCACCTGAAGTCGACGGAAATAGCTTAGCTTCGTCTGAAGATGTGGCGGGCGTTTTCATGCTGCTCACACTTCCGCAGTGACGTCGGATAAATCAAGACTCTAAAACTTCAATTGTTCCGGATGAGACGGCGATGACCTAAATTTCATCTCACCAGAAGCAAACTTGTTCGCGGGTGCACTCCCGCTTACCGCAGATGAGAGAATGAAACAAACTGGCCGGTTTTATATGCTTTCCAAGCACTTACTCCGGTCATTAAGGCCTAGCTTCTATAGTACGAGTACACCTTGGAAGTAACCCATCTGACAAAGGACGTCATCCCATGTGCTTCCGTCTGGTGGAACCTAACGTTGCATGGCGACTCTTCCTGTTGGCTTTAAACGTCTGATATCGCGTTTGACAACAACAAGCGTTGTTTGTGCCTCTGAACAAACAAAATGTTAGAAGCCAGTGTGTTCCCGAGTACTCAAAAACCGAAGAGGAACAGCAATCATCCCTACCTGAGCGGCAATTTCGCACCAGTCCAACAAACACTACCTTTGACGCCATGTTCATGGTCGGGGGAGATACCACAAGAGTTGCATGGTGGTGAATACGTCCGGAATGGTGGCAACCCTGTCACGAATGAAGACCTAGGAAGAGATGCTCACTGGTTTGATGGCGATGGAATGCTCAGCGGTGTCAGTTTTCGAAGGACAGAGACAGGAGTGCAACCCGAATTCGTCAATCAGTACATCTTGACTGATGTGTATCTCTCTACGAAGACTTCGCAAAACTTGACACGCCCTATTCTTCCCAGCATAGCAACGCTTGTTAACCCGGTAGCTACCTTGTGGAATGTGATGTCTGTTATCTTCCGCACTATCTTTCTGGTCATTCTATCCCGCCTTCCAGGTTCATTGCAAGCAATAAAGAAGATCAGTGTGGCTAATACTGGCATCATATTCCATGACGGACGGGCATTGGCAACATGTGAATCTGGTCCACCAATGCGAGTGGCTTTGCCTGGCCTGGAAACTGTCGGTTGGTATAATGGAAAACGTGCTGAGGGTGAAAAAGGTGGTGAAGAGGGTAGTGGTTTTGGAGGTGAGGGCATAATTGGATTTATGCGCGAGTGGACCACCGCTCACCCGAGAGTCGATCCGAAGTCACAGGAACTGATATTGTTCCATTCGACCTTCGCACCCCCCTTCGTCCACTACTCCATGGTACCTGCTACACATCCACCGATCACGCCTGTCACTCCGCTTGAGAAACCAACTCGATTGTTAAACGCACCAATTCCTGGCGTGTCTTCTGCAAAGATGATGCATGACTTTGGTGTTTCATTTGGTCACACTATCATCATGGATCTGCCATTGTCTTTGGATCCAGTCAACATCGCCAAAGGCAAACCGCCGCTTAACTATGACGCTAGAGGAAAGTCGAGATTTGGTGTCTTTCCACGACATAATCCAGAGCTGACCCGCTGGTTCGAAACCAAAGCATGTTGCATATTCCACACTGCCAATTCATGGGATGAAACATATATCGAAAAGATGACCGGACGAACTCGAACATCAGCTGTGAACATGCTTGCATGCCGGCTCACATCAGCATCGGTCGTCTATGCTGCCGGTAATATCGCCATTCCTGATGCCTCCCTCGCTGCTGCTTCTGACGAAGAGGAGCAATGTCGACTGTATTACTACAAATTCAGCCTCGAAGAGAAGGAAAATAAGATTAGTCATCAATTCGCATTATCGGCTGTCTCGTTCGAGTTTCCAAGCACAAGTGAAGAAGCAGCCATGGGACCTGCACGATATATCTATGGATGCTCAGCATCCGACACCACTTTCAATACATCCTTGGGAAAAGCTAGCAAAATCGATTGCTTGGTCAAGATGGACTCACAAACACTCATTAAAAGAGGCCTGAAAGACCCCTCCGTGGTTCCCATCACTGGGTGCGTCGATCAAAGAACAATTACTGAGGTCATAGCTTCGAAAGACCCCAACGATCCAATCAAGGTATTCCAGTTTCCACCTCGTCACTTCGCCCAAGAGCCACGGTTCGTCTCCCGAAAGAACGGAACAAGCGAAGATGATGGCTGGCTACTATCCTATGTCTTCGACGAATCACAGCTCGATGAAGACGGCGAATGCCGACCTGATGCCAAATCAGAACTCTGGATCATTGACGCACGCGACATGACAACTGTGGTTGGAAAAGTCCACCTTCCAATGCGCGTTACCTACGGCCTACACGGTACATTCATTGAGGATAAAAAGGTTACACAACAAAGGCCTGTCGAAACAATCCGCAGCCTGCAGGTCAGGCCGCAGAAAGAGGATACGACTTTGTGGTTACGAACACGAGATCAGATAGAGAAAGTTATTGGTTAATTCGAGCATTTAGGAAGGGATATCAGCATGTTTGATTTGCATAGCGTGGCGCAAGAGATACCCGGGCATATATGATTGTCCTTCACCGCTAGTGAAGGTGAAGAGACAGATTAATGATGTAATGTAATAAATAGCACTTATAGTCTACATGTATCTTACATAGGTAATAACGGGACACTATACGACTAATACAAGATCACATTATTCATTCAAGCATCGAGTCCATTGTTCAGTATCCTATCGTTCACACATGGAAAAAGAACTAGAAACACACATGGAGACATCCTCATGCCAACCATAAGTTCATCCTACCAAGCTACATACATGGGTGCAGGACATTACAGCTCCAACGACTCTCTCATATCTTGAAGATACTCCTCGACGAGGGAGAAGGGAGCACCGCTGCCGCTCGCCATAGACATTGTCGAATTTAGTGAAGTGTTGTATGCTGGGATCTTTTGGTGCGGTCAACAAACGTAAATGAGATTGAGAATGTGGGATCAGCCGTGGGTGCTGTGCTTGGGATGGCGAAGTGTGAGTTAGAGGCAATTTGGTAGGCTGGATAGACTGTGGGTTGTGAAGACTGGCTCAAGCTTGACGGTGGAACAGGCAGACTTTGTGATCTGGGAGACGGAAGTGGACGGTTGAGTTCTGGCTCGTCCGGTGAAGTAGTCGGCGCATCTTGTATTCGGTCCTTTGCTTTGACAGTTCTTGTGTCGCGAGACTCACTTTGAGACAGCTGGCTGTGGGATTCCTCTTGTTGCTTAGGTGGTGAGTAGTCCTGGTCTTCAGGGTCACTCTCGGGATATGGGTAATGAACCAGAGTGTTAGAAGCTAGCGATTTAGGTGCAGACTTCGGGCCACAATTGTCTTTCTTAAGTCGTTTGTTTATCGTTTTGCTTCCTACCGTTTGCCTCGCTACTTCCGTCACACTTGGTCTTTTAGTACTCAAGGTGGTGGGAGAGTCTTTCTGAGGTTTCTCAGTGAATCGGGTGATTTCTGGTTCTTTCTGTAGTCTCTCTTCACCATGCGCGTGCCATATGGACCAACTTGTGTAAATGTATTGTGCGTCCGAAGGCCTGTTTTTACGGCCACTTCTGATAACAAGGTATGTCTGAGGAGTTGAGACATTACCCGGTCGACTACGTACCAAATAAATCTGCTTTCCTGTTCCGTAGTAGAATCGTGAGGTTTGAAGGCATATACCAGGCTCGCCAATTCGAAAGTCGATATCGGTGCCGTCATCCTTGCTAAGGACTTTTCCGAGCGACGATGACAAGTGTGTCGTGAAATCATCCCCGTGGCCATTTTTTACATGCTCCTGGAGTTGCCGAAATATATCTTCTGGAAAGTCATCAAAATCACCGTCGCGGAATCTGATTTCTTCTAACTCCTCGCTTTCCTTGGATGAATCACAACCCTGCCGTGGTCGAACGGAGATTCTGTTCCTTCCATCATAGGTCTTTGTAGCTGAAGAGGTTGACTCAGGATCTCGAGGAGGACTGGACATTGTGCCATGCATGGTATGATTAGAGCTCGGCGTGGTCATCAAGGCATCTTCCGTAATCGATTGTAAACCTGTATCAATAGGTCAGCCGTCCAAAGTTACTCATCACTGCAACAAAAGACGAGCTTTAGTAACAGAAAATTTCAGCAAAAATATGAAAGTAGGTTGGCGACTTACTAGTCGTATGACCAACCAAAGTCTGGTCACCATGTACGGGTATCATTGAGGCGCTCAACTGCTCTAGCGGCTCGTCTTTCATATCGGAATGAAGGCAGATAACGAGGCTTGAAATCAGATTTGAGACCAACAAACCTGGTTTGTCTTGGAGCACTTGGTGAAGGTATTGGAATGGCACAACTCCAAGTATCCATGAACAGCACAAAGTATATCAATTGGTCGAGTGCGGGAAGCGATGCAAGAAGAAACATCCTAGAAAGACTGGAGGACCAAAAATTGTCAAGGATACGTAACCTCGAGTTAAGAAGATAAAAATGTCTGAGTACTTACAGGAAATGATCCTTTCACCGTGTACTTTCACTGCTACAAATTACTATAGTGTCGCCACGATTCAAGGTTATTGCAGTTTGGCTTTGCGAATTTTTGACCTCATAAAGATCACCTTTGTAATTGAGTTGCCATACCCGATTTGGGGCCGCCTCATTGTAGTGCGGACTCCATCCAACAATGGGTATGCCGTTTGCACTGTTTCCGCCGGTGAGGTCGAGACACAACGCACCTCCAAAGTTCAGGCTGCAGTACTTAGCTCCATCCTTGATTTCTGAAGCCATGGTCAGAGGATTTAGGATAAGTAGAAAGGAGAAGTTTTGATAGGTCTCTGAACCCAAGATTGGGAGAATATGCCAGTTGTTTTGTCGAGTGACAATCCGAGTTCTTATGCTAAGGTTATCGACCAGTACTTACACCTGTTGCAGGTCTGATTGTGCACACTTCGGATTCGGGTAATCCTCCGCTGCGCATTGACCTACGAAGACAACTGCACAGCAGAACCTTGCGACAATCCACGTCCAATGTCGCTAATAGACAGGGTCATCAGCTGAGAGATTCAGCTGGGAGATGAAATGTGACTCTGCCCTGCACGACTTCGTAAGAGAGCCTGAAGATATTTTCCCGCACTCCTGGTTGGTCAGGGAAGAGCGCGTCAGCTCGTAGCATGGTGATATCCAAGCATGTTGTGAGGAGGAGATCACCAGCTGGCTGCATCCTGCTGCCGACGACACGAGGCCTGCCTCGTTGACGGAGACACCTTCACCTGCAAATCTCATTCGATCTGGTCAAAAGCTGGAGTTTCAGGCTGACTGATATCAACCCAGCTCAGACAAACAACCTCGTCGATCGTTTGTTTCTCGCACCATTAGTAGTACAGGATGAGGGTGCGTGAACACCTAAGTCTTTGCAACCAACACGATATCGTTGGTGGCAAGGAAAGTAGCATAAGCACAAACTGTCATTTCACTGCCAGTAGCCGAAGTGATAGCACGTCAGCTTCTTCTTCACACAATGAAGTTCCTGTCCACCACCACTTGAAGAATTTCATGGTCTCGCGAACACGACCACTGCAGTTTTAGTGAGTAATCACAACCACTATACCTGGTTTTTAGCCCAGGCAAGGCTCGAAGTAAGGATTGCAAAACAATGGAACCCTTCGCAATGTCCGGCTATACAAGTCGTTTTGCCATCATCGAGATTCGTTAAGGTGGTGTGATGGAAGAATACATACTGTAGATTTCAGTTTCGCATGAGAAAGCGAAACTGTGGAGTTTGTCGAGTGGTGGATGACAGTAACTGCAGCAGCTAGACCAGTAGAGTGGATAGGAGAAGACCCAATCAGCTTGACTTTACCCGACTTAGTCGTGTCGGATGATTACATACAGTACCAGGGTACAAAGTACATATATTTATATATCGAGCAAAGCATGATGCGTCGGAATGAACCATGTTGTCAGCTGATTTCTGAGCTGGTCCTCGTTTTCATTTGCGTTCTCGTTTTTCGAAGAACGACTCTTCTTCTCCTTCTCTACCCAGGGAGAGACGAGGGACCACCCACATTTCCATGAATCTGACAGTAATGCTGAGCGAACCAAATTGATTCCATCTAGTAGAGGCGCAGACTCCCATCTGGTATGGTTTACAGTAACAGTTCTTTGATATACTTTATGGCACCTTCCACCAACACTGGCCTGAACTCTGGATTCTTTCCGTTGACCTTTTCCACTAGCTTCTCGACCTCGCCGAGATCCCATGAACTTCCAATCTTCGATCTCGCGTACTTCTTGAATCCGTCCACCCATTTTTCTTGGCTGAAGGCTATAGGAATGACCTCTTCAAAGACTGTACTTCCGCCGGCTGCACCAGCAATGAGCTTGAACCACATATTTCGTTGTTCTTCACTCATCAAGCCTAGTGCTCCGGCAAACTTGACCGTTTCGTATGCGGAGATCAGGTTGATCAGAGAGTGAGCCTGCAGCACTGTCTCCATGGCCTGCTCGGTGTCTTGCGCATCTGAAGTTGAAGGCTTGGCCTGAGCTACGACAGTGTTCATGCGTGACTCGTCCTTGAGTGATGGATCGAGGTAGAACTTGGTAATGTATGCGTCATCCCAGCTTGCAATACCAGAATTCATGCATTGTTTCAGTTGTGCGTTCGCTATATTTAACAGAGGAAGATCAACATTCAGTCTAGCTTCCTCATCAACAATGATACCGACGTCCTTATTGATGATGCTTATCGCGGAGGCGATGGGAAGAGATGGATTGATCATGCGGGGAGCACGATTCGATAACATCCATGTCCAACCATAGCGAAACTTCTCTTTCGAGAGACCATCGCATGTCCCCGATTGAGGTTGTACGACCATCTGCGATAGCGTTTTCGTGTTGAGACCGGCGAGAGCAGCCAGGGTCATAATTTCTGACGAGCCAACGATGTGAATGCCGCATTGAACCTGATTCAGAGCTTTCGCCGAAGTGCCGGCACCGAGAGTACCAGGAATAGGGAAGAGTGTCATCCCGTTGCTGCTGAGTGCGGAAATGCAGGTTTTTACAAGGGGGTGTTGTAGGTTTGCGCTGTTGTCGCTAGATGCCATTATGGTAAGAGTGCCATTCTGCGAACGGGCTACACCGCCGGAGACTGGAGCGTCGACCAGTATTATGTCGGGTCTTTTGTACTCTTCGGTGAATCGCTTGCGAATCTCTCCAGGATATGTTGGTGGAACCGTTGCCATGAGAACAACAGGGACATCTTTCGGCAAGTCCTTGACAGCTCCAGATTCGAACAGAGCAGCATTGGCTTGATAATGTGTCGCGACCATAAGAATGACGATGTTTGCGCCAGACTTCACAGCATCGGAACAAGAGGTCGTGGCTTGAAACTTGGGTTCCTCTCCACTCTGTTTCGATATCTCCGAACACGTCTGTTTCCATCGGTCTAGTGTAGGTTGGTATATGTCGAAGCCAGTAACTCTGAACCCCGATCGAACCAAATGTGTGGACATTGCGAAGCCCATAGCTCCCAAGCCCAAGAAGGCGATGTGTGGTTCTGCCATTTCCGTATTGTTATCAGATATCATCTCAAGACAGTACCTCTATAAAGGGGGTAAATCTATTCAGGCGGTATATTATGCTGGCAGTACCGTCGTGGTACCAGGGAAAAAGGTGCGTCGAATAGCTCTCACTCCAAAAAGGCAAGGCACGGAAAGGTTGGTTGATGTCACGAAAGCCGTAGTGGTTGAAGCAGAAGGGTTATTGTATTGGGGAACGGGGTAGGAATTGCTTTCTTGTACATATACCTACTCGTTCTATCTTGTCCATATTATTGTGCTGTGCTTCGGCGATGGGCCGGGCTGGCACAAAGTGCCGAAGAACAAGGTTTACAACAGGGAAAACAGCCCCGGTCCGCACAGAGTGACTCTGGACTGTATTCGGGGTTCACAGTTGGAGGGGGAAAAGTTCGAAGTCGGCGTCGGCTTTTGTCGGTGTAGACCCCGCCTAGCGACATCATAACGGCGGCTTTTGAACATTTTGCCAAGTGTTCCTTGATAGTCAACGATCTCCGGTTCGAGACCGCCCGCTACGAACCTCCAGAAGCGAAGAAGCTGAAGGGACCATGTGGATAGACGCAGCGGCCTGCATCCTTCCGGGGATGATAAAGCACGATCATGAGGAACGCGACAGTCCTCCTTTGTTAGCGGCACCCGAGTGCCAAGCCAGTTCTCCAAGAAAGTTTCGGGCCATCACGTGGAGATAATTGATTGCGGCTCTCTTATCACGCAGTGCAGCAATATTTTTGTTCCATGCTCAGCAGCAGTATCTAGATATTGTATACGAAGCGAAAGCAAGATGGCTGTGGACATTAAACCCGTCAGCGAGCTTCTCAGTACTATCGCTGACTCATTTGTCGCAGCCAAAGATGCGTTTCCCGAGGATGTCGACTCTTTCACGCCACCAGCAGACGGCATCTCCCTTCTCGATGTAAAGAACGACCTCTTGCTTTCATATCTACAACATCTTGTTTTCCTGATCCTTTTTCGCTTTAAGAATGACCCAACACCAGCAAACGAGTCCACCAATCTCGGTACTCAAGTGACCAAGAAACTTATTGAACTGCGAGCCTATCTTGATCGCGGTGTCCGGCCTCTTGAAGGACGTCTGCGGTATCAGATCGACAAGGTATTACGAGCAGCAGAAGATGCAGACAGAGCAGCTGCAAGAAAGGCGCAAGTGAATGGCACTAGTCACAAGAAGAGCAAAAAAGCAGGGACTACACACAGGAATCATTCTGACGTCTCAGCTTCCAACTCAGATTCAGAAGGAGACTCCGACGCCTCATCAGCCGCACAAGATACAGACGACGAAGAGGCCAACGCTCGACCAAACCAACAAGGCATCGCAGCAGCCGCAAGAGCTCGTGCCGCCGCCTCCGCACCCTCATCAAACACCAAACAATCCGCAAACAACGGCATCTACAAGCCGCCCCGCATAACACCAACCGCCATGCCAACCTCAAACCGCAATAATCGCGAGGCAGACGCAGAAGAAACTCGCTTCGCACGACGAAGAAAAAACGCTCTACTAGACGAGTACATCAACGAAGAACACTCCTCAGCACCCACCGCCCAGCCCTCAATCGGCTCAAACAACACCATCCTCGCCCGCGGACGACAACACACATCCCTCGCCTCTCGCGACCGAGACCGCGAGCGAGAGAGAACAGAGTATGAGGAGCGCAATTTCGTGAGGTTACCTGCTGCGGGAAAAGCCGAGAAGAGGGCGGAGAAGGCCAGACAGACGAGGAATAGTAGGGATATGTTTGGTGGAGAGGACTGGACTGGACTTGGTGGATTGGGTGATCGGATTGGGAGGAGTGTGGCAGCAGGGCGTGACAGGGGTGGGTCGAGTGTACTTGAGAGACGGGAGAAGAGGAAAAGGGATACTCAGGATATGCCGAGAGGTGATGGTGTTGGAATGGGAGAGAGTTTTGAGAAGAGGAGGAGAGTTGTGCAGGGCAGGATGGACAAGAGAGGGAAGAGGAGGTAGTGTAGCAGTCTTTGTGATTCACTCATGATGCATTTCTGCTTACTTGGGGACATTCTCATCAACACCTACTTCTTTGTATATAACACATGGTGGTTGCTTCACTTCAAATACTCCACGTACCATAACCGTTACCCAGAAACGCGCTGAAGCGTGTATGAGCATCTGAGCTCTTAGCAGGATCATCTTCCCTCCACTTCACCTTACCCTCGCTCCCCTGGTCAATCCATACTCGTCCATTGACCCAGTTACGACCATGCCAAGAATAAACCGGACCATCCACGACACGCCCTCCGTCCTCGAATACATAGACCAAAAACTCGAGGGACGGTGTAATCCATCGTTCGAGGGAAAAGACACCTTCAGATAAACTCTACGCAGCCCCCGGCCGCGGCAAGTTTCGATGGCCTTGAACCTTTTTGTCTTTTTAGTCGTTACCTTATGTTTTGGCGGAAAACCCCTCGCGACTACCGTCACGATAGCCTGCTGTACCCTCCAAGTGGAGTAGTGAGCTCTGCTTTTTTTCCTTTCAGGGCGGGTATTATATGTAGGTTGATAGGGAGGTTGACTTTCACTTTGGGGATTGGGGTGGGGCTGGTTTGGCAGCAGCGGCATTAGGTCGGTTGGAGAGAGGTGCCGCGGCGTCGTGGTGGTATGCGGGCGATTGTGGTTTGGGTATTTGGTGGTTTCGAAGTGTTTGGTAGAAGTGCTTAATTGTGTTTGATTCGCTCAATGCTCTGGTCGTGCTTCACACTATAAGTTTTGAGCCGAAATACCATAGCGACCCTAGTCCGGTCAGGACTATAGCTCCGGCAATTTGTCTCGGTGAGAAAGTATCCTTCTTCAGTCGAATTGAACTCATTGGCTTCATGTCTTGAACCTGCACTTGTGCTGGCTTCATGACGTCCCGCTGGGCCATGACCTCGTCCGTTAGTGTGCGGTTTTGCTCCTGTGCAGCCGCGAACTCTTGATACTCCTCGACCAATTTCATTAGCCCTTCCAAATCTCTCTGAAGTTCTTCTGATGCGTCTCTGCTCTGCACCTCCACACCCTGCACATTCCCGAAGAAGTCGACCACTCTTCTACTCCGACCCGCCTCTTCGCCCCCAGGGAACAAATCCCACCTGACGCCCGGTCTGGAGTGGATTTTATCAACATCATAGCTGTCGAACAAATCACCCAATGTTTTGTCACTATTCAACTCCGTGACCTCCTTCTCCAGAAAATCAAGAACATAATATGTCCACCGATCAATAACTGCTACTCCAACATCGTTGTCCGCATGATGAGAGTATGAACTTTCATCCTCCTCACTACTGCCAGTTGCAATGACCCCATCCGCGTAGAATTGACGGAACAGAGTATTCGCCTGACAGGTATCGATCATAAACAGCATCTCATTGTACCTCTTCTTCTCCCTCATCTGACTGAACGCATCCGCCAAATCCCAACTACTTATCTCCTCACTGTCCTGGAATTTCAAGAACTCATTTCCTCCGTGTCCCGTCATGTAGATCAAGAGATTACTGCCCTCGTCCGTCAGCAACCTCTTGCTCGCAGGCACTCCCTCTTCCCACCGATCAGTGAGCAAGCGGATGAAGTTCTCGACCGTGACCTCGTAGCCGCGGTAATCCACCTCGATGTTCGTACCGTAGAGGTCCATGCGTCGGTCTGAGTTCGAGTAAACTGTACCGGGAAATGCGTTGCGGGGATTACATGCCATGTCATCAGGAAGGAGGAGCAGGATTTGGGAGTCGGGGATGCCGAGGCGTTTGACTGTGCGGTAGAGGGAAAGGGTGTTACTGAGATGGCGGTAGTTGAACCAGAAGCGGGAGGTCGAGACTAGGACGGCCCAATTAGAAGTATGAGCGGCATGGACTCGTGCATTGTAGAATATAATCGTAAGGAGGAGGGAGAAGGTGGTCGAGATGAGGTTGAGGAGATGCATTTTTGTGTTGTTCGACTGGAGTAACAGGGTGAGAGGTCGAGTTCACGATTGTAGCATTTTCAGATGGAGGTCATCACCGTTGTTGCAGGATTGCAGGTGTGCTGGTCGTTAATCGTTGGAAAGCGACGTATGGAGTTATGGCAGGATAGGAAATATTACCGAAAGGAGCAGATGTCCACCCACTACACAGTGATATAGTTGTGATTGGTTAGATCAGCAGCACAGAACCAGACTTGCCGACCCAGGTAAACGGCACGTACCTGGGTACCGTACGTATCAACTTGCTTGCAGTGGCATCATGATGAATAGGTGACTTGACTGCAGCTGGATAGGTAATCCTAACGAAAGTGTACGCTTGATGCTTTCTTATGGCGAACCTAGGATAACAATGAACTTAGAGCTACCATGATTTTATGATAAATGAGTCATTCAACTCAAACGGTCAACGTCGAGATGAAACGACGCTGATCAAGTAGCTGAAACTAACGCTCCAGATTTCATCGCTTTCCCACTTTGCAACTGTATACTAACGAAAGCTGACTACTAGCATAACCATCTACCGACATGTCTACCAATTCTCTCCCTCGCGTCCCTTTCACAACGCTCGACGTTTTCACCACCGTCTCCTACCATGGCGGCAACCCGCTCGCGATCATTCACGTCCCTGCCTCTATCTCTAAATCTCATACTATTACCAAAGCCCAGAAACAACTGATCGGCCGTGAGTTCAACCTTTCTGAGATCGTCTTCCTCCATGAAGACCTCCCTGCCTCGACGGACCACGATGGCAATGCCATTACTCCCGTCCCTGGTACCGCAAAGATCGATATTTTTACCTCGCACAGTGAGGTGCCCTTCGCTGGTCATCCCACGATCGGGACATCGAACTATATTCTCCGCTACCTCAATCACTCTACCGATCCACAAGTCGTGGCTCGCTGGAAGAATGTTAACACGCTGCTAACTCGTGCTGGCCCGCTCCCGATCTCACTTGCCGAGGCACCGGGCGGAAATGAAGAACCACGGCGCGGTGCATCCGTGGGATGTGTGCAACTGAACGTGGCACATAACGTACGTATCCATCAATCAAGACTCACTGATCCGGCTGTGCTGGCAACATTCGATTCGGCTGGCCGTGTGAACTTCACGGACGACGAGATTGCGGGATTCCCGATCGTAAGCTCTGTGAAAGGGATGACCTTCTTCTTGGCACAGTTGAAGACGTTGGAAGATCTCAAGAACAAACCGACCATGAATCTCGTTGGCACGTCGGGCACTACTAGCCAAAATGCTAAGGACTTGATGGACCCTGATTGGCAGACGGGTCTACTATTGAGTTACTTCTTTGTTGATCTTGGAGTTGTTGAGGATGGGCATGGGCAGGTTAGGAAGCTGAGGACACGAATGTTTGGCACAAGGGAGGATCCGGCAACGGGTAGTGCAGCTAGTGCATTGTGTGGATGGCTCAGTCTATCAGATGGGGAGGGCGGTAGAGTCAGAAGATACCATATAACGCAGGGTGTTGAGATGGGTAGACGTTGTGAGATCGGGGTAGAGGTAACGTTGAAAGAAGAGGGCAAGGAGATTGATACCTTGGTTTTGAAGGGTGCTGCGGTGAAAGCCATGGAAGGCACACTGGAAGTGCCCAATACCCTATAGGGAGTTGTGGCCTGGATGGATGTCGCTGAAAAGGTGAGGCTAGCTTGAAGCACTCGATGTATCTTGTCGAACTCTCCTCTGGTAATGTGTTGTTGGCAGAATGGCGTAGTCTTGACTTGGGTCGAACCAGATAAAACGCCACACCGATGTCTTACTTCCATTCTCGACGAACGATTAGGAAGGACATTCTGTTCACTTATGTCGAGTACTGTAGCGGTCCATGATCGAATTGGTGGTGATATGACAACACTGCCTACCTAGGTAGCATAAGGTCCTTTGTATCTTAAATACTGATAAGGCGACCACCGCGCAAGGAGCATAGAGCTACCAGCCTAAACTTTTATTTACGTACGTACCGTACAGATCTAAGGACTTTTGCTTGCAGCCCATGCTCGCACATGGTTGCTACTAACCGGCTCCGGAACAGGAAGCGACGATCACCAAAGCCGGCTTCCACCGAACCGGTAAGGGTGCGTCTTGGGAGCATAAGTTTGGTGACGCTAAGGCTAGAAAATGGAGTGCTCGTTCCTGACTTCAGCCAAACATTGACCAAGTTTCTCTGCCCTATGACTTTTTGTCAGCGCCTGCCTATCAAGCGTGTCAGCGGCTCCTGTCTGCTCATATTCTTAGGCTTCCATTGGAGTGGATCAGGGTCCACACCGAAATCTGACCTTGACCACACGAGCTGAAGAGACGCCCACCCGCCATCTTCCTTGGTGTCGTTGTTTCTTTCTTGGGATCTCTTATTTTGGCCCTTTGCGACACGTACCCGGTGACCATAACGACACTCGTTTCATACACTGTCAAGGACATTTTTACATTCGCTACCACTTCATAATATTCCGTGTCACTGCGTTTTGTCCAATCGTCGCCCCAATACTCGTTCTTGGAGCCCAGACCTTGTCAGCCTTACAAGGTTAACTCGAATTGCCTCTATCCTCGCGCTTCGCTTATGTCAGAACATCGCTTGTGCAGATATTCATAATCGAAAATCAACACTACGCGCAAGCATAAATCCCACCACGGGTTCATCACATATTTCGTCGAACTGTTGTGAGCTTCAACAAACGATACGAAACCAGCGCTGGAACGGTGGTGAAGGGTTGATTCTCACGGCTTCGTTGCACGAAACGGAATTGCGATAAGCATGTTGATAATATCGCAAAACGTGCTTTTGCCTCTAATCGAACACGAGCTAGCATCGTAGCCCCCTTCTGCTCCTATCGCAGAATTAGTATGCCGCGTGGCAGTCCACGATCCTCAGATGGCTTCGAGCCAATGATGTTGGGAGGTGGTACATCACGTTATCCAAGTCTCAGCAACCAGCATCGAAGACACAGTTCCCTGCCCGATGAAATATCGAACATTGACGAGGACCATGAACAATATTATTCTGACACTCGACCTTTGGCTAAAGGTAATGTAATTGTTGCCGAAGTCCCGGTTTCAACACACGACAGCCGTCAGCCTTCGCTACTGAGGCGATTGACCACGAAGCTGAGGTCGCCCATGGGTAGTTCTGGATATCGCTCAAGACCTTCTCAACGGGAACAGTACGCCAACATACACGAACCAGACCAGGACAACGTGCCAGTCGACTTGTCGTCGCTTGAAGGTTTAGGATTTGAGCTCAAAGAGGTCAATCATACTACAAGTCCGCCTCAACAGTTTCACGAACAAGACACATCTTATCACGGTGCCGATGATGACGCACAAAGACCCAGCTTCAAGGACTTTAAAACACGGATCGGGTCGGGCATGGTCATTGGTGCACATTTGAAACCTGATATCTCTAGACTCGACCTATCGAAAGCGTCCACGTCCGAGACGGCTATGCAGGATCAAGTTCAAAGGTCGCGAACCGTTCGCAAATTAGGCCAGAATTTGGCAGAAGAGCGTGGACAAATCATTGCATATAGTGAAGGCGTCGATCTGAGCTCCCTTGAAGGCGCTCGGCTTAGGCATCAATCAAGCGCAACATTTGACGATATGGGGCTAAGTCGTGCAAGCACTATGTTCCCCGATACGCAAAGCTATTTCTTCCCAAAAGATCCACAGATACCGAACTGGAAGCCGTGGTCCATGCGTTCTCCTTATATTCTGATACTGATATGTATAGCCCTTGGTTTGGCCGCCTTTCAAGAATTTCTCTGTCAAGTATCTATGCGAAAAGGGACGGAGAAGCCTGCAAGCGCACTCATGGCTTTCGACTCTCTGGACAAACTCTCAGTGTGGTGGTTCTTTGCTTGGAAGTATCTTCCAACCATGATTACCATCGGCTATTCTGTGTTGTATTCCATCATGGATTTCGATATCCGACGCTTGGAGCCATACTACCAATTATCTCAACCACAAGGTGCTCGAGCATCAGCTAGTCTCAATCTAGATCATTTGACCATGTTTCAATACTTTGTACCTTTCAATGCCGCCAGACTTCGGCAGTGGGCTGTATTTGCTTCCACCTTCGCCAATATCATTGCCGCTACTGTTGCTCCGGCTCTCCAAAATCCTTCGATGAACTTTATGGTGAATCCACTATGCCAGGATAGCTGTCCTCCTAGCTCTGGGCGGAAGTACTGGGTAGTCATCGATCCAGGATGGTCTCGCCCTCTTAGCATTGCTTATCTCTTGGTTGCGATAATATTGACATATTTATTCTTTCAACTTCGGCGGAAATCTGGTCTTCTTAGCGATCCACGAGGCATAGCCGGTATTGCATCCATGGCAACAAAATCTCATATTCTTCAAGATTTCAAAGGTCTTGATTTAGCTACCCGTGCAGACATACACAAAAAACTAGCTCACAGAACATACGTCCTTTACAAGTCTTCGATCTGGCAAGGCGAGTGGAACCCTAGTACAGAACAACCTCAAGGCGACAGCAATAGACGTTTGTCATCACCCCATCCGATAATGCTCCGTCTCATAGCCGGTATACCGTTTATTGGACTACTCATCGGCTGTCTGGCATGCGTACCTGTCATCTCACTCACACCGGCTCGGATAATACCTAATGCAGTCCCATGGCTTCCAATCTTAGTCGCTACAGTTCTGAAGATGATATGGTCGACTTTCGAAGCTGATGTACGCCTCATTGAACCTTTCTACCAACTCTCTAAGGGCAATGCCCTACCACAAAATTCTCTCACCCTGGATTACCAATCTACTGTCTACGGCTGGATGCCAATTCGAGCAGCACTCAACGGACACTTTCTCGTCTCTCTGGTCGGTCTCACTTCAGTTTTCCTCGACATACTTTCCGTCACAGTCAGTTCCTTCTCAGTTGACAGTGCCGTGTTCCTGGAGAAGGGAAACATGAAAGGCCCACCCCAAAAGGGTGAACTTACAAATGGCGACGAAACTTACATCTCTTTCTGGGCCTCCTTAGTCCTATCAATCATGATACTCATGTTCGCAATATGCATTGCCTCGCTCGTCTACGCAAGACGTCGGCATGCTTTCCTTCCTCGTGAACCATCCACCATAGCCGCTGTGTTGTCGTTCATATACAGCTCTAAGATGCTTACGGACTTTATTCACACAGAAACATACAACGCTAAGCAAATGGAGGACAAATTAAAGGGGCTCGATAAGCGGTATGCGCTAGGTTGGTTTGTGGGACGAGACGGAAAGAGACATTGTGCGATTGACGAGGAGCCGATTCTGAGTCGTTATGTTCATGGTAAACCGTATCACGCAGCGGTAGCGGGGCCGGGGGAATTTGGCTATGTATAGCGATTTTGTGGTTTTGATACGTATTTATGGTTTTTGTTGATGGACATACTATTTATTTTCTCGACCTTGACGATGAGAACATGTAGATAGAACATGATCATTGATTTTGGTCTGCTAATATAAGACTTATGCCATGTAAGACTTATGTCAGAGATCAACAACCTATATTACAATCCATACTGGACTCGCTCATCCATCATTCACAATAAAGTACGAAACACGCCTACATCCCACATAAAAATCTATCCCGCCTATAGGTATACATGTACTCTACAACTCCTCCTCCTCCTCCTCTTCTCAAACCCAGAAAAAGATACCAAGACCCTGTCAACCACAAATACCAAAACATCCCTCACATATCACTCGCTGCTCACATCTCCCTCATATCCCCCTCCCCCCATCCTCGCCCTCACTCTCCCTCTCCCAAATCCTCCCGGACGCCCTCCAAAGCACCCAACACGGCACCGCCAAACTCAAACCATAAACCCCACTCCTCGCATAACTCGCCGCCTCACTCCTCCTCACACCCATATACAGCGCCGTATACACGATTCTCGCACCGATATACTCCAGAGCCGCTGTGTTCATTTCCGATGCTGGAAGTTGTGTTACCGTTCCTCCTAACTAGAAAACATCACTCATCAGCATATAGTAGTAGGAGGTGGAATGAGGGGTTATGGGTGTGTATACGTACCATCGCAGCAGCGAACAGAGGAAACGTCTCGAGAGCATTTAAATGTGCGCCTCGCGCGCGGACGAGAGAGTTGTATGTTGAAGTTGAGACTTTGGATTTTAGCAGGGAGAGGTTTGTGCGCGGTGCGAGGTTTGTGAATGTTGTGGGGGAGGAGAGGCGGGATTGCAAGAGGTAGTAGAGGTGGGGTGGGTGGGCGAGGAAGTAGGTTGTTGGGAGGGAGAGGAGGGCGTAGTTTTTTGTGGTGGGTATGGTTGGGGTTGGCGTGGTGGGTGTGGTGGTTGACATCTTCGGGGTGGTGAGGGTGGTGTTTGAGGTTGGTGGTGGTAATGGTATTGGTGATAGGTGGTGGTAGTGATGGTTGGTAATGGTTGGGAGGATGTTGGTTTGTTGTGGTGGAAAATTGGAGTTTGTAGGATGGTTGTATAATAGTATGGAAGTATGATTCATCGAAATGAGAGAGGTATGAGCACGCTTTTATATCTTGGATTTGTTGTGTACTGCATTTCGTTATGACTGTGGAGACATGGAGTTATGGTCAGGGATAATGCCAAGATATAACGTTAAGGTGGTGATTTTCTTAAAGTCAAATCGAAACATCTTGACTGGCTGTAGTAAGTATGTTCGGTGGTATATTGTAGTGGGTCGTGTATAAGTTATTCATTAGTATTGTAAGACCAAGTGACTTTCCTTGTTTCCATTTCAATGTTCTCCTCAAAAGACACGCCCAGAAATTGAAACCACCACCACAACCACCGCGAGAAGGACTTGCCAAGTATGCTTCCCTAACGAATTGATGGGTTTCTCGCATACTCGCCACAGCTGGTCTATTCTTCGCTTATCCGTTCTCAACCCTATCCAGCCTCTCGACCTATACAAATTCACTCCCTCCTTCACACCTTCACAGACTCGGTCCCCGAACACTAAACATTGAGGTTCCTGTACTTTCGTCTTGGCATGTTCGGCACACTCCGCGTGCCACCGCCTTCGTAGCAAGATCTCCTTAATCTCAGGATTATTGACGAATTCAGCATCTGATGACCAACGACAGCGTGTCCGTGTTGGGAGTGGAAGTTTATGGAATGCCCGATCAATTAGCCAGTCCACTCGAGAGGATTTCGTAGTGCGGATGAGTTGATGGGATTGGAAGAGAGGATGTGTGAGTGTTAGTGAGAGGACATCAGGGTAAGAAAGATAGGTTGAGATATGGTGATGAATTTCTGGTGGGAGAGAAATGAATGTTTTGGGCGTGTTGATTGGCATTGCTGGTGAGAGTGAGTTGGTTAAGGATGTTGTCATCTGCACATCTTGGAGAATCGATTGTTTGGTGAGCGACATTGCTTATGGGTCAGGCCTGTTCAAAGCTGTGCTGGATAATGTGAGTATTGACAGTGATTTGTGCTCTCACCCATCAATCCTGGTCACAAATTGGCGTGTGCTGGCATGTATCTAACTATATATTGCCGCCGATATTCGACGATATGTAACTTGAGGATTAGAACGCGAGAATGATGGCAGTGCATGTTGGCCAGATGGTACTTGTATACCACCATTAATTGTGCTGCCTTACCGTGGCTTACTAGTGGACAGATCACTGCCACCAAGCTTGACGCAGGAATTGACGACTGGCATGATACCTAGGTAATTAACCCTGTAGTTCATTCTTACAACAGTTCAGATTGAGGCCATGTCATCAGTACCAGAATCACCACAGTCACGATGATGTTCTGATCGAAGATGATATTGATAGTACTTGGTCAGCTGTGAAAAGTGTGTAGTTATGAATAAATGTACCTAGGTAGCCAGGAAAATATATCCGACCCCAATTTTAGGCACGCAAGGCACGCTACAGGGATGATAACCTTGCTTCGGGCCGAGGTTGATGCTTACCATCTTCCTTTCGACCATGCATTAAGCTATACTCAATGCTACAGGGTATGACATATCCTGAGCAGCGGGAAGATTTGTTTTATTCTGATACCACCAAAGATCCTCGGTCACCGATGGAGCAAGATATCAGATAGCAAACGGCCACTACTCACTACTCTTTTTTCTCTGCAGAAGTAGATATGCTTACATGTCATTGTCGCTATGGCTCAAGTAGAGCAATCCATGTCACCTACACGAGGCCCACAATCTCCGAGCGCAAGACCTAGCAATGCGAGTCGCGTGTCCAACAAAGCACCACCCAAACCTGTATCTGTGAAGATCAATGTCGAGGGCGCATTCATTGTCAACGACGAGACAGCCGTTAAAAATTGTGCCAGTGAATTTGTGCGTTGGGAGCACAAGGATATTCGACTACCTCATCATACTGATGTTGTCAGTCATGTTGCGATTGACGTAGGCCTGCAATAACAAGATGAAATAACAGGACTGACGTGGATAGATTGGAGGCTCGTTAGCAAAGCTCGTCTACTTCTCTCGAGAGGTTGGTTCTGCAATAGGCGGCGGTCGACTCAATTTCCTTAACTTCGAGACAGACCGGATCGATGAGTGCATAGCTTTTATACAAGATTTGAAGGACAAACAATCAAAACTCAATGGCTCGAAGCCAGCAGACCTATGTATTATGGCTACTGGTGGAGGTGCATTCAGATTTTATGACAGAATACGAGACGTTCTGCATGTGGATGTTGTGCGGGAGGATGAGATGGAATGTTTGATCATTGGTTTGGACTTCTTCATTACAGAAATACCTCGAGAAGTGTTCACATTTAGTGAGACCGAGCCAATGAACTTTGTGGAGCAAAGAGCAGACATATATCCATACTTGCTGGTGAACATTGGCTCTGGTGTGTCGATGATTAAGGTCTCAGGACCAAGGCAGTTTCAGCGTGTTGGAGGAACATCTCTCGGTGGCGGTACGTTCTGGGGCATCTTGTCGTTACTCACTGGAGCTCGAACTTTTGACGAGATGCTCGCTATGGCAGATCAAGGAGACAACGCCGGTGTGGATATGTTGGTTGGAGACATTTACGGTCAGGGTTATGGGACGAATACGAACATCACAGGTCTCAAGAGCACCACAATTGCTAGCACATTCGGAAAGGTCTTCAAGATGAAGAGAGCTGCAGAAAGGAACGCTGAAGATGGAGCAGGACTTGCCAAAGAGGATCCGGATGAAATCAACGGCTTCAGAATGGAAGACATGAGTCGGAGTCTACTATACGCCATGTCGAACAACATCGGCCAGATTGCATATTTACAGTCGGAGAAGCATGAGCTGAAGCATATCTACTTTGGTGGCTCGTTCATTCGTGGCCATGCTCAGACAATGAACACTTTGTCTTATGCCATCAAGTTCTGGTCGAAAGGTGAGAAGCAAGCATATTTCTTGAGACATGAAGGATATCTTGGAGCGGTGGGAGCCTTCTTGAAGAGACAACCGAGGAACTGGGGAAGGCGAAATTCTGTAGAAGAGTTGGGCACGCTAGGCAGGGTTTTGTCAAGGGAGTAACGCCAACATTAAGTCAGCGTGTTCCAGAAAACAGACGACGGGTTACCGGTAATTCGCTGTCACGATAAGGATAGCCAGATTACACGAGAAATTCAAAAGCAACGACATTGCTTCAGCTCATTCCCAGCTCCAGACGAGCAAATCACAAAGCCCGAGACTTTTATGGGAGACTTTGTACCAAAGCCAACCAGAGCTGACCATAACATGTGGCTCAAAGCGATGCATGAACGAGCTTACTTGAGTCATCCCTCGGTGCGCGCCATCACTTCCTGCTCCTCGTTGTCTACAGTTCACTTTCACGTGGTAGGAAACATCCCCATGCGTGTACGAGATTCATTCTAGCTCTGCATCTATACAAGCCACGGGATCCTGCAACACGTACCATATATCCATGCAACCTCACCTCGCAACCAAGATAGGTAGCGATTAATCTTATCTGACATTTAAGTCTTGTCGGAAGTCTTCATCCTCGTATGGAAAAGGAGACTTTCATAGTGTTTTCCTGCAGGCCTTGAGATGGGCTGGTACATGTATTCGACAAGGTCAAGCTTACTGAAGAGGCAGTGTACCACTCTCTTCCGTTGCAAGCTTAATCTTCGATGAAGATCATCTCCATAGACCTCGAGTTCACATATTGGTGTGCACCCAACGCCGGCTAAAGTTCCACGAAAGCGATTCTGATTTTTCCTACGGATAATTTGGCACAGTACTTGACTGCTCCAACTGTCCACAAGAATCATCGGGTTTGTGAACGAATCTGGGGTTTTGGTGATGCTGAATGTACACGATATAGATGCTTGGCAACACCCTGGTAGGCTTAGGATATCTCCTGTCACATCCAAAGATGCCTAGCTCAAGGTCTTCACTAACGTTCCCAAGGATACGATACTGATTTCTCTTTATACCTCTACCAAGCATCTTTTTTGTTCCAGTGACTTGGGAACAAAACCGTCTGCTCGACAATCTCGGCCGACGAGGGGAACAAGCTCCCTACTGGGACACCAAAGAGTATGCCATGGACGAGGGTCAACTCAAACTTGACCTTTATATCAGTACTACTAGTTCGTGTGCGAACGATAATAGCAACATGATGCTTATCGACCGGGTAATACCCTCACATCGAGACGATATTACGGATGGTTAGTCCAAATCAAGAACCTGCCGGCAATTCATAAGTGATCGTACGGAATGAGTTGCTAGGATTCGGAAGTGAGTTCAATCAAATAGACTGTCACTAAACCGACATGGACAGTCAAGAGAGTACTTACACGAAGGATGTGATTGCGAGACTGAAGTAGTGGGTCTCGCTTATTGAAGGCCATTACGTTCATCAACACCGTGAATCTGACTTCGACATGAATTTGAATTTACCAGTGCTACGTATCTGCATGAAAGGTGGTCGATATATGAGGTACAGCGATCATCCACCATAGATACTAAGAGCCACTCGTGCCTCTTCAGAGAAATGAGACTCAATTGATCCATTATCCAACTGAGTTCAACACACAGGCGATTTGTACTCCCGAAAGACCAGCTGGTGAGGTGGATCTGATTATTTTGGATGAGGACCAGAGCCACTCTTAGACCTTCGAAGGTCTATATATTCTCCAGCTTCTTTGCTTCCAGATTTACACTCCTTCCTTCCACTTCGACCATCAATCTAGACCGTCAGCAGAACCAGCCCTCCATCGACCACTCCAACATTTACCTACACTATTGAATGTACGCCACGATGCCTAAAATTACAACAAGTACGAGTGGTAGGAAGAGACACAGAACGTTTGGCAAACGTCTTCGGGGTGTGAAACGCATCGACGATGGGCCATTCCACCCGGGCACGTTTCCAGTCCACTTGAGAGATCAAATCATCCAACACCGCGACAACGATACCGAGCATAGCTTCGCTGTTCCTTTATGGAATTCAGGACCTAGAAAATCACTTTTTCTTGACGACGGACAAGATTGCAAATGGGTTGCAGACGAGACCAAGGAACAGCTCGATGTGTCAAGGTGGACATTTAGTCGAGAGCGTAAAGACCTCCAGATTCTTGTAGCTCAGTCTCCTAACGGTTTGTTTAACAAAGGACAAGCCTGCATTATCGTTGGTGATAAAGGTTGGGTTAATCGCGAGGAAGACGGCACACTATGGCGAGCAATAAAGTGGCGAGTTTGGCAGCCCGGAATGCAAAATCGGACAAGACCTACCACAGTCCTGCGTATGGTCAAAAAAGCAGACAAGCCAGAGTTGGATACAACGATATTTCCACTGGACACAGATCCTCGAGCCTCGGGCATGCCCCCAATTCCAGGAGACGACGACGACGACGACTTTGAAGCTTCTTTAGAATCCGATTCAGAGATAGACAAGACAAAAGTATACAAGTCACGCTCCAAAAGACGTACGACTGGCTCAACCTTTATCGGGACGGATATCTCTAACCCCTCGACGCCTCTACCTTTCGAAACGGACTCGGCTGATAAGGGTTCAGCATCGGATCCTATTAAGGTCGAGGATGCAACAGTACTAGTAAGCTCCGAGATGCGCGGTATAGACAACACAGTTCAAGTTTCAAATCGCTCAAGATCAGAGAGTGAAGAGACAGAATGTACGGAATACTCTATTGAGAAGGATCCGACATCCTCCGTCTATAACAACGATGCTATGAATAATCTAAATTTCCATCCGCGGCGAGCCAGATCGCAGCCACAGGTTAGTCTTATCGTCCGTCTACGACTTGGAAAGAGCCTTCTGCTGACACTAGGCCAGCCAGCGCGGTATGCTGTAAGTGGAACACGAAGCTTAGAACGAAAAGCTCGGCCGGCCTCAGACCAATCAAACCCATCTCCAGACACAGCAATGATGACTCGTGTACACTTCCAAGATACTGCTAAGGAGATTGTTGAGACAAAGCTATTCCAGCAGTGTGACAATTCTCGAAAATTGATTGACCGGGCTATCGCTGCAGAGATCGCAACAGCAAAGACAACCCTCCTCACGGTACAAGTTGGAATAGCTGGAACTCCTCACGAAGTGTATGTCGATGATGTCGATGATTTTTACAAGAGGGTTGTCGCACCGTTGAACGAATTAGGACCTGGTGTAGAGAAAGTTATCTTTGTTTGGTTGTTCCGATGAAGGCAGTGGCATGAGGAAGCCGCCAAACAATAGGGAAGTTATGCCAGGTATAGATACCTAGCTTCTAATCTGCTGAAGTTGTTTCAATGATTATGATATGGCGGGCGTGGAGGATCAAATTCCTCAACTGAGTCTCGGTGAAGGGCTCTGATGTGTGCTTTTGCCAATATCGAAAAGGGTGGCTAGCTACGTAGTAAAACATAAAGTGATTTTCTTCGACAAGCACCTCCAATTCGTCTTGTTGCGTGTCGTTGAGGATGGACATTTATTGAAAGCATGAAGGTCAGCACTCGATTCGCCAGTTATACAATCTCATGTTTTCAGGGGTGCTTGCATGTTAATGCCTCAGGCACAAGTTGCTGTTTTGCTACCTACCAACGAGGTAAGCACATGTCATGTCTTGGCAAGTGCTCGACACCAAACGTCCTCGTAACATCAGTCACTACTTCACATAATCATCAAATACTACAAGACGACTACAAAGCTGCACTAACTATTAGTCTAGTCTGACCCCATAGAATCTCTCCCAAGATTCCCAGGATTACCGGCTCTAACAATCAACGCAATACATCGGCTCTTCCCGAATCTGAAGCCAGCTTTAACTCGTCCTTGTACGTCTTGGAATTGGTTTACGCCCGATCAAGGTTCAAGTATATCCTTTGGTTTCCAAGCACTTATCGACCAGATCTGAACCGACCACTATCCATAAGTTGAACAGCTTACTAAGTCAACGTGAGGTTATGCTCCTGGTCGTTGCGCCATCGTGACACTGATGTCTTGAGGGTTCCCGTTGGGGGGTGCGTGTGAACGCGCGGCCCTTCTATCGCATAGCCATGCCATTCAGTATGTCTGCAATGGCAGCTGATGCCGAAGATACTGACAGTACCGACGAATTCACTTCGGGGGTGCAGATCTTCAACTCTAATCCATTTAGCTTCTCTCCTCAGAATCAGCGGTTTGGGGAGAGAAATGGTACGAGTGAACAGCATGAAGAACTCGAAGTTGTGGATGAAAGCCAGCAATATGGCCCAGACGAGGACGTGATCAATGTGTACACAGGTAATTCTTGACCCCGTTACCTTTTTGACATAAACGAGTATACTTTCATCGGTCAGCCACTTACTAGTCGACTAGCTTACCCGCCTCCGGCTTCCGAAACACAAGCATCGAAGCCTTCCCCTTCCGTCTTCATCGACGACGATATCCCGGACTACATGCGCGACTATAGTCCCACTAGCGAAAGTGAGCTGGAAGATATTCCCGCCATCAAACCAAAGTTCTATCTTGAATCCGATATATCAAAGTCTGAGATTGCCACCAAATATACCACGATGATGGATAGTCCCACTGCACTTGCAGACTTTGGACATGCGGTGCGCTGCACAAAATGCATCGCTCAACATCGAGGCTGTGACCGCGCTTTGCCCTTCTGCGGTCGATGTACAACGCCATCGGAATGTGTATATCCGAATTCTCGAAGCGGATCAAGACAACGAGCGGAATCAAAAACCAACTCGCTGGAACTCTCTGAGCGAAAGGCCATCGATCAGATTCAACCACTCAATATGAGGTCGAATGAGGAGAATCTCATTCAGTCCAAGCTTCCTCCGTCTATGAAGGATATCGTATGGAAGGATGGCGAAGAATCGCAAAGCCAGAGGCAATGTCCACGAGCAATCATCGAGTTGGTTGCTAGATACCTCGGTGACTTTACAAGTAAAGTTATTGCTACACCTTGGCCTAATCAGAAGGGATGTTTCTATGATATGGGACGAGAAGTAATCTACATTGATGATCAAATACCATACCCTCAAGACATTCCTGTGGCACGATATCTTTATGGTGGTACTAAGCAATTCTTCATTGCTTGGTTGCCAGGGAAGGATACATCGAGCTCCTGGGCCCCACACGTGGTCATTTATTTAAACAAGGGCCAGACCAACGCTATTGTCAACTACAAGGAGAGAAGGTGGAGGACAGTATACTGGAAGACTTGGGAGCCGTCAAAGATCCACACCCAGCGCACAGTCCTGAGACTGATCGAGGACAAACCGCCCAAGACAGGTACAGCCGCACTGAGTGGCCCGAAAGCCGCCAGTCCCAAGAATTCTACGTCCAGCACGGACTTGGCAGCGGATGGCACACCAGTCGAACATGGCAATGATCACGACACCATCCGTCTGCGTTTATCCGTCTCAGAAAAACCAAAGCGGCGAACGGATGACATAGAACCAGTACAGGATTTGGCGCATAATACGAAGAGACAGAAGCCTTCTGACACAGGTTACATGTCATTGGGGCTGAGAAGAGATCGTGGAACACACGGACGATTTTCAACTGTACAGTCCCAATCTTCTCGAGCTCCCATCAACCCACAAGATCTAGCAAGTGGTCGAAGCTCATGCCCACCATCCCGACCCAAAGCTAATCATACTACGAGTGATACCAAATATTGTTCTAATACGGTTGTCGTCTTCGAGGATGGTTCTGGAACGCCGATGGGCACCTACCCTTTCAGTGAGTGTGATAATGCACAAAAACTCTTCGACGTGGCATGTGTCAGCCAGATTGCCCAGGTTGAACCTCCTGCAACACGACTCCTTAAAGTTAGGTTTGGGGACGGGACGCAGGGGCGTATACGACCTGATAATAACGACGACTTCGACAGCTCGATCAGCTCCCCTCTTGGAGTACTCACCAAAAAAGGGAAGAATTCAACTATTACGATCATTGTCAGTCCGTATTTGTAATGCCGGCGGAAAAGCTATGACCCTCTTTGCTCATATAAGCCTGCACCGTGTTAGCAAGACTGAAGCTGTGCAATGCTGTCCTTGAAACGCCTCGATCTTCGACAATAGCACTACATGTCTTTCACCTTGCCTTTCACATCAACATGGCTTTCTCAAACTGCGCTTCCTGCTAAAGTCTGAGTCTATATGATCTACTTGTGCGTTCAACCAGGAGCAGGGCGAGCGAAAGACAACGAAGAACAAGGAATCCAAGTCGTCAACACTAGAAACCACGCTGAACAAGTCATCGACCCCGCAGCAGCCACCCCTGAATTCTATCCCGAGAACTAGAAACCTAGATATAGCCTTACTCGTAGGGTGGACAGTTGTCAAAGTGGTGAAGTGGCGACGGATCAAGAAGAACTGCCAGCTTCCACCAGCCTGGCTTAGAACGTAATATGTTCCATCTGAACGATGCTTACGAGGAACTAGAATTCCGGTCGTTCTTGCCGATACGTTATAAAATGTCACCACGCACAATGGGCTCTTGCCTCGCAATGGCAAATTTTGCTTCGCGCCTGCTGCTACTGTAGTTGGGAAGACCAAGTGCTCGCCGTTGTTGGCAGGATGTGTTTGCTCACAGCAAACAATATCATCAAATTGCATCACCCCCGTTCTGCATGATTTAAGGATTGCAACCTGGACGAGATACTCGGTACGCAATTGAAAAATATTCCCTAAATGACGAGTATGAGGAGTTCGCGCACGCAAGAATCGTTCAAGCCCACAGCTGCATCTGCCTCGATGTTTGTGAGCGACGATTCCGACTCACGAAGCATGTCTCTCGAAAGCTCCGGCGGCGACATCCCAAGCACATTGAATCCTGCTGCCAGACCTTCAGGTAAGCAGTTCCATGTACCTCATCACCCATTCTATCATACATATGCTTGAACTTCGAGTACTAAGTGTTTCGACCGTGCAGGACCCGAATGCAACGGCATGCAGGACCGCAGACTGTCGTCTGGTCGACTCTGCATGTCTCATGACAGTGCAAACCCACGAGCCGCTCAAGCCTTCCCACGTTTTCGACCATGTTCTTCAGAACCCCAAGAGTCTAGTCGACACACTGATGTGCCTCGCAATTCACCAATCATGCTTAAGAACATCAAACACATGGATGGACCGATGTGTCAACTGCCTCAGAACTTGAGAGAGCAGCTTTTGGCCCATATCTTGAAAGGGCACAATGCCGATTTTGCTAATTGGTCGTGGGAGAGTTCATCAAATCTTCCTTATGCCCGTCAAGAGTTTAGACTTGAGAAAACTGGCCAGAAATTTGACATCACCAGGTTCTACTACGGCCGGAAAAAATGCCAAATAATCATCGCCCATCTGCCTGTTGCTGGCACAGATGCACCAGAGTCATGCGTCCTTGTCAGACGTGATAAGGTTTGGACACCAGTCGAAGAGGATGGCACATCATATTCCTGTACAGACTATGTCGTGTGGAAAGCCAACCATGCTAATCCGTGTGCAAACGCGGTGGCTATGTACTGCTTGGCAGAAAGAGCAGATATAGACCAAGAGACGTCCTACAGCGAGCAATCAGACGAAGCTGGTTCCGAGGCTTCATTCAGCAGTGTATTCGAGGCTCGAAGCAGGAGTAAAATATTCAGTACACATGTCAAGAGGAAGCGTCCGTTGGAGGCGAAAGCCTGCGACTCATCTGATGATGACATTCATTTGACACAACGTCCAAGACCACACCGTGATGTCCAGATGCACAACTTACTGCCACAGCCTCCACAAAGTGTGGGTATCGTAGATTCGTGTGAAGAGCACACTGAGTATTCTGACCAAGGAGATCGCAAGGGTGATCTCGAGGCGAAATTTGATGGGCTTCAGGAACTCGGCTTGTCAAAAACGACCGCTTGTGAAGTTTCTTCCAAATACTCGTATGTGAATCTTTCTGCGGTTGAGAGCTCCATCTTAGCTTCAGAAACGGCTGTACAATGTCACAGCAAGCACTCATCGACTTCACATTCAGCAAAGAAATATTCCCATCTGAGCTTGAAGTATTCAAGTGCCGTAACCACAATAAGCCCTGGCATTTCCGAACGTTCAGTACATGTCACATTCATCGATAGGCACGACAATATCACGAGGAGTATGCCATTCTCTGAATGCGGGAACTCTCGAGATCTCCGAATGGCCTCTCTTGCAGCAGATCCTGAAAACATCAAACGTCAGATGTTCAAAGTCAGGATTGGAAAATATGGCAAAGAGCGCTTCGTTCGTAAACTCAACGAAGCAGATTTCGTGGCATGTATCTTGGAACCGCTTCGAGCGCTCCAAGCAACACGAAACGACAGCACGACAGGCGGCTCCTTGACTATCTTTGTCTCTGGTCTGGACGATGCAGATATGTAAACAGTGGCCATTCCCACGAAGCGACCATTGTTACTCATGATGGAAGATGCACGCCCTGGATCGGTGATAGCAGTTAGTAATGGTGGACGTATGACCACACCTAGAAAGTTGATCAACGAGACTTTCGATGATCAAGTCATCTTCCATGGAGACGTACATTCATTATGCTGCAATGTCTAAAGTGAGCAGAGACCGTGGACACAGATTGATGCGTACTGCTTCGAGAAAAGAACAAAAGCACCGTCAAAACCAACAGATGTGAATCACTCTTGACCAGTTGCTGGACATTGCCCTCACAGCAGAATGAGTTCTATGAATTCGAAAATTCTAACATCCGAAGCGATGTCACCACACTAGTCGAGGGCAACGGGGACGGAGAGTTAAAAACGGTCGGGTTCCTCGGTTGATTGCCGTGTAAAGGTGGTAGATTCGATTTGAATTGCAACGACTCTTAAAAACTCCTAACAATATTTGCTTGCTGCTAATAACAAATACCATAACCCTTGGTCCTGCATTCACTATCTCCGGACGTTGGGCGTGACACCTGCCGGATCAGGTTGATCTAGTCTCCTCACTCGAAGTCCAGGACTGACTACTGACAATGGCCAACCTTTTTGCTAAGAATCGACTAGACAATGGACAGCTTTGCAGCTTCTTCATCCCGTGCGGATGGCACGAACATCCAGATAGGCAGCTGCCGCACGTGTAGAGACAGACACGCTGTGCTCGATGAGTGATGTACGATTGAGGTGATTTCTCAAAGACCAATCTGTCGCAAGCGGAATATGTAAGGAGGCTTGTGTATGAAACCCTTCTGACCGAGGGTGCCGAGCCTGAGCTCATCGGAAGTCGCTTGCGATAGGATCCAGTGTGTCTGCAATGCTTCCAACCATGTTTCAATTTTCATACTCAAACAAGCCGATTCAAGCTCAACCATGGCTCGAATAGACTCGACTCGGCCGTCTCACACTGCTGGCAGCACTGTGACTTCTCCTCCTCCTCCTCTTCTCAACAACAACAGTCTCTTGACGACCACCGCCGCCACCACCACCAGCACGGTTCTGTAGTGAATTAAATAGGTACAACAACAGAATGGTCCCGAAGAAGGTACCGACGATAGCACCAGCGAGCGTGCCACCGCTGTAGTAGCCCGCGCAGGATGATGTTCCGGTCGTGCCGACAGTTTGTATTGACTGGCGGGCAGTGAGAACTCGTGTTGGAGGGTAGGGAGACTACAGAGGCGGTCAGGTCAGCGCATTGTTCGGCGACTGTTCTGCCGCAACACAGTCACGCGTCTGTTGCTTACCATTCTTTGATTTTCAACGTGTCCTTTGCTGTTGTTCGGGCAGATATGGTGCGCTCGCAGCACTGTACAACAGGTTACTACCAAGTTGTGGACTGCTGGGTTTATTGTCCGATTATCGCACCAATGTGCCAGATAAAGTCTCACTTGAAAAGAAGTAGGCGCTCGCAACGGAGAAGATGCAATGTGAAGGACAGAGAGAATAGAGAGCGGAAAGCGAGACAACAAGCAAAACGAAATGTATCAATACACGAAGCGCACGGAAAATCGAGAGGCTGTACTAAGTCATCAACTCATTCACCTTCATGTTAGTCCAACAGCGTGTCGAGGAATAACATCCCGCTTTTTTACTCATATACGTCAGAAACATGCAAGATACGAGATGGCTGGTGTGCAGTGAGTTGCGCGGCTCCCGTTGCGGCCGACGTGTAAAGTTGCAGGGGTTGATGTGGGAGGCTGGTAAGGTTTCAATATGCACGAGGTTGGAGCTTGGAGAGGCTCGGCGGCGGTCCGGAGCTAAGTGTAAATCGAGTAAAGTAAACGCTAATTGTTAACACCGGCCGGTGATAACAAGAAGTTTTTAGAGGCTGTATGTTAAAGTATATGTAGGTACAGCACATAGTACAGCAGCGTTCAGAGCTGCATGTTCTACAGGGGAGGAATTGGTTCTTGACTGATTATTGAGATGTGATTCGTGAGTAGGTATCTAGATGATCAGGTAAGTTTCGCGGAGGAAGCCTTGAATTCTAGATTCGTGAACACCAAATCATATCATGTCCCGCAAGCCTCTCTCTTTCAATGGCCTTCTGTGTGTGAGTTAAAGGAGGTCGCATTACTCCTTCCATGCTGCCATTCTCCTGACTGAACTGTGAAGCAGCCCCCACACATCGGTAACTTGACCAACACCAATCCGCCTGCCTACTTACCTGCTCGAATTCGAGATAATGGTGCCTCCTTCCTCTATCGGTTGCTCATGTGCGCTGCTTTGCACAGCGAACTCCGAAGAGTGGCGCGCGTCCCCTGCCCACATAACGATCAAGCGACCACTAGTCCTGCCTCTGCCTCTTCGGCCCATGCCCCCAATCTCCACCGTTCATATTCATATTCATGCCCTGATTCCCGCCCTGTCCAAACATAGCAGGATTGAATTGTGCGTTTGCAAACCCTTGCGGCCCCATCCCCGCCACCATGGGGTTCATGCCCATCATCCCCATACCTATACCCATGCCGTTCATGCCCATTGGCATCATTGGCGCACTACCACCCATACCCATACCCATGACGTTATTTGCGCCTCCTCCTCTTCCACCACCTCTCATGCCCATTCCTCCACCGCGCATGTTGTTGTTCATCATACCTCCTCCTCTGCCGCCGAAGCCACCGCCTGCGAAGTTGTTCATCATTTGCATGTTTGGTTGGAAGTTGTGGTTGTTGTTGAAGCCTACGTTGCCGGCGTTCATTGGTCCTGAGAAATTGCGGTTGTTGTTGTTGTAGTTATTCTGATTTTGGTTGTGGTTGTGGTTCTGATTTTGATAGCCTCCGCCGCCTCTCGAGTTGTATCCTCCTCGCCCTCTGTAGCCACTTCCTCTGTAGTTTTCGTGCTGTGGGGGCGCAGAGTAGGGCGTTGATCCCGCTCGTTGCGATCTATCTTCCTTTGCTCGTGCAGGCGCATCTTTAGGTAATGTTTTGAATGGATTGTTCGACGCGGCTATGAATGCCACGGTGAATTTTCGAGCATTGTTTGATTCACTTGCCAGTGCCTCGATCTTATGTTTCAGCGCAGTTGAGGCTTGGGGTGATGTGAACTCGATATATGCTTGTCCTTTGCTCTTACCATTGACCTTGTGCTCACTGAATGTGATGTCCTTCAATTCATCTTCGGCGCCTGCATCGTTCGTCCAATCTCGAAGGTCGTCCTCTGTTGTCCACCAGTGTAGATCAGATATCATCAGCGCATTCGTAGCTCCTGCATCTATTCTTCGTTCGTCGGACTCGCCTTTTCGTTTTATGCCCTGCTGTACCAAGCTCTTAGGTCTAATGTCCTCACTGTCTTCTCGTTTGAGATCTTCTTGTTTCACGCTCGTCGATGCTGTAGCGGCTGTGGAGAGCCCTTCCGACTCTTGCTTCAGCTTCGTCTCGGTAGACGGTTTCGAGCTTTCCTGCTCCTTCTTTACTTTCTTCTCGTTCTCCTCTTTGATGTATGCCTTGCTGTCGTCATCCATGCCTTCGCCGTCTCCATAAATATCGATGTCAAAGTTGTCGTCGTCAACCATTGTTGCGCAAAGTGATAGGTTTGCTGTAGTAATTAGCTGGGCTCAGCTGCCTGCAGTAAGCTGGTATCAGGTCGTTGGTTAGGAGGAAGGATGACGAAGACGTGGTTTGGATTGTCCTGCTTGAAGTGTCTCTATGCACAAGATGGTCTCCAGTAATAGTACAAATTTGAACCTGACAGCCCTGAAATCAGCCCTGAGATACATGAGGATAAGGCGGGTTCATCTGCAGACATATCTGCTTGCCGCGAATCCTTCCCCATAGATGGACGAACAATATGCCTCCTGAGATAATACATACAGTGTTCAAGTAGTGCTGCAGCGCGTTGCCAGTCACTTGTAAAAGAACTTATTATGTAGATAAAAGCAAAAAATAAACCCAATGTTGATACAATGCAAGAACGTCCAATGCCAAAACAGAACTCCTGGTTTGTTTGTTCTTGAATAACCAACGCACCAGAACAAATCGCGTACACAATCTCGGAGTCGGGGTTAGAGATACAGGGGTATCGTCGTTCAGAAAGGTCCGTATAAGTGACAGAAGTAATTCTGTGCAATAAGGCTGATAAAGTTGTCAATGACAGCGCGGTTCACTGCAATTCCTTGAATAAGAAGATCTGTCGATGCAATGAGTGTACTTGGTACGTCGACGAGATACATAGCCGATCCCTGACGGAAAGGCGCAGTGTCATGGGAAGTCGCGACAGCCGAACCCGAAATTTACCCATTCGACATGGGCTCAAACGGCACTTTCCAAGAAATCAGCATGGCCGGCACATAGCTTCATTCACATCAGAGGCCGGCCACTCTGAAGCCATCCAACCTTCCTTCCACCACGCTCCTCTGATCTCGATTCACGGGTAAAGCGAAACACAGTCCAGGCTCCATCAGAGCGTGTTCCCAATGGATCCAAACAGCAATGAACCATCCACCCCAACACCAGGCAATGCCCTAAGCGAACTTCCAAGCAAAATCGCCAACATAAACGCAACCATCACGGTAAACAGGATCCACGACGAGACAGCCCACACAGTCTCACACGCCATTCCCGACCATCATGACCCATCATCGTCCTCAATCTCCATCAACGACCAGCTCCACCACCAACAACACCTAACACCCCTACCCCTCTCAGCAACCATCACATCAACAGACGACGTCCCCGTCGACCCAGCCCTAACCAACACCCCCATCCCCAAACCCCCCACCATCTCCCCAACCACCCCCCTCCCCGCCGCCCCCGGCACCGCCTCCCGCAAACGCAAAATCGAACTAATCGACGCCTTCGAAGAATTCCGCGCCGAGTCGCCCGACGCCAACGGCGGCGCCGGCAACCCATCATCCTCAACATCAAAAGGTAAATCCACGCACCGCACGCTCCAACCTTTCAAAAAGGGCAAACACCACTCGATCATCGAGATCAAAATCCTCCGCGCGATCTCGCAATTCGTCGCCGATTTCGACCTCAATGTCAAGCAGTGCGAGATAGACGAGTACCTGGGTTTCAAGCAGCGCACTAGTAGGCGAGCTCGCACGACCAAGACGAAATCTGAACTCGTTCTTGAGGGGAAGCTGGAGAGGCATCCGAGAGCGGATAATGCGAGGAAGGATCTGAAGGAGAAGAAACGGCGTGAAGCGGCGGAGGGCGCTGCTGCTGCTGTCGGAGATGGTGCTGGAGCTGAGACTAAGGATGGACCGACTATGTACGAGGACGTCGATGTGGCGGGAGGACCGGAAGTTGATGCCGATGTTGACGCTGACGCCGATGCCGATGTTGATGCTCAAGTTCACAGCGGCCCGGAAGCTCACCACACGGAAGAGGATTACCAGACTTTGAGGGCTTTGTTTGAACCACAGCCTGTTTGAGATTAGACTCGTGCACCGTGATATGGAGGACGTACTTGTTTGGTTTATTGTATCCGTAATGCTCAAAATAGCTGTCTCTTTTACCTCAAAAATCGTTTCACGTCAGAATACACATGCCCACCATCCACGATCCTCGCCAAAGCACGTGTACCGTACTATCTTAGATGAATGAATAGACATAAGACTAGTATACTAGCACACGCACTCCGTGATCAACCGCATGTCTAAGCAAGTTCCAGTACAAGAATGTACTATGGGTATGTATTCAGTCGGCTTAAAATGAAGGCAAGACCATTATCTACTCACTCCTAATGCAAGCATCGTGTTCGTCATACGGATTGGCACAAGTAAAGCAACGAGAGTTACAGTAGAGCTGGTGTATGAAAATAGCTTGAAAAAGTCCTGTCTAACGGTCCGCAGACGCGGAATCAGGTGCTATCTACAAAGGTGAGAGAGATTCCTACTTTGGATGAAGGTAATGGCAAAAGCAATGCCAGTAGCAGGAGGGTCTATAGTATATGCAGTCACAGGTCCTGGCGGATCAGGTGGTGTTTATAGTATATCATTCACACACATTTTGCTTTTGGTGTCATTCTCATCAGGTGTTTAGTATAGTAACAACTCAGCCATTGAGATTACATATCTGGCAGGTTTGAGAAATATAACGGCAACACCCTTACCAGTTCCTGTCTTGACGCCATAATTGAAGTCCACTATGGCCGTCTCCCGGAGGAAGACACCAAAGTTATGCATAACAGACCAGTCTTTAGTCCGAAGGAGAGTTCGAGCACTGATAACTCCACCTTATTTGCTCGGGAGATATACATCAGTGCCTACACTCCATGCTTGAAGGGATTCGTCATGTTCACCTCCATGTCGTTATGTTCGATCGGTTTGTGCCACTCACGATTTAGGTGATGCTGACCAGTCTGCTTTGTGTTGGTCAGCAGTCTAACAAGTAGGTAAGTATGCTAGAGTGTACCTAGTATGGCCGATCATCATAACCACGATAGCCTCCAGCGCCATAATTTCCGTATCCACGAGCCGGAGGTGGGCTACGAGGTCTTGCATAGGGATCTGCCCGGGCGTAAGGATCATATCCTCTTGCAGGAGGTGGAGGAGCCCTGCTATCGTAAGGATCATCATATCTCCTCGGTGGAGGTGGGCCGTAGTCTCCTCTAGGAGGAGATCTACGAGCATACCCTCGATCATAGTATTCGTCGTATACTGGTGGTCGTCTTGCGCCAGGAGAACGCTCGCGACCGTAACCTCTGGGACTGTAGGCACGTGGAGGTGGTGGTCCTCGTCGGTCATAATACTCGTCAGGTGGTGGACCATAACGGCCTCTGCCGCCCAGCGGTGAACGCTGACGATAGTTGGAAGCATTTCGAAGATCGCGTTCGTCTTGTACCTGGACTGGTATCAGCATTCTGCCACAGATCAGACTTCAGCATGACTGACATCAGCAACACAATGCACTACTGAACCCTTGAATTCGCGGTTGTCCAGTTTCTCAACAGCTGTCTTGAGGTCGGCAGCAGTTTCAAATTCAACGAACCTAACAACATCAGCCATATTCATGCTGGATCCAACATCACTCTTTACCCTTTGGTGTCATTCCGACCAGTTTCTGAGTAGACGACATCAAGTTGACCAGTGCTACGAGCAAAATCTTTGAGGTCCTATTTCCCATAAGATTGTGTGTTGTAGTCCTTTAACTCTTTTGGCTTACCTGCCAGCTTGTCTCTGGTTGTAGTCCTGTAATCTGCATGCGATAGATTGTTCTCCTAGGACGGGGAGCTTGACGCTCCTGGGGTCCACCAAAGTCATCCTTTCTCCGTGGGCCACGAGCAAATTGTACAGTCAATCGTTCTCCTTTGAGTTCGGATCCATCTGCGTCAGAGTGTAAGGGGACCGAGCATTGCGGAAAAGAGGACGGAGGAACCTACGGAAAGCTATTCAATTATTAGTCTGGCTAATATTATGTCGTGCAGCCATTCGACACTAACCTGGGACGACATCTCTCGCATCCATCATATCTTCGTATTCGATGAAGCCAAAGCCATTCATGAGTTTTATCTCCTTGATAGTTCCGGCGCCATGGCTGGAGAAGTGGTCCTCGACCTCTTGTTTGGTGACTGAAAGATTGGGCAGGTAAGTTAGCGAACCAGAAAATCCCCAGGATATCGCGCAGCCTTCCAAGAAAGATGAAGATGTCCAAAGTCCAAGACAGGGTGTCAAAGTCAATTAGGTAGAGGCGAGCATACTATTTCGTGGCAAGTTTCCTAGATAGAGCCGAGTCGAGGAGACTGTATCCTGCGCTTGAGCCATGGTGCGCGAGTGATGGTGGTACAAGCCTAGAGACCAGAAAGTAAGGCCAGGCTTCTAGGAGCAGCACCAAAGCCTAGTCGGGAGCAATGGGTGATATCAAAAGGGCCACAATGCGGTTGAAGGATGAAAAATATCCGAGCGGGTTCTTTTGTTTGCGCAATGACAAGCTGGAGTGAAGATGAGGTAGGCAATCATGATGGTTTGACGGTCACCGGGAAGAAATTATGGGACAATCGCGGTGCGGAGCTACTAGTGCTGCATCATGCCGCGAGGCTAACTAACACGCGGTCAAAGAAAGTACCTTATCTTAATAAAAATTCTTTAGATCTGAACAAGCATTTCTGTTGCCTGTCAAACTGGTAGCTATTGTCAAAGTGGAGCTATCTAGCATGTAACATGATGGCCATGTCCTTGCATTCGGCCTGTGTATCATTACTACACGAAAGGGCTGCTCGAAGAGCTCACCACCAAAAGCTGATACTGATGCCAACGGAACAAGCTCGCACGTAATGCCACCAACCCTTTGGAATATACAATGCTTGTCCGGGCTTGAGGAGGCACTCGAGGTAAGGGACTTTACTGATTCCAGGCCATTTCTCGTCCCAGTCTTCTTCCGGCGAAAGCTCCATCGCATAGATATCGACCTGCGAATTGTTGGACATGTCAATGGTATGCCTGCTAATTTCCTCAGCGCATTCGGTAGAGCCTACGTGCGGCGCAGGTTCTTTTGACGACTTGGGGTACAAATTCGAACTATATTGTGGTGAGTAGAGTCGCACGTATTTCGTACCGTGGACTTGGCAAAAGATATTGTGATAAGGGTCGTGGTGCAGTGGAGATACTGTTCTACCTCCCATCCATATGTTCTGGTGGACTGTCGTGTGATTGATGTGCAAAATAGGTGATTGCTGGTCATCACTGGAGCTCTGATGCTCAACGTCGTCTTCAGAGCTCGTTGGAGAAGAACAGTTCGAGGATGATACTTCATCGTCATTCTGCTTCGCCTCATGTAAACTCGCTTCCGTCCCCTGAGAAGTTGACTGTGATTCAGTTTGCGACTCGAGATCTGGACATGAGCCAGTGCTAGGGTCGCTTGTTTGATCTGGTGTCGATTCCCGAGTTCCCCTCCTGTATACGTTCTCGAGAGGCTTTTCACAGTAACAATAGTCAGGTATGGCAATGTCCTTACGCAATTCTGGGATCTGGGTCATTAAGTCATGTTGTGCAAGATATCCCACGCTATCTGTGTTGTCTGCATTCGTAATGTACGTCTTGAGGAAGGTCCTAAATGGCATGATTTCCTGTCGCCAGTCATCATCCATATAGCTTTGTCCGATCTCGACAGGGACGAGCCTTCGACCTCCCAGGGTATGCTTCAACCAGTATTCTGATGACGGCCACTTCTCCAGTGCTGGCCAGTGCCCAATTGTGCCTTCCAAAAGAACAGGTTCCTGGACGTTATGCATATGCCGCTCGAATTGGCTGAGCGACGGTGTCTGAAGTTCCTGAACTGGCTTCGTGATCTGAGGTACAGCAACAAGGTTTGTCGGCAGCTGTGAATCCCGACTTGATCCATTTAGTCTTCGTTTCTTCGAAGGTCGAATCTCTGATGCCTTCAGACCCCGGTCTAGGTTGTCCGCCACGGGACGTAGCAACTCGAACAATGTCTGAATTTCTTCTTCGCGACCATAACCGCCTGCAACAATCAACGCATAATCAAGTATACTAATGGCTTTGGACAGGTCCTTTTCACACTGCTGTACCGAATGCGTGGTGCAGTCCTTGTGAAGTGCGAATTTGACAACCGCTTGGGAAATGCTCAATATCGTGTACAACCGAAACCAACACTTTTCGACTGTGTTGAATGGAAACTTGCGTATCTCTCTGTCTGCAAGTGCACGTAAAGCATCGAGAGATTGTGTTTCGAAATGTAGTGTGCTCAAGTCACATTGCCGTAAGACGTCGTAATCCAGCCCTAGTATGCCCGTATCGTCAATGAACTCGAAAATCCTCTCCATGGTGGGATTTCCTGTTTATGAACTGTACAATAGGAATCGAGAAACACTGAAACCCGTTAGCCGCGGTGATGAGCTTGAGTTGTTCTCCAATTGCGACATATCCGAACGCCAGACTTCACTACTAGGAGTTCGTTGCGTGTTTGAATTCGTCGAGATTATGATTGCTTTCAGTTTCTTCTATTGTTTGGTGTCTACAAAGTGGATGTCGAAAGTGTCCAGAGACGTCAATCCACCAATTTCGTTCAAGAATGGGTGGCCGCTTTCTCAAGATCATGAGCCAGCTAGTAATTAGTATACTCTGGGCTTATCTCAATTCAAATTGATTCCAATGCCTTTGCTTTGCAAGGATTGGATTCCATGGCAGTGCCAGGTAACAAGGGCACGAGACATAATGATATCGAAAGCCCTTATCGTTGTAGAAGGAACATATCGAACAAGGCAGAACATATCGGGATCAGAACCGGCCATTCATCGGGAGTTCGAGCATAACGCGCACACGCCACTGTAAATCTCCCTCTTGTTGCGGATCATCCTTTCTATGCTTTTACTTTATTCTTATTCGTATTCTGACCTATCTAACAACTAAAACTATGCATCGGCATAGATAGGAAACAGCTTGTTGAACATGTTTGCTGGATCGTATCTCGCTTTCAGCCTCTGCAGCTTGGGATAGTTGTCACCAAATAGATCTCGGCTCTTCTCGTCGTACTGGTCATAGTTACCATACATCAGCACAGAGTTTGTCTTCTTGTTTCGAACAGCAACACCGGCACCCGCACCTCCTGGTCCGACCTCTGTGCCTTGCCTTTCGAGTTCTTGCTTAAACCTCTCGTTGAGGTCCCTAGCCCACTGTCGGCATTCAGCGTCCTTCTCACTATTCTTCCAAATTGGACAGATCAATGCATTGAGATGTGTTCCTCTGTTCGCAAACGATCCTTTGCTATGCTGTAGAGTCATCCATGGATCGAAAAACTCGTACATCAACAATGTGATACCTCTTTCTTCAGGATCTGCTTGGAAAAACTCCGTGTACATCTTCTGCACATCTTCCACAAAATCGACTTTCAACGGCATATTGAAGCTCGATCCCTTCATGCTGGATCTCAAGCCAATCGGCGGTGCGAGGAACTTGTTCGCGACAGGATACGGCTGCATTGCCATAGTGCTCATCATCGGTCCAATCTCGAACAGCTCCTTCCACGCTTCCTTGCCTTCTTCTTCCGTACCATGCCAGATGATGGTCACGAAAGTGCAAATCTTTCCTTCAGCAGGAGGCGGACTCATGAAGCCAAGACCACCTGCGCTCTTTCCTTGATATCTCGTCCTTCCAGTTTTCGCATCTGGAGTATACACATCGTTGACAACTTTGACAACCTTGTCAACGACTTTCGGTTCGGTCGAGAATAGGACGAGGCCACACCAAATATCACCTTGAGGAAAAGCCCTTGTCACAAACTCAGTAGCAACACCGAAGTTTTGCCCAGCACCAGCCAAAGCCCAGAACAAGTCTGCATTTTCATCTTCATTCGCCCTCACCACTTCTCCATTAGCCAGCACAACCTCCACTTCCACCAGACAATCAATCGATAGTCCATGCTGACCACTTAGCCAGCCATAACCACCGCCCAAGGTCAACCCACCCACACCAGTGTCCGCAACTGTTCCTCCGACAGTATGCAGTCCATACTTAACACCCTCATCATCGACGTCTCCCCAACTCGCTCCACCACCAATTCTGAACACTTTCTGTCCAGGCTCTTCTGACCAATCTTCGATACTTACCTGTCGCATCAACCCTAGATCAATCAAAAGACCACCATCAGTCGAGGATGCCCCAGCAGTTGAGTGACCGCCACCTTTCACAGCCAACTCGATGTTGTTCTCATTGGCGTATTTGACAGCAACACCGACCTCTTGAGCCGTGGTTGGTTTGATGACAAGACCAGCTGGCTTGGACGCAGCCATTGACCAGCGGGCAATGGAGGTCTTGTACGCTTCTGCATTATCGGCTGTGATCACTTCAGCAGCTGTGCTCGAGAGCAAAGAGGTGAGGTTCTCAATGTCAGTGTTGCGCACAGTGCGGCGTTGAGTTGTGCTTGGTCCGACTGATCCCATGGTGACAATGCCTCGTCCTTGGCAGCGTCGTCGTTGTTATTGTGGCTGTTTTTCAGGAATTCCGTGCTTGGATGAGTACTTGTTCGTCTTGCAGTAGAGTGCAGCAGCCCCTCGTGCTTTGTAATCCTCGTACTTGACTTCCGCGAAGCCTGCTTCTTTACAGGGCTCGTATTTCGGCGTGATTATCGGATGTGAATCCTTCTGTTCCTAGCGGTTGCTTGAATGCTTTGATTTTCCTTCGATTTGATCTGCAATATCTGCAGAGCACAAGTCTACATCATCTTATGTTCCTCAATGTAATATACGGATAAAACCCGGCCACGGCCCGAAGTAGAAATTGCGGGACAGTCTCCAATCAAAATCAGGCCCGCCATCCATGATTCGGCTATAACATACAGTTATGATGCTCACCACCTCATCTCGATAATCGAACACCATCCGAAGCTTTAGTTTATCACGACTGCTTACGTGTGTTCGTACCCAGACCCAGGACCTCTTGGTAGCAGTGACAATTTTTCATGCTAGTCGATATGAGAGCTGAGTAAGACGCCTGTTCCGCTGACCGCAGCCCTAGGTATTTACAGGTCCCAGTAACACTTCCCCCACAATTCTGAGTGCACGCAGTACTGCACACAGACAACAGAAATATTCCGGGAAATTCTCCAATGATATGGTACAGTACAGAACATAATCAAACATCAAATGCCCAACTGCGCATCAGTCACAAAGTGACTCCCCCCAGCACATCGATACCCACCACTCTGTTTGATCCATCGAAACCCAGCAATACAAACGCCCATGCACCTCAAGTTCTCCTGTACCTTCTGTTCCTGTTGTCTCTTGAGATCCTGCAGACGTAATATCTCATGCTGCTCATCGGCTTTTCTTTTCAAGGCTAGAGCTTGGAGTCGCGCTTGCTCCTGTTGTCCGCGAGCCTCAACATCTTCGCTTGCGCGCTTCCTCAATTCCTCGGCTTGTCTGTGTGCTTGAGTGGCTTCTTTGTCGAGGTCGGCTTGCTTGCGCTGTCCTTGATCTATGCATTTTGCTAGAGCTGATAAGTTCATCTGCTAATGGTTACAACGCGATCTCCCGAAAATTTGCCAGATTGTTGTCGTGACGGCCAGCAGGGCTTTCGAATTCACGTATGGCCTAGGTCTGCAACGTACGAATGACGTGTTGAATGCTCTAGTACATATTGCAAGTCTCCGGTGATACAGCCTCAGGCAGACACTTCTTAATCAACTTTCGAGACGGAAGGGCCACACATTACGAGACATCATGACCAACAGGAAAGATGTCTCGGAGAAGCATCATGCGAAACGAAAAGGGGTCTGTGGTGCCCGCACTTGTGCTTCAGCTTGAGCACAGAAAGTTTCCGGAATACGGGAGGTTGGACTAGATACAGAACCGAGTTTCTCGCAGGATCACCACCACAAGCTGCAGCGATATCTGGATTTCGTTGGCATTGGAGAAGCCTCACAGTGCAGGTATTGGTAAAGGTCGTGGTCACGTCGACACGGGCGAGTTGCTTTTCCACAGCCATACCGTGACGAGAGCTGGGAGATTTTCAATGTAGGGAACGTGGTCGTCCACTGAGCGTGTTGCCTCGAAGAAGCGCTTGGCTTTTGGTGAGATTCGAATGGTGTCCTTCCCTTGCGCCTTGCGCGAAGAAATGGTCGAGCTTGCCTTTCCCTTCTAATCTCCATTGAAGAAGTGTTCCGTCAACCGAAGAAAGAGATAAGATAGCACTATCGACGCTTTCCTTGACGCAGAATTCTGTGAACTCTTTCACTAGTGATTGCAAGATGAGTGAGTGCAACAGTGTGAAGGAATGCTTGAGGTTGAGGAAGTACATATCGACACCAGTTACATCTGATGGGACCGTCTCGACTTGATATCAAGCTCAGCTTGGCAGCACAGCTCGAGAGTCAATCCATCCGAACTGCGCGCCGGTCTTTGGCCGGTCTGCGCAAGGCACCATTTGAGCCGTAGCTGTAAGCTGTGGATGGAGTGGTGTGAACGTTTGGAGCAGGCTGCAGAACTCTTCTGAGGCCTTTGTGAGGCTCCGGCATGGACCAGGTAAAGCAAACAACCTAGCTTTGGAATGATCCCGTTTGCGCTGGGACGGACATGTCGTTGGCGACCCAACGTAAATTATCGTAGACACGATTAATACGAACCTTCTTCCACTGCATTCAATTGAAAATCCAAATCCAAGTACAACCCTCGTTTACTAAGAAATTGAGATACTGGCCGCAAGCAATGTCATTCAGCGGCCAACACTGCCATGGCGGTGGAGGATTGCATGGCACGTTCCAGCAAAGTCCTGTACAGCTTCTACCAGAGCCAAAACCGTCACAGACACTGCTTGGAACGATTACTTCCACTTCTATCGCTACGTCAGAAATTGACCGCAATCAGTTTCGGATCGAAGACGTCAATCAGGTTGCAAGCTACAATTGGAAAGAAACAACAACTGCGACGATCCTTGTTCCAGGTAAGGCTGCTTAGCTAGCGCGAACTGAAATCCCGTTCGGCTCGTCCCTTCCGCAAGCACCTTTTGAAATCCCCACCTACGTACACTTCGAAGCAGCAAATAGCAAGTAGTGCTAACCATCAACTCTTGCAGGAAAACCTCCTCGATGGCAAACTCCAGTCAGCTCGCGAGCCTTGGACAAAGATAGAGGACCCTATTACCGTGACCCAAATAGTGCTCGATACCCTTCACACCCCACCGAGCCTGCTATTCGTGCCATTCGGGAGATCAACGCGACCTTCGATCTCTCTGAGATAGACATTTTCGGTTGCGGCAACACCTTGGGCAGTCTGCTGTCGTTTGCAAGAGATGAGGAACGAACCCTTTGCTTCGGTGTCGAACTCGTCAGTTCAAGTCTGTTGTTCTTGGTTCGCAAGACTAATAGACCAAGAGAATGGATTGGCAACGTTCATGGTTATGGTCATACATTCCCCGAAGCATACACCTTTTAGGAGAAGGATGTCAAAGCATCGGCGTCACACCAGCGGATAATCAAGTACAACTTTGCAGGTCTGAAGTGCTTTGTCAGATCTGAAAGTGATGGCTATCTGCCTGAATTGGTCGATGATGACCGTGTCAATGACAGTTCTGAGCGGGATTTTGCTCACGAGGACGACTCTGAGACCGATCAACAGCAGCTCTTGTCTACTACGCTAGATCAGGAAACTACGGCTAATGCTGGTAGTCTGAAGGTAGAACGCGCTGGCCAAGTCGTACCCCAACAAGCCGTTTTTGATCTCAAGACACGATGTCTCAAATCCAAGCAGCCAGGTATTCCATCTGGAGATGTGTTTTTGCCGCGTCTATGGGTCAATCAGACTTCGAATATGGTTCTAGCTTATCACACCCGGGGTAAATTCGAGTCAAGGGATATTCATATCGTTGATATGAGGGATCGCCTAACAAGATAGGAAAACGAGAACGCAGCTGCATTATTCAAGCTCGGTGTCCTACTTCGTAGGCTGATCGATGTGGGAAAGACAGCAAAGACCAATCGATTTGAGATTCGCCGAATCAAGCAGGGCTCACTGGAGGTGTGGTCTGAAGTGCCAGGCTGGTCAGCATTGCCCAAAAATTTGAAGCCACTGTGGGGAGCAAGCAGTGATAAAATGGATGTTGCTTGACGAGATCGACCAGCTCGATCAGGCATGCAGAAGGTTGGCAGCTACGGAGTCGACTGTTGAAATGTATATGCGAATGAAGAAGACGACAACGACAACGACCACCTCCAATTTTGAGTCAAAGTCCTGGGTATGGTCGCGGACCTGATTAGATGTGAATGAAGTTGAGACTTCAAGGGATATGTGTACGTTACTTTTTTTCGCTCTCAGAGGCATCATTCGTTTGACACGACGACGAATGTCTAATCGTTATGATGCATAATCCTTGATTCACAAGATGTCCGATAGATCTTACTTACTCTGTGAGATGTCTCGCCGGAGCTGTGCAAGGGAAGGATTACTCGTGTGACAAATTGTAGGACTACTGCTTTGTTATCGTTCTTCTCGACCTACCAAACAGTGGAAGGAGGATATAAGGTCACTTGGTACGTGGAAGTCACGCTATGGCTTGCGAACACATGCAGTCAAACAGGTATGTAGCGATTGCCACAGGCCGTATCCTACCAGCCTCCGATGTGGATCACTCTTCCATTGACTTCTACACCACGTTTCTGAAGGGCGTCAACAGTTGATTCAATACGTACGTACATGTCACCTCTCACGTACCTGCCAGCCGACCCACGAGCTGAGGTGCGTACGACTTGAACTCCTCGCCAGGGTTTGCTACGTACAATTTCAGCAATCATCTCACCACCGCTGTAGGTAGTTGACCAAAAAATGCTGATACGGACCTTGATTTCTACCGAGCCAACCAAGGACGTATTACCAGATGAGACACAGTTGGTTACACAAATTAAAGGTTTAGCGAGACGGGGCCCAAGCTGAGCTTCCAAACTTGGCAAATGCAAAACTCCGGGCGCCTACGCACTTCTCCATCGTAGCTAAGAGATCGACGATCGGTATCTGTGAGAGCACACTTCTACAATCACTGAATGAAGGTTACGTATGTCAGCGCGAGGCCACCACATGTGTTTGAGTGCAAGCATGAATGAAAACAATCCGTGATATTGAAAAGTTCAGAGGACGACTTCGATGAATAATCGCTTTACACCCGTCCATGTGCGGCATATCCAGTATACCCAAATTGAGTGGTTGGGCACAATTTGTCCTCAATTGTTGGTCATGGATTACCTATCCTGAATGTCCCATGTGGGTGACTGATACTGTTTCGTTGGCTCCTCCAACCCCAGGCCTGTTGATGTATTTTCGTTCACAGCTCTTTTTCGTGGCTGCTGCAGCCGTATAATCCCTTGCTCCTCTTTCGCATTCATGGAGCAAATGCCAATACCAGCATTCTTCGCCTGCAGGCAGCTGAGACTACGTACAATCCGCTATCAGACATCGTCAGGGGAGTCTGGACCACAACATACGAAACACAGTCCAAAGGTACGTGAACAGTGCAGAGCAGGGCTGTCCCGGATGATCAAATCCATTAATGTCAGCCAGCAACGGCATGGTAGTCGGGCAGAGCGACTCACAACATGGAATCGAGTCCGTCAGCGACCTCAAGCCCAGCGACTAATGCATAGAACAGCATCAGCAGGAGCGATGAATTTATAATTGACCTACCTTGACACCGACCACATGGAATATCGTGGTTTGGAAGACGGCATTCGCCGAGTGATGTCTTCTACCATCAATCTACTCGTGCCACGAGACCTGGAAGCTTAACCGAACCGATCATGGAGCTGGAGCCATGGCATCAATGAATGATGCTTTTGGAGACCGGCAGCTCTTACTCCTGTTCCTGAACCAATGTTCGAAGACCGGTTCAGAATGCTATGTCTCACGAAAATGAACGTTTTACTTCAATTCCAGCCTTTGAAGATCAGTCATCCCTGCTGCAGCGAGGTCCCTTCGATGAGCGAGGAACAAACAAGCCATAGACCACAGGGTCCTCCTCGACCATGCATGGTGCTAATACTGCTGACAGGCGCAGGAACTTTAGGTTCGGCGGCTTGTGGGTTGTGTGTTTTCAGCTGGCAGGCTCATAAATATGAATTGGGAATAGAAGTCCGAGGACAGTATGCAAATGGCAGCATTGGGAGACGTGCCGTGCAGTGCTGCAGAACAAGCAGACATCCCATTCATGCGTTCTCCAGATCCTGGACAGTGTTAACATGAGGGACACGCGGATTGTCCAGAGGGATACGAACAAATAAGCGAAGGAACTGGGATGCACTTACAGTGAGTGGGAAGCGTCAGACCAGAACACAGCAGCGTGTTACTGTACACACCTGCAGTGTTTGCATGCATATCTGAATGTCTGATTACGAGTGAAGCTCAGACACGGTCAGAACGCTGCCCAAAAGGCTTGAACCTGGAACGCTTCTGTCAGCATGTTTTCTTGCATGTTGGTAAATGGGTCAAATATGATCGTCCGTCCATCAACCATCTCCTGCTGGACCCTTACATCTCACGTCCTATGTGGAGCTTCCTGCTCTTACATCTCAAAGTCATCCGTATCACTGCATGAAATATCGTGCCTCACCATTTAGTACGTAGGGTCTGGACGGATAGAAAGAGGAAGCTACGAGGTCAACTCACACCTAGCAGCACTATTCTGGCAACTGGTGGTGCAGCTCTGACATGGTTTGAGGGACATCACTTTGTGTCCACCTCATTTAGTGAGAATGCTCGGACATGTAAGCATTGAGAGCTCAGTCTTAGTGAAGATTACCTGATCTATCAGCTTCCACCAGAGGTTCTAACACGCGCCAGTGCATACCTTAACAGGTAGCCCGTTCAAGTTGTGAGGGGACTCGTCCGTGATAAATGGGATAGTGCTTGCCACGCCCGGTGATCTTCACCTTGTCAAATACTGTTGCCAATTATCATTGCCAGCCCCGACACAGTTGCATACGTGCCTGGTAGGGGGAAGACGTTCTCTTCTCGTAAAAGAAAAGCTGGAGCTGCGTGGTTAGCTGGAAAGTAGCCAAGTACGAATAGCACATGTAACGCCACTTACAAAGCAACTAAAATGTTGACACGATCTCGCACTCGTTTAAGGCCCAAAAGTGCCAGGTTTATACCGAATGAGTATTTCCTCCTTGATTACTAATACATGATTGGCCTAGTTTCAAATATACCTGGTTGCCGTGCGAAATTAGTAGTCGAATGACGTGCAATGTCCTTCAAGTACGTACCGTACTTATACCTGCGTACCTTTCAAATATCATTTCCTCCGCGGCACACGAGTTGTGATAGCCTCGAATATCATCTGCTATCGGACGGCCTCCCTCTTGCGCATGATTTACTTACCACTTACTAGTTTAAGAGCTGGTTCCATCTCAGGTGGCTTGGGCGATTGGCAGCCCATTGTACATGTTTGCTTCGTGTTCATGCAAGTTCTAACGATCGGGGGAAACACCCGAATATTCCCAGTATGTCCCGTTGAAATCCATGTACGTGGAGACTGCAATCGCCAGACGATAGCGTAGCGAAGGTCGTGAGGAGGTGCTAGGTACGGTTTGTGGAACAGTGGCGTCTTACTGATGCAAGACCCAGTTCCTGACGCATCCGGGTTTTAGCTGTTCAATATCGTGTCCGAAAATGGTAGTTATTGGGCGTATCTCGAAGGACCAAACCCATCCTAGAAACTGTAAGGAGCCCTATAGTCCAAGAAAGAGCCCTGGCCGGTGTCATTATCGGGCGGATTGAAAAGCCGTGATAGTGCGTATGAGGTCCACCTCCGTTATTCGGGAAGTCAACTCAAGCGAAAGGCAAGAACGACCCACCCCCGCACTTGGCCATGCACGCTAAGGTCTTGGACGACACACTACTTAGACAGTCAACATGGTCCCATGTTTATTGAGCGCTTTGACTAATCCAGGGGCATTTCAATTCGCATGACTTTGGGTACTGTGAGGTAATCTTGTACTCCCTCGGAGAAAGAAGCTAATTCAAATCGCACAACAAGCACTAATATTAGCACTATCTTTTGAGGCATTGCACCGTGAGCAACGAAGCATGGTATTTTTGAGCCTACTTGCAGCCATGAGCCTTGCTCGTACATCCGTCTGGGCATACCTTGGATCAGACAGCAGTACGTATCCGCTTGCATGAAGATGTTCGCCTCAACGAGGTGGAATGACATATTATCACGCCAAGGGGCTCTGAATTAACCGGTCCAGAACGATAACGAGGACTTGCTAAGAAGAGATGTCCTAGGGGATGTGCCAAGCATCAACGTGTGAGGACCGTTCATTCCTTGGAAGTGCCTGGTTCTCCTGCAGCTGCCTCGTCCTATTCAGTCTCGTCCAAAAGCAGTTCCTCCCTAGCACAACATTACGTTTAATTAACATCGATCGAGACGAGTGGTGATCCTATGGACCAGTAAAATCCTTCTCTGACCTTTGCATTGCCTCCACGTTCTTCAGCCTGCGTCCTTGGCTAGCCCGTGTTGTCCCTCCCTGTCAGCATACGTGCAGATCCATGCATCGAACAAATAGCGGAGTCACTGCATCAGTCCTGACAGAAAACTGTCGTATCAGAGATCTGCGGTACTACTACTCACGTATGCAGGTGGTTGTTGTCCAAGGTCACGAATTATGCCTCCTAGAGGCTACCTTCAGTAACACTACATGTGTCAATATTGGCATAACTGCAAAACCAATCTGGAAGGCGTCACAGAAAAAGCTCGATTTATGCTGCATTGAGAGGTTCTCATAGGCCAAAAGCGAACAGCAGAGCTCAAAAAGATGATCTGGTAACTACACACGTATCCATCTAGCACAGCTGCTTGTACCTCTCAGGCTGAATGAAGACTTCTAGGCAGGATCCCTGACATACGAGATTTTGATTGTCAGTTCGAATTACGTTGTGCAACTTATGGGATTAGTGATCTTGAGCTGCAAAATCCAAGAAAACACCCCCTCTTCAGCTGGTCTTGCATCTTCTTCCGGTGCTGTATGGTCCAGGACTAGGGACGACATGTCTGGGAACGGCAATATTGGTGCGCATCTTGATCGCGATTCCATTGATATGGTTAGAGCGGAGCTCGCATGAACGGTCTCTTCATGGTCGGTCTCAGAATCATGCAGGGCTCGTTGGCTTCATTCTCAAAAGGTGCTGACCGAAGAGTGTGTGAATCCATGGCGTTCGTCACAGAACTGGATGTAAGCGAGCTAGACAATCATTAGCGAGGACTCAGGTTTGGGACAGCTGAAAACTCTTAGTCGAATCTGATACAGTCAGCTACCAAGCGATCAATGAGACAGGCCATCTTCGAGTATAAGAAGGTCTCTGTTTCCTCTGGTTGCATCCCTCAATCGCTCAGACACCAAGCACTTGTTCCACATCTCAATCTCAAGCACAATCACAATCAGAATCAAAAGCCTTCAACGTTCTCCTACCAATATGCATTTCACAAAGACCCTCGCTGTCGTTGCATTCCTTGCTACAAGTGTGCTTGCAGCTCCAGCTCCCAACCCACCACCACCACCACCAAAGACTCAGCCAACCAAGCCAGCTAAACCCACGCCTACCACTGTCGTTCAGACAAACCAATGCGGCAACGGTGCTTCACCATATTGCTGCAACACTGACAACCTAGGCAAATACACGACTTGCAAGACCATGAGTAAGTTTGATGTATACAGACACACACAGACTGAGACACTAACACCTCAACAGGTAACGGCGATACATGCAGTGCCACAACAATCTGTTGCAACGCCAACAATGTAAGGCTCACCTTCCATATCACTTGCATATTAACTAACTCGGGCCCCAGTCGATTCAAGTCTGCCTTGGCGACGTGACTATCCTCTAGAGCAGATATGTCCCACCACCCCATCAGGGTCTCCTGGCCCGCAGTCAGTCGTGAATGAAGGTACGAAGATGATGATGATGATGATGATGATGAAGGATCGATGGCGACGGAAGATGACGCTTGTGATCTCGCTGATTTTGCTTTGAGGAACTTGGACAATCCTTTGGGTTATCGTTACCACCACTATCATTAGCTGAAATAGGTATCAATGTGGTTGGAGGGTATCCATATACTGCGATTCAGAACATCCTGCCCTGCCTCTCACATTAACGCATTTCCCCCGTGTACATCTACAGCAGTAATTGCCCGTCCTGGATCGACGAGTCCAACAGCCGTTCTGTACCATCTGCTGTGCTGACTCATACCTTCGTTGTCGGAACTTACGGGCTTAGAAGCTCTCCGCATGCATGCTTCACCTCTTTGAGTGCTCGGCATTTGCTTTCTTAGCCACGTACGTATAAGCGCACCATGATTTCGGCTACCACGGATTCACTTCACTAAACCGTTTTGCTCGGCAGAAAGGACAACCAAGCCAGATCATGCTGCAGTCTGTTCCCCGAACAGCATTATCACACATAAGCACGTACACCAACTAGCTCAAATAAACTCACCTGAACCCAGTTACCAACAAAGAACCTACGTAGGACGTGATAACCATCGCCATTTCTCACAGTGTGAATTCGTACCCGTTCTTTCCAAAGCTGAGCTTCCACATCATCATCCATTCGAAGACGAATTAGACAAGACAAATGTATGCCTAGGTACAGCCACTTTGTAGGTCCTACAACATAGCAACTCAAATTCACGCTCGTAGCATGTTGTTATCTGCACAGAGCATGTGATAGCTTTCTACGGGAGCGCAGAAGTACAGCTACGGTCGTCAAGTGCGCCAGAGATGGATGTCATAGAAACCACAGAGCGTGACGTGTCATTACATTACACTGCAACAAACCAATCTCAAATACAACGTTTGTTACATGTACATATACTGTAACACTATAGCCGCAAAAGTTGCTGTCATTATCACGGCTACAACTTTTTCAGGCCATGACACTTTTTCTGGGTAAGCACGCAAGTATCATGGTTACAATGCACACTATTTGGTCAATCTAAACACTGAGAAGTTACGAGCCACAGCGTCGTTGACAGCTGCTTATTGCAGCCGAACTTCATCGACGATACTGTATCGGTGAAGTACAGCCGCACGTGAAATCGGACAAGACATGGTACGTACTGGATCATGGACGAAACACACACTCGCCTACGGCGCTGTGCTCGAAATACAGAACAGATGCATGGATAAGGGGCGTGAATGTCGATTATACCTACGTACATAGGTACGACTCGAGTGATTCGAGTTATCATTCGCCCTTTGTGCTGCTCATTGCTTGATGAATGAAATTGAAAAGCCGACAGTTTCTTGGATTTATCACCTCCATGACTGCAGAATTCATGGAAGTGGTAAATCCAAACCTCAGTCGTCACTGTCCCGTGATGTATCCAAGGCACAAGCACTGTTGTCGTATCAGATTGTTAAGGTCTACAACTGTTGCCTGATGCAACGAAGTATTTCAGAGCAGCAAGGGAATACGTTTCAATATCGAGGCTCACACCTTCTCCACCCAACTGATGATGAGTTCACTGGTCATCATCCACTTTGAAGAGTATGTCGTGAAGGGGCGTGTGAGGGGTGAATCTGTTGCTCTTTCCTATTACATACAGTTCATTTGATCTGAAGGTATGGATGGTGTCTTGAGCTACCGATGCTGACCGATATGGTCGTATTCACTGATCTGGGTCTTCGAACATCCAGCAAGCCATCAACATGATCGATCGGTGGTGAGATCCATCAGACTCAGACATCCGGACATGCTGATCTCTTCAAGCTTTGGCCGAAAACCCCTTCAAGGAAACTAGAAACTTCGAAAAACTCATTGCTTGTGGCTTATGAAGTCATCGATGAGGTTAGGCGGCGTGTTGTTTGAACACGATATGTTTGACAGGTTCGGACGAGGAGTTTAGCATTTGCCAGCAACATGGGAACGTGCGCTACAGACACAATGGCTATCATATCCATTGATGGGTAAGCCCCCTCGCACCTCTCTGAGTTTTTTCAAGCAGCATCTCGCCGCAAATCTTGTGATGCCGAAAGCGCCGTCCTCAAGTAAACGACGACTGAACTTCGTGCTGACCTAGGTACTCCTCCTTTCGAGGCCGTAACTCTCCCAACAGCCATCTTACTCAACGTACGAAGAGTGTGCCTTCATTCCACAACCATGAGTGAGCAGCTCTTTCATCACTACAGCACTACTTGTCAAACAACCCGACGCAACATCTGTGAGCCGATCTGTGCATCTACCCTGATCGACTATACACCACTCTGGCTATCACAGGAGATACAACACATGTAGCTTGGTACGCTATCGCCATGCTGTTATGAACTCTACCTCACCGATTCAGCTATCAGTACACTACCTTCAACGTCAGCTTCAGAACCGACGCATCGACACAGACACACCGTTCTGCCAGCATAGATACAGCATACTGTACGTATGTACCCATCGTGATGATCAGCCATCTAAAATCGGCAGAGCGAGTTATGCCTCTGCTGCGAGTAGCAGTCATGACCGTGTACCGCGATCTTGTCGACATCGTCACGAAAGGTCAGACCAGAAAATGCTTTTTTTTTTCCTTTGGAATGGATAGCTAGGTAGAGGCGCGAGCATAATCAGGTGCTTACGCTACTTACATATACGTACAAAATATCATACATATCTCGTGCTGCTCGTAAAGAAGTCATTGGCCTTGCCAACACCGACGCAGAGGGCAATTAGGTACGTACGTAGCGCATGCCTGGTCGCCTTGGAGAAAACACGTACGTATATGTGTCTACCGTTGGTTACGCAAATACAATACATATCTCCCGATGATCTTCGGAAAAGCTGCTGAAGGATCCGAGACCGAGTCCTTCTGATAGTAAGAGCCATACATATTCTAGACTCCATGTCAACACATCTGCAGAAGGACAGGAGAGCAGGTACTGTAGTTGCTTATTGAGCGATGAATGTCCAAGTACTTATGACCAGACAGTATTGGACATGAAGTTTTTATGGCTGCGACTATCTTTGCGCGGTGTCATAGTACCGTGGTAACAAATCCCATGCCGACTGGAAGGTACCTACATAGGATATAATCGTCCACAGACTGATCCATGGCCACGAATCAGACAGGTCACATCGAAGTCAATCCCAGCGTAGAGCTTTGATGACTGTGAACGTGGACTCCGGAGAAAGGTATCGGTAACAGATGTGACCTGACTGGAGGCTCCCTAACTAGTACCGCGATACTCGAAAGACGTGAACTTTCATTGATGTCATGGAATCCTTCAAATTGAGTCCGCTACTACTCTATACGTATATATATATATATATATATATACAGTCCCTCACACTGACTATCAACTATCGTTACGTACTCCCCCCTTTATAAGTATCCAACCAAAAGAGCCATTTTCACTCGGACTTGGCAGTCAGAGTCAATACTGTAGGTAATAGGTATAAGGTATGTGGTTTCGACGAAAGGTTTCGCGCTCCTCTTTCTTGCTAGGGATCCACGGAAGTTCTGTACAGTAGAGCTTTAATACAGGGATCCGTGATCAGTTGTTAGGAATGGTTTCATGGTTAGAGATGGAGTGAAATACTGTTTTGCAGTCTGGTAAGTCGTTGCTTATCAAATACCTCGATGGAAACTCTGGAGTCATTCCACAGATTCTGAGTCTGTCCCTCCTTGAGCGCCCGAGGACCGTCCTGGACGAACCTCTGAATTGCGCGTGATAAAACAAACTCTGCTAGGTGGAAACAAAACGGCTGATATTGGTCGTGCTGATGAGGTTGTCTGCTGCGAATGTGGTTGTGCTGCAGGTTCTCTTTTGGCCAGCTGTCTGAAAGTGTAGATTGTGCCTGCTGGGCTTATTGTTATGTCCGATATACTGTAGGTTCGAAATTACACAACATGGCTCCGTCAATGAACCGTAAACTTCTCCATCGGGCTGGAAATCGTTCTGCGGTCTCACTGTCACTTTCATACTCAAGCCAGCATCTGGGTCTCGATTAATACCCTGTCTGACCAGTCCCATAAACGTCGAACTTCACAAGCTGAGCGCGAGAAGGTAATGGGGCTATCGAGATAGAATACACAATGGTGTACTCTTCCGATGCTACTCATGACCAATCTAAGCTGTCTTGGCCAGTACTTCGAGGTCTCTGAGACTGTTGGTTTTAGGCAGTGGAGGGGACTATAGATTCTTGGTCACGTAGTCGAGTTTCCACGGCTCAAGAGAGTGTGTGTCTGTAATCCCTTGTTTTACTAGAATCAAGACCACAGCTATACCATCAGCTCCAGAGCAACTCGCTCACCTATGTTTGTCGGAAGACATGCAGTCTATTACCAATTGTGAACAGTGCCTCACCTACTATATTGTCCGACACAATTGTTCCAACATACCATATATTTAAACTGTCTTGACCTAACCAAGTAACGCCACGCTTCCCATTGATAACGCCGCCGGTCATTATCGGCCAGTGAATTGAATAAACTACTCAAGCTGCTGCATACGCCCCGAATAGACGTGTGATTATGCTCGAAGTTGGCTTTAGGAAACAAGTGTATCAGCTGACCCAACAGATCAAGGAACCTCACCCGCGTCCGTTTCGACCGGCATTTTGATGAGATTTAAGGTCTATAGATCGACAGTGACTAGGTGCTTCTGGGCGTTGCTCAATTACACGGTGTCCGGGGGGGGGGGGGCTCTCGCTTTAGGCTTCACTTGCTTGCAGGCTGTGCGAGATGTTGACACGACGGGTCGTCCAGATATCTGTACGTACTCGGTCGTCCGTGGTGACATACACGCACTCGAGTTATTGTACGTGGTCAGCTCGTTCGGACACGAATAGGGATACCAACGGACGATGTGGTAAATGTGAACGCAAGCTGAGAAGGATAGATGAGGTGATTCTTGTTCTATTGCAGACTCTCATCACGTGGGATAGGTTCTCTGTGGAGAAGGTCTACCGGCCGATGAGCACGCAAAGGTCACGGTGCCAAGGGTTGAGGACCTTGAAGGAGTATTTGTAGTGTGGATAGGTTGAATCACATCATATATTGAGAGGCCTCCACCATGAACGGCGGTAATGATACATAGCATACTAACACATTCTCGCACCTCAATTAACGCCCTTGTTTATCAATTCTCTTTCGCTCCATCAACCATTACTCGTTGACTCATAACGTGCTTGCGCTGGACTTTTCTTCTCTCAATACTGCTGAGATGTAGCTCTATATTTTGTTTGGGGTATCGTATTCTCCTTCATTCAGAAATCATCAAACATTTCCTCGACTTCTTCGAAACTTACAGCCTCCGGCGACTTGATGTCGACGTGCCATGCAGCATCACCCATAACCATGTCAATGTCACGGACTTGTACCGTCAGATTGTGTTTTGGTACAATCATGGGGCTGCTCATCATTTGTTTGGTGTGATTATCTCCTACGCTTAGACCACCATGTGATCTTCCGAACAGCTCGATACCAACGTCGAGGTCGCTTCGTGACTGTTTAGGCTCTTCAATGACAACCGGAGCACTGATTTCAAGCTCTGATATCTGGTTGAGACGATTGGCTCTGACGGCGGATGCAGTCTCGGTAAAACCTCGCTCGTCTGCTTCGAGGCCTGGACTAGGTGCTCGGGTTGAAGGTCTCGGACGAATATCTTGTGCTGTACTTGGATGCAAACTGGAGTGGCCACTAAATTGCGAGCCTGGTGTGGATGGTTCAGGTGTGCCAGTTTCCAACTCCGGGGAAAATAAGTCCACCTCTGGGCTGGGTGAGAGACGTGATCGGTCCATATGATCCATTTCCGCATCCTCATCTATACTAGGATCACTAATGCTAGGTGTTAATCTCTTCATGTCCACGATGACTGGAGCGATGATATCGTCCGAGTTCACCGGGAGAGGGCCCCGCGTTTGAGAGGTGAGGTAGAAAAACACTTTTCGAGGGTGTACAGGTATCAATTCTTTCGCAATAGGACAAGGTGACAATGCAGTCCATGGTCGTTTCATATATTGAGTAAGTCTTGACATGAGGAGTGCTGCTGGATTAGCAGAACTAGAACAGGTCAGCATTGGTCCAAACATCCGGAACGCCGGTACTTACTTTGCGATGGCATGGTTGGTGGAAAGCAGGATAGTAGCAAGCTCTTTGATCAGGTGTGGTCGGTTTCCAGTTCTCTCGAGCTGTTCAATAACCGAGATGACTACATCATCCTTGATTCCCTCAAGATCAATCTTTCTGTATGTTGTGACATCTCCAGGAGAGGGCGGCGGCGTATGCGCAACGGCTCGACGTTGTGGTTGCAGGGCTTTCAAGTCTGTAGAGGGCGTACGTCTGGGCGAAGGGATCTGTGGAGAACTATCGTGCTCTCGCTTTACTCGTTTCGCAGGAGGTGAGCTGTCTTGTGTCTGCTCCGAAGACAATGATTTCGAGTTTGAGCGGTGAGCACGTGTCGAGTTAGGCAGCTGTATGCCCAAAGAAGGCAGCGAGAGTGATTTTCGTCTTGTGTTGTATGGCATATTTGCGCAGGAGTAGCAGTGATAGTTTGACACAGATGTAGTGGACACAAAGTCTGAGTTGAGGCCACACGAGAGTGGAAATGTATGTATTGAAATGGTAATGTCCTATGGCGCAGGGACTTGGACGTGGCAGTAGGCAGAATGTGATATGTTTGAAGCTGACGAATGATTGGCTTTGCGCGTCACTTGGAATGCATCGAGGGATGCAAGGTGCCGAGCATGGAGCAATCAGGAGTAAAAATTGTAGAGAAGCTTTGGTGGATAACAGTCGCCCCCCTTGCGTATGGCTGCGTGTGGTTGCGTCGGTCTGCGTCTGCCAACGGAGATGTACAGGGTACTTTCTGCTGGTGGAAGTGGCGGTAAGTCGAATTTCCAAGTAAACTGCTAGGTGTATTAACGTGTGGCTTGCTTGTGATTGTCGATATTGCCGTCTAGATTGCGTCCGTGCTTGGGGATGGGTGCTGTCAATAACTCAGTGCGATGCAGGTTGACGACGAGGGCGGATGGCTCTCCCAACAGGCGTAATTGTGGTTGGCTATTTTCGGGTGGACCGAGTCTATCGTGTGCCAGGCAGCTACGCAAGGATAGAAAAACAGGCTCCTACGCAAGTGGATGCAATGACTAATAAGTGTACTGTGCTGTAGCAACAAGTAGAAATCTGGTGTTATTGTTTCAGCTGGTTGAACGAGAACACTTCTGTTGATGGATTGCTATCGATTCTGAAAGATGACGATAAGAAAACAACTTGGCTGCAGCAACTCACAAGTATCAGCGGCAAGACGGATTGCTACTTGCAGCAGGCGTCCGGATAGTGAGATCAGAAAAAAAAAGTTCATCAAGAATTTCATCAGCACGCAAAACGGCAATGGTCGACAGGAGGTGCATGTGGAGAATTGCAAAACTTCGGGCGCAGTTATGGCTACGAATCACAATTACAACAGCTTGTCAAGTCCGCCTAAAAAAAGTCGGCAATGAAGTGGAAATGCTTGGAATTCACTACTCTGCTCAGCTAAACGTCGTTGCCGAAGCTAGCAACCCATGAATCAGGTCTAATAAGAGCGCTTAGGGTTTAGCAACGGTGTCGAGTGCTGCTGATATCAGCCAACCACGACGAAGATAATGCTGAAATTTCAACCGCTAACAAGCTTTAAAACATGGGAAATGGCTCTAAGCCGAAGGAAACCCTTAAGCAGGTGCCACCGGTGTGTCATCGGCCGGGGATGTTCTCCAGCGGACCACTAGTGAAGCACGATGCCCACTTCCATGGCTCTAGTGGTTCCATCGGTCACGCTTGCGGTCACAAACCTCAAGAGCGATGCAACAATGTAAAATTTCTAAATCAGATCTTTCCCATCTGGCAATTGCTCGACTCGTCTGGGCTGACATCGCGTGCCCGTTGATCTTCCACTTGTTGCACATGTTGCCGATGTATTCAACAAGTTTGTTCATACAGCTTGTGTAGCTCTCGGGATTTATGATTACCATGCGGAACTAATTGTTGGGCATGCGAGCAATTGACATGCTTAGCTTCAGGTCAAGGTGGAGTTTCCATATGCTGTGCCGCCTGATCTTGATCTGCATGCTGCTGCATGGCTCTGAGAGCAGTCTACAAGCATCTGGCTATTATGCACAAAACAAGCATTCCCAGACGAGCACCAGCTAATGTCATCGCGACAGCAGGCTACACCACGTTTCCGAGCTTTCCTGTCGGGTGTATCAGAAGGCATTGGATTCTCGAGATACTGCCGAAAAGTGCACATATCACAGCCGCAGCAAGCAAGACGGAGGCTACCATCATCGCAAGCTACAACGGTTTCTGCTGCTCTTTGTGACCAATGTCCCCCAGACAGTTGATAGGTCATGGTCAGCAACAGGCACAGCCTTGCTGGTTGCAGTGCCGTTATGACGACAATTCTGCTGCAACTTCGAGGTTGATCCCCAGCCCGGGGATGCTCTTGACACAACAGAATCCACATCCATCATTCCTGTCGCTGGTCGTCTCGAGACGCAGGACGCGGTGTCAACGTGCCTGTTGACAAGGTATACCAAGCACAGTAGTGTTTTGACAAAAGCTTTGAGCTACCTCAGTAGCCTTCCGGTCTCTGCACCTTGCATCATCGTTGCTGCATCCGTTCAAGGATGTCCGTACCTCGTTTCTTATGGCAACGTGCAGCGAGGACGAATCAAGTACAGTAGAGCCTCAACGATTCAGTAAATGATCATCCTGCATGTTGTCGGCTAAGTAGCTAACCGGGACCACATGGGTAAAGGTTATGCTGGCCTAGAAAGGTAATCAGCGATCTCGTGCTTGCGACTGACAAAATAATTGTGAGCATCGAGATCTTGGCCTGAAGTTGCAGGCCTCTATGTTCCTACTACACTGCAGTACTAGAACTCGTGCTGACAAGGCACTGATAACCGAGCTTCATGTCCGGTTGAAACAAGGCCACAACTTTTCCAAGCTTACCATGCTGGACGAGCCTTTACAGTAGGACTCTGTATGCTACTGTTCTGCAATAATACTCTTCTGATCGTTGAGTCTGGTCTCTTCACCTGGTATCATCCTTCATGTCTTGTTAGATAAGTTCAACGTCGTCGTGGATCACTCTGACGTGCTAACGATGGTGTCCATCGCGATGGATTGGGAGAAGTGGGTTCGTTTTAACAGTGCGATACGCAATACAAGTGCTGTACTGAAGGATCTACAGTACATGATGTGGCCACAAGAGTAAACTGAGTGGAGAGTACATATAGCCTCAGGGTGGATCTCACGACTCGTGCACTTTATTCTCAACCTATAGTACAGTATGAAGCCATATCGAACGTTGTGGTGACCACTTAGGGTCATGTGCTGTACCACGTAGAGAGCTCAGGGAACAACTCAAGTTTATCAATGGGAGGGCCAATCAACTGCATGGATGTCCAAGTATGATATCCAGCCTGAGCCTGTACCTACGGTACTGTAGCTGCAAGTTACCTCCACCCCTTTGACAACCATGCACTTAAGTTCCCCACCATAGATCGCTGCTGCTGTGACTCCTCACCCAATGTAGTAGATACGGCTGGTATTTCGAGCTCCTCGCCTGGCAGAGGTCCTGGAGCAGGTCGCAACACAACCTCCCAAACAGTACCAAATTGATATTGCTTCACCCTTTCAACGACAAGACCAGAATCCTCAACTATTTTGCCGATATCTTTGTTGTACCAACATCCATATCTATCAGCATGCATAGGAGCAGTATTATCCAGAAAATTATTCAACCAATCATAATTTCCTCGACCATGTTCGAGCAGGAATATGCGACCTCCTTGCCCATCCTCCGCCTCTTGCTGTCGGAACTTTTTAGGAGAGCTATTCTGAACATGTTCACCTGGTTGACGTGCGAGACGACCGAGCAGACGAAGGAACTTCACAGGCTCTGTCATACTGCATATGCCCATGCTCTGAATGATGGTATCATACCCTCCTGCTGGTCTGGGTATCACGCCTGGTTGTCTCGCATCACCAGGTATCCAATTGACCTCTCCTGTAAAACGTTTCTCTTGCCTCTTCTCCCTCTGCTTCTTCTTCCATTTCTCTTGTGCATGCTGCATCATGACCGGACTCTGATCGTTGAAGGTAAGGCTCGTAATCATGTGCCGAGTGCTTCGGCCATAGCTACTATCTTCCGTGGGATGATATGGGCGAGTGTCGTAGAGGTCCATGTTCCTGCCAGTCCCGCAGCTGACCTCAAGTACATCACCATAAGCCTCTCGAATTAATCTCCGTCTCTTGGCTCGCATGAAAGTCATTATTTCTTGACCATTGACCTCGCGATCAAAGTCTCGTTCTTCACTCTTCCAACGATCTGACACGTCGGCGTAAAGCCCTAGCTTCTCGTCTCGCATGTCGTACATCTGGCGATCTCGTATGTACGATATGTAGGTGTAGGCACAATATGCGCCAATAAATGCGCCGAATGCTGACACAGCCCAGAAGAGTCCCTTGACCCTCTTGGGATCTTTTGCTGGATCGTACGTCTCCTCTTCTTGTTCCGCCCAAGAAGCAAAGGTTGGCAGTGGACGTCTGGCTGGCGCAGCCAATGTAGACGTTGGTATGGCATCGCTCACGGGTCGCTGTGGTGGCGGCTGGGACGTAGTGGAAGCGGTTGGATGTTTTTGGTAAGCCTTCGATGTTGTTCCAAACACTCGATAGCCATGACAAGCTGCAGTTCCTCGTTGGAAGCCGGTGCATGCATTGCGCGTGGGATTGACCACTCTCAATGCCAGCTCCTTCTTCTCAGCAATGGCACGCGCCAGGTGAGGCACACGAGATGCGGAGGTGGCCATTGCTAGCTGTAAGCTTGAATCGCCATGATCTCTTTGAGGACGTAGATGCAGCCACGAATCTCGAGAGTTGCCAAAAACATGCTACTCCACTCGGATCCCCCGTCGGCTTCTGCCGGTATTAAAATCCGTTCCGGCCGCTCATGCTAAAGTTCTCACACGATCAAATCTTTAAGCTCGGCTGCCGAAGCACTTTGAAAGTGTAAAATCCAAATAGATGGCGAGGTAAGTCGTTGCTCGTTCAGCTGTTTCTACACACACAGTGAGCATTATTGTTCGTGAAGCTGATAACGACTATGGCAACTACTAATGTGGCTGAAGCTCCGCAGAACATTTTGATCATCGGTGCAGGAGTATTTGGACTATCAACAGCATTGGCACTGCTCGAACGTCCATCCTACTCAAGCTCCCGGATCACTGTTATTGACTCAGCACCTACCCTGCCTAATCCCGTCGGTTCATCGGTAGATTCTTCTAGGATTGTCCGAGCTGATTACAGCCTCAAGCCCTACGCCACACTTGCGACAGAAGCCCAAGAGCTATGGCGTGACACCACTCCAAGCGGCTGGGGTGGCGAAGGTCGCTATCATGAAACTGGTTTCGTACTTACCGGCGATGACGGCCAGGAGGACTACGTCCGGAAGGCTATGCAAAACGTACAGGAGCTAGCAGATGGCGGCGAGACACTGGATCGCGATAAGATCGAGGAATTAAGTGACAGGGAAGCAATCAGTAAAGCTTCAGGACTTATCGGTGTCAGCGGGGATAGGGGATATGCTAACTGGAATAGTGGGTGGGCCGATGCAGAAGCATCTGTGGCCTTCGCTCTGCACAAGCTTAGAACCCATCCTCAGGCTCGATCTCGAGTAACCATTAAAGCCAATTGCAAAGTCACCGAGCTCCTCTTCACAAAGACCTCTAACAGGCAATGTACTGGTGTTCACCTAGAGGATGGTTCTTCAATATCTGCAGACCTCACCATCCTCGCCGCAGGCGCCTGGACGCCTTCGCTTTTCAACCTCGAATACCGCTGTCTAGCAACTGGTCAAGTCATAGCTTATCTCCAACTCACAGCCCAAGAACAAACCTACCTCGAAAACCTACCTGTAATCATAAATTTCGCTCGCGGCACCTTCATCATTCCCCCATCCAGAGGCGAACTCAAAATCGCACGTCACGGCTACGGCTACCGCAACCCCCAACGCCTCAGCCCGCCGTCACCATCCTCAGACGCCTCACCACGATTCTCAGAATCAGCCTCAATCTCCGTCCCCCGAACCGACACCGCCATCCCAATAGAAGCCGAACGCACCCTCCGCGACGCCCTCGCCGAACTCTTCCCACCAACCATACCACCCCACACAGAAACACCCCCAACATACCCAACCTCTCTCTCCACAATCTCAACCCGCCCCTTCACCAACACCCGCATCTGCTGGTACAACGACACCCCAACAAGCAACTTCATAATCGACTACCCACCTCTCTCTCCCGACCCTGCATCCCAAAACAAATCCCTCCTTATAGCAACAGGCGGTTCAGGCCACGGTTTCAAATTCTTCCCCATCCTAGGCAAATACATCGTCGACGCCGCTGAACGAAGTCTAGCGCCCGAATACGCTGAGCTATGGCGCTGGCCACAAGACGACGAATTGCGCGCGAAGTACAGGGTGCGATTGGGGGAACATGACGGGGAACCGATACAGTTTATTGAATGTGAAGACGGCAGCCGAGGCGGTCCAAGGGGGATGGTGTTGAGTGATGAGCTAGCGAAGGGGAAGGCAAGGTCGGGATTGGCGCCGAAATTGTAAAACGAACGTCCAGGGACGGCTGGGGCAGCCGTACAGTATAGTACAGTATGTATGTGTGTATGTAAGGTAGAATGAATGATAACAGAAACTTCAGAATAGCTGCACTGCAATCCAGTACTGTGGTTACTAGGATATGACTTCCCCAGTCTAATCCTCCATCCCCATCTCCATCCCCACATATCGACACAAAATAAGTCAGGCCATCCTTGACTGTATCTCGCCAAAGCCCCTGTCCAAACTCGTATTCTTCATGCACTCCAGCACCCTCCACGCAAGACATTTCCGATCCTCAATCCGACACCGTCCAAACCAACGGATATACCCTCCGACAACTACAGTATACACATACGTACACTCAGACCTTTTACCAGAACGAAACACGAACACGAGCGCAACAAAAGCATCACATCACAACGGGAGATTCGTCCCCTCCATGTAGGTTACAAATGTGCATCATCACTGTGGTGTGCTGCTGCAATGCACCAAATCCATCTCCGAAACCGCTCACATCTGCAGCGAACGCCGTACTTGGCATCGTGTACGCCTTGTAGTTTCTACATATGTGGGTGTTTACTGGTACAGAATAATTCGATTCGATTCAGTTTGAATTGATTGGAAAAGACAAGACAAGACCTGTACAAGATCTGTATATCAATGAATCTGGTTTCGATACTCACAGTGATTCGTCGAGGTGACAATGTTGGTGCTTATTACGCGAGGCCTTCAGCCCAATGGGAAGGAGATAGTTTGGATGCACACGGCACATACCTAGCGTGTGACATGATCGAAAATTGTCACGCTGCCACGAACGAGATCACGAACGAGAGTGAAGAAAAACGGATGAATCGAAATGGCCGGAGAACATTGTATTAAAGCTATCATGCCATCTTGCTCATACAACCGTGATCATGCATGACCACTGGTCAGAGATGCAAGATTCTGAGTAGTTAGATTGTTTGTCTCCAGCAACCAACAAGAACAATAGCAGCAAGCATACGTCTATGCTTGAGTATACTGCCTATCTATTGTCTTCTATCCCCACGTGCAAAGTGAGCAGTTGAGACACCATCAAATAGATGATGACAATCAGCACATAGCCTCCCAAGACAATAGTGTTGAAAACAAGAGTGTATAGTGGTGTGTAGAAAACACGAAGACGGTACTGGTTCTCGACCAGCGTACGCAATACCGTTGATGCGCCAATGTAAAGAAATTGCTCCTCCGTTTGTCTAGGTGTAATGCAACCTAGGAAAAGCCTGGTTTACCACGTACTTTTGGTAGTGACAAGCTTTGTAAACCCCGATAACGCCGTGCTATGCTCATGATATCGTCACATTTTGATTGCGGAAAAAGCAGGTTTGTTTTGCCAGGTGACTAATAGTCCCAAGGCAGATGCATTAGCACTGACCAAGTACTGGTAACAGGCTGTGTTTTGTTGGTACAACGTAATCTCCAACAAGTCAAGCTTATCAAGCTTTAAACCTTGCGGAAGTCTGCGACATGTTAGTATGAGTCATACCATAGCGTTTGGTTGACTGTTGCTTACCATTGAGTGTTGGATAAATTGTTTCAAAGGCTTGATAAATTTCTTCTCGAACCTTTGCACCTGTGAGTACAATTTTGCCGCTGACAAAGATCAACAGCACGATCTTTGGCTTAATCATTCGGTAGATGAGACCAGGGAACAGTTCAGGTTCGTATGAGCTGAAAGGATGATGCTTGGATGCAAGACCTTCCAGTCGAATAGGAAACTTGATGTCACAGGAGCCAACAATGTTCTGGATCTTGAAGTCGGTGAACTTGGCATTGAAGCCGAGCTTCTGAATGATTCGAGCATATTTTCGGCTTGCCAACTTCGAATCGTCCTCTGATTTAGCGCCAGTCACAACCATCTTACCAGAGGCAAAGATGAGTGCAGTTGTCTTAGGATCACGGATTCGCATGATGACAGCAGCAAAACGCTTGAACATGTCAGCAAGTGGTGCAACAAGGATGTGGTGACCAACATACCTTTGGATTGTATTCTGCGTTACGAGCATGAAGAGCGATGGTCTTCAAATCAAGTCGGCAGTCAAGGTTGACAGTTGCGACAATATTTCTTCGACATGTTAACGATGATGGAGAACAGACAAGATCGAGAGATACTCACTGCAATGTCGGAACTATACCACTAGCACCACTTGAACCAGCAGCACCAGGAGTCGCAGCAGGAGTCGCGGGGGTCACCCCATTGCCTGACTGAGAGGGATTTGCTCCTTGCTGGTGACCATTGACCTGTCCATCTTTTTCAGAAGGGGGCGTCATCTCTGCGCCAGCTCCGCCAGGATAGGACAGAGACGCAGGCGATGTGAAAGCCTTGGCCTGTTGCGCGGTTGAAGGGTGTGTGGTAAGAGAATCCATATTGTGTGAATAAGGATTCTCAATATGTTGCAGATCGATCAATCTTGAGTACCGAGATGCTGAACAGTTCTGGATGAGGAAGAGAGGTTAGGCGCAGATTCTTAAATACAATCGAAGAGACAGAGTGAAATCGTGACGATATCGCAGCGAAGATGCAGTCAGACACTGTTGACGATAATGTCAACAACAGTGACTGCGATCGAGTCGCGACAGGTCTCAGAGGACGAGTGGAAGAAGTGATTGTATTCTTTCGCGTACCGAATCGTTGGGAGATAAACAAATGAATGTCTCCCCTCTACAACTAAACTGCCTGGACCAATTGAATCTCTTTCAGCCTTGTAGTATTTGTCTTGCAGGCAAATAGTGCGACGACGATGACAGGATCGAAGTCGTAAATGAAAAGTGATGACAAGATGATGTCGGGGTGAGAAGAGATGCGTAGGTAAAGATGGGAGTGGTTAGGCAAGAGCCGAGAAATGCCGGTATGATTAGTCTCGTAGAGAGCGGCAGGCGGGCCACGAAATTGTTTTGTTTAACAAAATCGAGCGCCGACGAGGTATGAGCGACGACAATAACGTCGCAGATGATACCAGGACAATTATGAGGATGGTGGGGTGGACAGAAGGCGCGGTAAAAACGCGATCGCAGCTGTCAAATGCGGAGGAAAAGGTGCAGCGGTTGCCAAGACCAGATGCGAGAAAGATTTTAGGAAAACAGTGTGGGAGGCCGGCTCTCTTATATACATGTGCAGCCTGCACGGTGGGGGCTTGGTTACAGTCGGTTCGTTACAATGATTGGTCTGATGTCACCAGCGCCACCAATGCTTGTCACAGTTAGTGCACTACGCTAAACCCGAAACAGCATTGGCCCTTTCAAACTCCCCCCTGATTTTTTCTGGTCAATGCAGATAATGAAAAGCCGAATGCAGCAGACCACACAAAATTGTGTTTGGTGCCATGGACAATTCGAAGTAGCAAGCAGCGACGCTCAAAACCCAAGATGCAGCTCACCGTTGAATAATCAGAACAAAATCGCATGGCTGCAGTGAGTCACGTCAGCAAAGGCCAGAAATATGCACAACGTCAAAGTGTCACCACAGCCGGGCGTATGTTAGTACCGCCGCCACTCCTTGTTGACAACAAAAATCTTTTGATGCCACTCTGGCCAGATCCTCATTCTGCAAATAGCGAAGCTTCAGTATTGTCTTTGCTGATGTGGTTTCTGAGTCCTTGTGAGCCTAGAAATGTTGGCTGGAATTTGGCGATGTATATCAAAACAAAATTTGGGTGAAAGAGGCAAGTATGTGATAAGAGAAGGGAAGAGAGAAAGAGAACTGGAAGACCGGTCAGGCAGAATTTGGGGCAGACTGAACAGGATTTGCATGTGAAAAATGCCCTTCCTTGGCATGACCATTTAGCCGCGATTAAGCCAAAGCACGCTTAGATCCACAAGTGTACCTCGGCCAATCAATGCCTCTCTATCTGAGCAGCGCGTTTTTGGTTTGACGCGTGGCATTTGCCTTGCAACGTGCCACATCTGCCACACATTTTGGAAACTGGCCCTTCCAACACGAGCTTGGTATGCTGTGCATGTCCTTCTGTACGATCTCCTTTGAAGGTTGTAACCTGGAGATAATGGGCAGATTTGTGAGCGGATCATTGTCAAGACATAGGCTTCAAGTCCGTCTCCTGAACAAGATATCTTCGGATTGGCTTGAGTGGTGTTTGTCGAGAACTCTGGCTATGCAGTTCGTCGTTGTTGCTAGAGATCTACGGAGTACTGCGTAGAGGTTTCAATAGGATAATCTGCAGTGGTGCAAGGCTTAGCACACCGCATGCGAACAGAGTTCCCGGTCTCTTGGCCTCGAGGCACTGGTTCTGTTTGCGCTGTTTGCCATTTCTGCAGTCCACTGTCTCAATCTCGATTTGATCTACGCAATTGGCTTGTTGCACACCAATGTCAATGTTCATACACAATCTAAACCAGCTTTTGTGAGCTCGAGTGCTAGCAAAATGGCGAAAGGGGCCAGGAAGACCCCCAAATCAGCTGGTAAACCATCGGTAGCCTCTACGACAAGCTCGCCTGCTACTTCAGCTATCGCAGATTCACTCCCCTCTCCATTTGAGCCAGTGTCTACAGTCCTTGCAAGTTTCGTGAAAACACTTCCAAAAGACCATGTTTATATTGTGCACCTAGAAAAAACCTCTTTCTCGACTAAACGATCAGCATTCCTTGTCCCTGTCCTCCTCAACCTCATAATCACTGCAGGTTTGTGTTGGCGTATATATTATGCTGTTCCCATCTACCTTGAACAGCTTATCACCATCTTTGGTCATGAAACAAGCTGGACTGTAAAGCCTGGTGCAATGGACACCATAGGCCTAGTCACTGTCGTCAGTAGCCGTACTGTATTGCTCATGATTGACTATGGATTATTTGGCTTCCTTGGCAGGTGGCCTTGGGAGTTTATCTTCGGCGACAAATACGGCAGATATACTGGCGCTTTTGGCTGGAAACGGAATGTGGGTTTCCATAGACAAGAGGAGGTGATCGTGCGTCGAGGAAGGAAATGGGATGTACCTATATACCTGGATGAGCAGCACCGCAAAGGACAAGGCAAACCTGGTAAAGCCTGGACGAAAGAGGAAGAGTTGGCAGTATATACGAAGTGCTCCGATGGTCTGAGAAAAGCAACTGTTGCAAAGACTGCACTGTCTCTGCTCGACAAAGATTGGGATCTAGACTACCGAGCCATGCTCGACGCAACAGAGCTTGTTGATGATGGCAAGCTCCGAACACAAGACCTTGATCGAGTTGTTTTGGTTCCATGGGATAGGAAGTGGTATCTGTGGTACCCTGACAGAAGCGAAACCGCTAACGGTGCCGTCGACACTCAGGTTCAAGAGGATTCCGAGCTGGAAACATTCAAACAGCATCTCATTGACATCAAATGCGAAGACATCTTCTATAGGTGGGTTGAGATTGTGCAATATGAAACGTCGTTACCGAGCGGCTTCACCGCGAAAAGGAGAAAGGAAGCTGAGGAGGAACTTAGAGGAATGCTCAAAGCAAGGCACAAAGATGACCAGGCATTTTGGGAAGCTATTGGAGGAATCTCTGGCGTGCCTGGTCTGAGTGGAGGAAGATGAATGTCCTCAGCTGTTTCGAGTTCTCTATTTGATCTCGCTAGCCAACACCTCATCTTACGCACAAACTTTCTGAACGATTAGTTTTGAGACTGGCATTACCACCGCTCGCACGACTGTTAGATGGGCACAACAATCTGTAATGTCGACGACAGCAACTTGGGACAAGGACGTCAATCCAAACAGCCGTGTTAGCCTGAGATCGACCAGGGCATTGTACAGCGACTAAAACAGGTGATCTGCATCAACCCGCCAGTTCATGTTGTACAACTATTCATCGGAAGCATGGCCTCGCTAACTCCGCAAACACGCTAGAGCAGCTTGTTATGGCTTGTCGAGTCTGGGTGGATGCACCCTGTTGTCAAGGTACAACCAAACTGTTGCACCAGCTGGTTAATCACATATCGCAACCAATTCATTGTGTTTTCACAAAACGGTTCGGATAGTCTCGTCCCTGTTCATCGGCCTCGCAGCTCGGACTAGTCATGTGCTGCAATATTGCTGCGAGGTAGTTTCACAATGCCTGGTGTTGCGACTCGGGCTGTGGAATTATACCTATCATATTCTCAGGTAATGCTACACGATTCTGGCTTATGATTATTGACCGACATGGTTCTGCTTATGAGGTCTTCTACCACTCGAGGTATCTATTCCTCGTGCCGATCGATGAGTGAGCTGCAGTATTGGTGTAACGTGGACTTATGTCACCCTTGCATTGAAGCTCAGCTATTGATGAGACAGAGCTTTGCTATGCAGAAATCCACACCGCTCCCTACAGCGTTCACTTTTTGCAAAATGGCCGGACACTGTGTCTCTGTACTACGCTGTTTGCTATCAGCTCACGTGTTAGAATATCTCCTGTCCACGCCACGACCTACATATAAATCTGTGAACCTGCTGGAATGTGCCTCTCATGTACCGCCGCATAATTCTGATCTACAGAAGAGCACCAACGACACGAATTACCTCAGTACGTCTAAGGTGGCAAGAGAGTTCCGAGACCTTGTTGACTGTCGTCAATCCTTGTGTACTAATGAGATGGAAATGTCTGCATTACTCGACCATACTCGCGCTCTGAAGTCTTTGCATGCTGTATTGGACCAGACGAAGCGCAATCTTGACATCCCCAACTCTTCTGCTCATAGCCAAGAAGCAGAGTCACTATGGTCAACTTTGATCGAAACCTGGGCTGTAGTCAAACAACATATGGAAGAGCCTTCCAAATTTGGACAAAGAATGTGAGAAACAAGACTCCTGAACACTATCGAGGTCGCCATAAGGAACGCATGCTCCCAAGATCACGTCCGAAAGCCCCTGGAAGGACATGTCAACCAAACGGTTCAACAACACCTGATCTGAGCCGTGCTGTGTCACACTTGCAGACCACGAACCTAAGCACCCCACATGAACCACCTTGTTCGTCGATCAAAGAGCCGATGCGCTGAGGCCGCCGGCTATGTAGGACAGGAAGTGATCTTCCAGCCCATACAACGGTCACAGATACTTGCTTAAACCAGCGCAAACATGCTTACCGCAGAGACAAGCATAAGGAACCTATCGTCACGGAATTGCATGGTTGTTTAGAACATCCAGCAGAGCTTCCGACATCAATGCCAGAGCGGGAGCACTCTATACGCACCCAGTCGCCTCAAGCACGTGATGACATTAACCTGCACCAGCAGCATCATCTCAGCTCAGCAAATAAACAACGCAAGTACTGTACACCACAGTCATCACACTCACAACGTAGCTGCCTGCCAAAGGGTCTTTACGAGGCTTCCACATTCGATTCAGAGTCTTCGTCGAGCAACACTGTTATACCGGAGTCCCCCCCTCCTTCGTACTCTTCACTACTACCACCCACGCTGCATGCTTACACTCCAGCGCGACAGGAAGAACCATCAATGCCTGTTGATACTCTTCATGCTCTTGATGCTGTCGAACCGCTCAATCATGACTCAGACGTCGAGGGTGTCGACAAGATCTGGACCGATCCAATCACCACGGCCTGCCGGTCTATTATGAAAGATAAATTTCCGACAACAACCGTAACGCTCTTCGACGACTACGAAAGATATCGTCAGCAGATACGCAGCAAGAGAAACTACAGGTGGTTCTTACAGTTCAGGTATATCAGTTTTGTGCTGGAGGTAGACCTACCTTTCGAGGCCTTCTCTGTATACCTCAAAATTCACCATATCCCCAGCAACTGGCGAGAAGATTCAAGTCCTAGGATTTCTGATTCACTGGCCTACCTCTTCGAAGACAGTATTGTATTCGCGAGGAGTCCCTTCACAAATGACTTGCCAGACTCACGTAAACCATCAAAGAGCTCGAGAACCCCGCTTGTGCTTGATAGTGGCTTGCAAGTACTCGACGACTTATGCATTCGCTTCAACCATATCAAGGCGGTAGTGATACTCGACAAAAAGACCATCGTGATCGAGTGCCCCCAGCTCTCAGGGAAACGAGATAATAACGCAGTCCTTCCCAAGAACAAGCAAGATACAAACACCTATACTCAGCCCCCTCATAATAACAGACAATTCCTCATGGAGCTCACCTCGAAATTCCAACGAAACATCGTGTTTGACGCTATCTCACTGTGGTTTGGTGGTAGTCTCACACGGGCGAATCGTCCACACACTACTTCCAGACCATATACTCGTTCTGTCGACCCGCCTCACCTCAGTGAACACGCACGCCAGCCACGAAGCCGAAGCAATACAAGCAGTCAATATCACCGAAACCATCCTCAGCACCAACATGATCACATTCGCAACCACAGTCACGTCACCACTGCTACTGCTCATTGTCGCTCGAAACACAAGCGCCATGCTAGCCACAACGACGTTCCTTTCGAAAACATCATCTACGAAGCACATGATAGCTATACAATGACCCCTCGTGTGAGACCAAACAAGCATAATAGGTCACTGCATGACGATAGACATTACTACTACCTCGAGGACTACTAACGGCCATGCCTCATCCATCATCTACCTCTCCCATCCAGGCATAGAGAAGGATTCTACAGCAACACAAGGTCAACACGAGAGAAAGCTGCATCGAAGGACAAACCGAGCGGGACAACTACTATCTCCAACAGCACTTTATGACTTACAAAAAAAACACCGTGCAAGCAATTTTGACTTGAATACTTATTCTCACCTATCGTTAGACTACTCCTCACAGACGACCAACGAAAAGAACACGACAATGAAAGTAACGATTTCTTACATAAGTATCTATCCTTATGTCCAGTAATTGAATTGAATTTTATAACTTTTAACTTCGAATTTGAAGCACGCCCAGTAGAACTCATCCAGTCTACACATTCACAACCACAACCTCCTCCACCTTCCGGTTTCTCATTTCAACACTATATGTATCCCACATCCCGCATCCCCAACACCACCCTTTTGTAAGGAAGAGAAGAGAAAGAAACGAAGCTCTCACATACATACAACATACGTATCCACGTGCTCTCCCCCGCTTGTCCTCCCCCCTCGTCCTCGTGCGCGTACTCAACACATACCAGTCCCTCACCACCCTCCTTCCACTTCCACTTCCACTTTCACTCCCACCTTCCGCCTTCCGCCTCCAAGTCAAGGTCATCACCGAGACCAAAAGCAACATCTATATCCAGTACCATCCGCACCATCCATACCATCCAAAGGTAGTCGGATCCAGACAGCACGGGACCTACAGTATCTTCTCGCTCATCTGGATACAGTACGTCCGATTGTACACGGGGTACCTGTAGTTTGAGTACTCTAATGTATCGAAATGCTCCTGCGATCGTTGGCGTCGAAGACAACAAGACTGTACTTGCAATTTTAGCGTGATTGACATCCCTACTGTAATACTTCTTGGCACTGTATAGCACAATCATCAGTCATATAATGTGGTATCGATCTCTCTTCTCTTCTCTTCTACATATGTAATCTACGTACATACCAAGCACAGGACTGGTGGAATATCGTGAAATCCGTTGTTGCCCCTTCTCGTTGTCAATCTGATATATGTACTTCCTTCCGTAGGGTAGAGTGCCTCTTCACGAGGACTGGTATTGAGGCGTCCAGGGTGAGGACTATTTATCTGTGTTGAGATCACTCGCTCTTGTGAAGGAGAGGTAATGTTGTTTGTGAAGCAGGATACAGAGGTCCCGTAGGCATGTAATGAGCAATGGAGTGGGATGATGTACTTTGATGATGCACCACGTAGCTGTACACTGTTGGTACTCGAAACCACCTATCTACCCACTTCCGCTTTCACCTCCACTTTCAGCATCGCAAGCTCGATTATCATCATCACTCACCTATCACTGATACGCCTCCGCACTTCATGCTCACGGAACAAACGCCAATTCTATCATCCCTCTCATGCGGCCTTATCTTGAAGAATCGACGGACACCATACGCATACCGATCGGTCATATGTTTGGCCTCCCATTCCCCGAATTTAACATCCAAGGCTCTCTCGCCAAACGGCTGGTTGCCGTACAAGCGACGCCAAATATCGACAGCGTATCTCTTCATTAGTAATTCTGGGTGGATTGGTTTATCGGGGTTGGCTATGCGAGCTTTCTCTAATGTTTCGAAGGCATCGTCGCCTGCATGATTTGGTAATTCAAATCCTTCGACAAGGGTAATGTAGTCCCAACGGTCCTGGTAATTGCTGAAGTGCGTAACTAGATTTCTAGAATCTATATATAGTTGAAGTCGGCTCAGTCGAGACCCGAACAATGCTAGGTCATCGAGTATTGAGAGTGTGCTTGTGTCTTGCTCAAGGATGAACCCCGGTATTGCCCATCCGGTGCGAGGACGATCACTAACACTCTCTTGCTCGTTGTCCTCCTTCGCTGTAACAGAACAGCGGTTGATGTCGAGTGTCAAATCCCTTAGCTTCGGACAAGCACTTCTAAAATGTGACACAAAATCAAGAGGCAAGATGTCTCGCATAGCACCATACTCGGACTCTCTCTGATGAATCTGTAGAGCCTGAATGGTGGTACTATGGTGGTTGATCATCTGCCAGACATCAACATGCGGCAGAGCATTCCAGATACTGATCGATAGTAATGGTGGACAGGTAAGCAGATACTGGTTAGCAGCAGCGAGGAGAGCATGGCGATCGTTGTCCGATTCTTCATTCACGATTTCTCGGAAATTCAAAGATACATGCTTGATGCCAGGCAGCATAGTAGCAGCATTCTGAAAGAAGTCGAGTTGTGGCGAACCTCTGACGAATTTGAGCGTCTCCAAGTTTGCAATGTTGAGGAAACGATCCCAATCATCCAGAGTGTTCTTCGACAATGTGAAGTGCCTGCCATCGAGGGTCAATGTCTTCAGCGATTCACAGCGTTGGCGTACAGTCGACACAGCGGCACCGTCAGCCGTGGAAGTAATCAAACCGAATCGGCGATCATAACAATGCGATTGATTGATACTTGCATATTGAAGGTTCTGACTCCTGGCGATAATGTGCTTGAACACATCCAAGCAGTAATCAATGCCATCAACATCGATGAAACCGGCTATGTGTCTAGTTTCGGCTCGGAAGTGGGTTAACCTCTTGAATTCCGCGAGAGCAGTTTCATCAGCCGTCAAGTGGTTGACATTGGGGTTCTTTCGCCGATAGTTGAATATCTTCAGCACTGCGTTTGGGTGCTTCTTAGTCAATATATCAAGAACGGCTTTGGGAAGAGGACCTATGTTCCACGTAAGGCTTTTGAGGTTGTTGACTCGTCTGACCAAGTCGCACACCGGGTTGAGGTTTTGCATCCAGGTATTGTAAGGTTGTAGGTCGCTTCTTCGTATTTTACGCCCTTCGTTAATGGTCAGATGACGGAGATTTGTGAGCACCATCGCATCATGGGTCCAAGCATATTGGGGGTGATCCAAGCCTTCGTCGTAGAAGATGGGAGTAAGTAGCAAGGTCCGCTGTCGATTCCGTATAGCCTGCACGCTCGAACGGAAGTATTTATTGACCAAAACAACAGAGCGTATGGTACGTGGTGAAGAGTCTCTGACCTTGCGAGTAATGTCAGTCATGTCTACAGGTCAGGTTTCCCAACATACATATTCGAGAATGATATGTATCAACTCCGGCTGTAATTCATCAAGTCTGATTGCCATGTTATTGTTTGACAGTCTTGCAGTGAGTATAGATTTCAGAGCAGATGAGAGTTGATGATACCAAGTCAATGTATAGTAGGTAGGAGGAAGGAACGAAGGTCAAGCCTGAGTGTCAGGCACAGCCAGGCAACAGGACCAGGACCGAGCATGACGTCACCCTGTCATCTTCAGCATCAGGCTTGGAATGTCCAGAAGGGTACCGAGTATTCTGTATTGTTCCTCATCAGGATCTTAACTGAATGTTGTTTCAAACCTTCTCTTGTCCTGCAATCGTGCCTGGCTGTTCTTGCGACTTTGTGAAGTCTGAAACTCCTTTGACAGTGTCCTTTGCGTGCTTCAGCCTTATATGCCAACCACCATGCCATCCTACCCATCCTTTCTCGTGTGGTCCTCGTAAGACACATATACATAAGCCAATTGCAATGAAGCCAATGTTTACCGATTCGCTCTCAATCCAGCCTCCATGAGCATACAAGGCATTTCCGACAGCGGTCCCGGTCACTGCAGAGAGTTAGCAATGTCTTCGCAGATGGAGGAATTAGTTACATTGGCCAGCAAACACGCCCAGCATGAAATCCGTGTTGACTCTGTTCTTCTTCTTGGGTTCAATCTGGTAGATCGCCGTGCGATTTGCGATCTGGCTCGTCTGAAGACCAATGTCCAACAGTGCAGCTTGGATGATGGGACCGGCAACGCTGTGACGTCCTAGGGTGCAGCCGATAATCGTGCCGACGAGGACGAAGAGCAAGCCGACAATGACTGAGAAGAGAGATTCGTATTTGTCCATAACTAGTCTTGCGTATATCGGACCCCAGCTCATCGAGCCTATTGCAATCAACGCGAACAAACCAATGACCAGTGAGTTGTAGTGGTATGGAGGTCCTGCCAGCAGGAAAGTAAGTGTCGTCCAAAAACTGGTAAATGTAGCACTTGTACAGAAACCTATCATGCATGACTGGGCAAGTGTTGGGTATTTGAAGACCAATCCTATGATATCCCACAAATAAGATGGGTACACCTTGAAGACCTCAATCCAGCTCTCGGTTGGGTTGGTACTGGGGAAGTCCGGCATGGCAAAGTAGAGAAGTATCAAGATCAAATACTGTAAAGCGAATGCGATCCAGTAAATGTACCGCCAGCCAATGAAGTTGGCAACGACACCACTGAGCAGTCGCGCAATCAACATTCCAAGCAACAATCCACTAACAACAATACTCAGAGCGGTCGCCCTACGCTCCTTTGGTGCCAGGTCACCCACGAGCGGTAACATCAACTGAGGTGTGACGGTAGTGACACTTGTGATGAATGTGATGGCGCAAAAGACATGATAGTTGCCCGTGATGCAAAGTCCAATCCACATAGTAGCAGTGAACCACACAAGCCAAAGTACATATGGCCGGCGTTTGAGAAGATCGCCGAGTGGATTGAGAAGGAAGAGTCCCACAGCATAACCTGCTTGGGCGAGAGTCGGGATGAAAGAGGCCTGTTGATCTGTGACCTTGAAATCGTGGGCTAGGAGATTAAGAATTGGGTGGGTGTAATAGAGATTTGCTACCGTAAAACAGGTTGCGAAAGCTGAGCAGAGAGGTCTGTTAGCATCATCTCCGAAGTGGGAGCCCAAATACCCAGCACCAGAGAGGTTTGTAATCGTAACACCTACCAAAAAGAAGATTTAATGCCATAGAAAACTCAGTCGGTTTGTTAGGATCATAACGACATCTTGGTGGTATGTACGAAAGTGTGTTATACACCCTGCCCAACAGCGTTGACTTCTCGTTCTGCTCTGATCTACTGATCTGTGAGGCATCGACACCCTGAGTTCTGCGACGCGTAGGTTCTTCTGCTGTTGCTTCGATCACTTTCTCATTCCCATGATCGATCGTTGGTGATTGGAAATCATAGTCGTCGCCCGGTGCAACAGACTTCTGCTCCTTCATCCTCAAACAGCTGTTTTGTGCACTGCTCGATTTGTCGCAGCAGACATAAGGATACAAGTGTTAAAGAGTCCATGATGTAGGAATAACTATTTCCCACGGTGAGCACAATCGTGGCGTCGGTCTGATCGGTGGAAGAACCGAACAGCATCCGGCAAGATCTGCTGGAGATCATGCAAGACGCTACCTCCAAATTAGCTCATCGATGGTGTAATAAAGATAGGAGAATTTAGTGCAAAGAAGGTCGAGTCGGTAAATAATAGGTAGGTCATCGACTACTGTACCTCCGAGGTCGCTAGCTGTGCAGTGATCCCCGAGTAATTCCGATTAGCCTTAGGGTAGGCCCGACGAGTCTGTACAATTGATCCAATCCAAAATCGGCAACATTGAGCCGTGGATTCACTCTCAAAGCGCCGAAAAATTGGAGACAATGCCACGATTCAATATAACCTTTAGATAGGGAGGTATGTACTGTAGACGAATCCCTCAGGCGCATCCTAAATCTTACAATCGCAGTCGAAGAATAATACGACTATTATATCGTAACTCTGCTCGGTTTTTGAACTCGAAACGGTATCATCATTGAGTGTAGAAACGTCAGTGGTATACAACAGAGTTGAATGCTCGCTCGCTCGCTCGCTCGCTTGCTTGCCAGGCCAGACCAGCAGAAGAAATCAAAATCCGAATGATCAAAAACCGCCTCTCCTCTCCCTTAGTGAATCAACAACTTCAAGGAATGCCTCAGCATCATCTTTCATCTCGAACCTCAATATGAAAGCACCACTAGGCGCTAATTGTGGCTTGTAGCGAGCCGAGAAGATATGCAGCCTTAAATCAGTAACTGCAATTGTCCTCTTGTCGACCTGCCGGCACCACTCAGGCGAAGTGATAGCATGAGTAACGAAGGCTGTCCATACCGGCGTCCGGTCCAAGTCGCCTTTCAGCACAGATGCTTGCAGACGAACAGAGCCTGTAATTTTGTCGTGATAAATGCGCAAAGCATGATTGAAACCGCTATCAACGATCGAGCCGGCGAATTCGCTGACCTCGTCCCGTAGCTCATCATCGTGGACGGGCGTCAGAGAACTCGAGTCTTGCGATCGCATGGCGATGAATGTGCCGGCAAACAGGATCATTCTTTCGAATATTGTGAATTTCATGGATACCCAAGGTATTGGCTTGCCGCTCGGTTTGCGCCTGCAGATCCGCAAGACTGAACCATCACGACGAATATGTAGATCCTCGAGTGGTAGACATCCGTAGTCGGGATTGCCCTTGTAGTCCCTGTACATTGCTACTATCTTCGCCCTGTAGTCTTCGTCACGGCAGCACAGTGTGATTCGGCTGCCTTCGGGATACACCAGGGTGAGTACTGCGTCATATGCTGAGTTGGGAAAAGTGTGCTCTTTTGTCCCTCGTTGCTCGTGGTACCTCGTTTCTTCGTTACTCCATGGCAGTGGTGTTGATGAAACATTTTTGAACACGGATTTCGCCCAGTGAGTGGAGCTAGTCTCCAGGCTTGGAGCACTTGATACTTGACTGATGGAGGACAATGTTGCAGTTGGAGAGAGTGGTGGTGATGGAACCCATGGCTTGTCTCGAAATTTTGTCTGGTCAGATGTCGAACTGGCTGAGGAATAAGTTGGAGACATTGGCCTTTCCCGCTCATATGACTTCTTCAACTGTGGTAGCTGGTTGCCACGCTTGCTTGTGCTTGGCTGTATGGATAGATGTGGTTTCGCTGGGACTAGAGGAGGCCTTTGCAACTGTCTGGCACGTATGCCTTGGATGTTGTCCCTCATCTTCTCTACTGTGGGAGTAGTAATATGACTGAAGGTATTTGTCAGTAACCAGTTAGAACAACAATTCTCAAGACACACCTATCCATCGCCTTAGTCAGGGAGCTCAAGAACCGTCTGTATCCTTCCAGCGTCTTATGCAGAGCTTCACCGTTTGATTCTCTGGTTGCCTGGTCGGAGATGTCTTTCCATGTGGTCCGGTAATCTTCAACGGTAAGTCCTTTCCCTAGCCGACCCAACGCTTGCCACACGTCGCCCAACGTGAAGGTGATGTCCTCATGAACGTATTGCAAGTCGTCATGGACCAGATCGAGCCCGGGACCAGAATCCAGTTGAATAAGTTTGTCGATCTCTCTCAAAGCGCAACTCAAGGAAGACAGTTCGGAAATCGACTTGTTGATATCCTGAACATCCTCCACGCAAGGGCCAGCAAAGACAACAAACGCGTTTCGTATCTTTTCAGCCCTTTCAGCCTCCTCAATGAGAGTCATGTTGTACCCGATATTTGGGAGAGCGCATGGTCAGACACAACTGCGTACAAAAGCAGTCACAACAGCAGCAAGGCGCAATTACCAAGAACTTTAGCGATATGAACCATGGGAATCTGCAGCCAGTTCCTCACTACGACATTTGAGGCTTAAGGTTGAGATTCATGAACCATTGATCGTTGTCCGGGTTCAGTTCGCAAGTCACAGCGAGCGGGGAGGCCCATCGTACCACACTGACATGAAATTTCGAGTGCAGCATTGACGTGTCAATCAGCGGTGGAATGAATTGATGGATATACCCGCGGTTGCAGTTGTAGCTCGTCAACTAAGTGGTCGCGCACAGGATGTGTTTGCGGTGCATGCAGATTATCGCCCAAGGTCGTAACCTTGATAAGTGGACTGCTGCGGTGGTCAGTGGTGTGATGCCGTAAAATGTCCCATTACTCGAAGGATGTCCTTCTGGATAACGGCTTTCAATAACACCACCAGCTATCGAGCAGGTCATGAATTGGTTTCCGCATCTATGCTCGCGATGATCTGTAGCAACTTCCACTGGCAAGCGATACGTATCTGATCTCGTCGTCGAGTCAAGATTGAGTAGACAGAAACCGCGGTGAAGATGGCTGGCGAAATCAAAACGTCAAGCACAAGTCTTGGAATTACCTGGTACAGTATTGCCTCCTATTCCCGAAGAGTTCGGGTAATCCTTGCACCTGAACGGTCGCCAGCAACGACGCTTATTGATGGAGCATGCATCGGCGCCTCAGGCCAGCAGTTTTGGTGATTCTTGTGCAGTAGCTAGCCCATAAGGTGGGGACTAGGTAGGGGTGACGATGCAGCGTCAGAGCCAAAACATCAAGACCGGTTGGCGAGATAGAAGTTGTTGCAAACCAGAAATCCAGGAAATGTATGAAAGTAATTGGGAGATGTGATGCAGTATAAATATAGGCAGCGTCGCAGACAACTAAGGAGAGTTAGGCTTATCCTGCCTAACATGATGAGTCAAATGCTCAATTACAGTAGATCGTCGCAGGTTGTTTGTCTGAAATGGTGTCCAACCAGAAAAGAGAGCTGACCAGCAATTAGAGCGGAAGATAGCGACAGTCAAGTCATTGGCATTGTCATATTGTTACATCAAGCTCAAGCCATACTACGGATCGTCATTTATTCGTGACTTTGACCTTCTTGGTCACGGTTTAATATGCAGGCATATCCGTGAACACGCATTAATCAGCTCGTGCTGTGTTATGCATTGAAAAAAGCATGCCTCAATATCTAACTCCGTGCTATAAAGCAGTTGCTTCATCGTTCCGAAGTGCCATAGTCATAGCTCGAAAACAGCAGCGCCTGGTGAGTTGAAACTCGCACATTTATTCAGAGCCCTCCTCGTCGTCGTCGCCAGCCTATCTCATATTAGTCTGGGAGTTAACATGGAAAGCTCATCAGCACTTACATTGTACTTGGCCTTTTCTTCCTCATATCGCTTCTTGTCTTGAGCGGCCTTGGCTTCAAATGGTTGTCGCTGCTTCTCGCTCAACGCCTTCCATCGGTCACCGAGAACCTTGCCGACTTGACCTGTTTAACAAGTTAGAGAGTTCCTGAATTTGGCTTGTGTCTAAACATACCGAAGCTGATGCCTGGGTTTTCTTCTCGGACTGAATCACGCATCTCATTGGCGAAGAACATGTAGGCTGAAAGACCTCGCTTGGGAGCATTGGGATCTATGTGGGAGTCAACTTCGAATTCTTCTGGGCAAACATGGAGTGCATACCCTTCTTCTTCTTTCCGTCACCTCGGGTCTTGGTGGTAGTCTTAGACTTGCTCGCGGTCTTAGGCATTTCGATGTCGGAGACGGTTGCGGATTTGGTCGATCTCTTAGAAGCACGAGGCTTGCTGTCAGCTTTGGCCTTGGAAGCTTTTGGTGGCATGATGTCTGATTGAAACAATTGAATGGTAAATTAGAGTGTTTGAGGACGAGCGCGCAGGCTATCTTGTGGATAAAGGATTAAGTAGGTCGCTCTATTCAAAGAAAACAGATCAATGGAAGGGAGGGAGAAGAGTGCGCAACTGTGAGGGAAGGGCATCGCACGCGATCGCGACAAGGCAGTGACGTTTTGTTGCTGTTGTGATTGAGCCTCCTGTGGTCGCGAGACGCGTCGCGAGCTTAGTTACACCTGTGGCCACCTTCAAGTGACGAGTGAAGACCGGCAGGGTCGTTTAATCGACGCGTTGATGTTGATGTGAGCATGTCGCATTGGAGTACGTGTTGTCAGTGCACGATGCAGACAGACCAAGGCGACAACAAGGTCGCATTGGCAGTTCAGAGGCCTCCAAAGAGAACCAGAGCATCAATTTGAACAGGAATTTCAAGCAACGATCAAAATGTCGAAGGTGCTGGGAATAATCACGATGCGAAGAGGAAGAGTAGAAGAGGTGGAGTACTCACCAAAGAAAAAGTGGTAGCAGGCGAGTGCTTGGTGTGTGCTGGCAGTACTGCGATTACTGTGGTGGTGATTTTGTATGAGAGGCAGAGTAGAGTGAGAGCTGCGCAGTACTATGCGGGCACGCCTGCCTTCCCTTTCAATTGCCCTCACGCCAAGGAAATGGCAGGAGCATCAGTGCATCAACAACAGCCGTGCCAAAGACTGACCCACTACGTGCTCAATGCCCAATCACTACATCATGTTCTCCCTGATCATTCTGCTTCCTACGCCAGTGCAATCATCCACGCTGCCTCGACCTCTTCTCTCTACTTGATTTATGCCATTTTGACTTTAGTCCACCTGGGACACTCAAAATCCGCAACAACAGGGAAAATACGCCGAAATGCCCATCACACCCAAATCCAGTCCTTGCATTGGTTTTTGTCCTAGCAACTCCTGCAGTGCGGTGTACATGCCCTTGCTAATGTCACACCCTCTTTGTACCTACTCCATGTTACCTGTTTGTCACGACAACAAATTCACTTCACTGTGCCCACTCTTATCATCACTCAGACATGGTCCATTGAGTCTTTATATAATAGACATTGTTTTACTCCATATTTAATCACCTGGCAACAGACCAAGTCATGATTATGATGCGTGATGCGAACCACCTCCAACATATCACGTGATTATATCGGCAGATATATTTTCCGACCGAAGCCACCTGGGACTTCTGGTTGAACCAGGCTGATCCTGATTTCGAAAAACGCCATCAGCTGTTGTCTACAGCTCAATTAGAACCCTTGACCTAGGTAGGGTAGCCTTTGTAGACATATCGCCATTTTACCTAGTTACTGGAATCATAATGAAGGCTGAAAAGCCTCTCCCAAGGCCTTGAATGAGTTTTCTGTGGTGACTGCGTTACCCCATGGGCATCGGAGCTTCGTGCCAGGCTAGATCGTGAAGCTGATGGCGTCTCTTCAGACGTCGGCACTCGCCGCGTGGATGGTCTTCGAGCCTAGCCTCAGTCAGCTCGGATACTATGGGCCTAACATCAGGTCTTGACGAACCACATCAAAGATCTTGGCATCTTCTCGTGCCTGACCTTGCGACTGCGTCCACAGGTCTGCATCGCTTGGTCGGACCGAGGTGCCTCCAGCACCCATTTGTCCTTCAGCTTCGCCATCGGTACCTACTGTTGCGAGTGGTGCAACGGCGCTGCTGTTGGATGCAGACGTACGCGACGGAAGGCCTGCGCTTTTCCGACTAGCTTCGCTACTCCGTCTCGAGTCGAGGCTCTTGTGCAACGTTTTCGCCGCATTGACCGCACTCGACATTCCCGCGCCAGAATCCTTAGCTACGCTGCTTTTTCGTCCCATCTGTGCCTTGACATCCACAACACTGGCAGCTACTGTGGTCTTTCCAAGACCAGGAGTGCTCGGTGCTCCTGGCCGTTCCTCGGCGGCGTCGATCAAATACCAGCGCAAGCCATCGGATAACTCAAAGGGATTGTCGTCGTGGGATCTGGTAGAAGCCCCGTCGCTGGCCTCGGCGTTGACTGAAGTACGATCTCGATTGGTCTCCATCGAGCGAGACAAATCAACCACACGTTCCTCGATCTTGCTGATTCGCGCCAGCAGCCAGTCTCGAGTCTGCAGCTTGTGCCCGTCTTGCTCTCGCAAGAAGTAGTGCGGCGCTCCAACGTTGAAGGCTGCCCATGGCTTCGTCACTTGATTTCTAGTAGGCAAAAACAGAGCCAGATCACCTTCCTTAAATCCACGATAAGCAATCTTGTCATGGGCCTCACCTTGTAATCGATGTGTCTTGTCTCTCTGCAAGCGGGAGTCCTTCTGGTATTTCTTTGCGATTGTTTCGACATCCTTGTATCGCTTCGTAATCATTTCGATTGTGGCATCGATATCTAATCTTGATAATGCGTTCAGGAAGGCTTCGTACCGGGGAGTCTCGACATCTGAGCCCTCTTCTGACATCCAATACATCGTCTCAGTATCCGCTGTATCAGTAAAATGTTGTATGGGTGTAGAGCCAGAGACAGTCCGTTTCATTGGCGTATCAAGTTCGTTACCCAGGATGGTACTAGCGTTGACTTTCGAAGCTCGTTGAATCATGAGGCCATCACCCTGTCGAGCGACCGAGTAGCCAAAACTTTCTAGCATTCTGATCATGCGGTCATTGTGCTGAAATAGGCGTTGTGATAGCTCTTTGGCTTTTTTCCCACGGTCTTCTAAATGTAGTCTTGCGGCTTCATTTGCTTGAGTCAAACGTTCTACCTCTTGTCCGGTACTTTCCACACTCTGTTGCAGAGTCTCAATGTGAGCTTCGTTCTTGCTTCTGAAGTTTAACAAGTCTTCGATCTTTTTTTCCTCCTCAGCGAGACGAGCTTTCAAACTGTCTGAACCAGTTTCACCAGCGGCAAATTGGGCTCTCAACCTCTCCACTTCAGCCTTTTCGTCAGAGAGTTCTTGCCGAATCGTCGTGATAAAATGCTGTGCTTCCCGAAACTGATTGTCTTTATGTGAAACGAGTCTGTCTTGTTCGGAACGTATGGATTGGATGTTTTTAAGCTGTGCTTCTAAAGCAGCAATCTTCTCCTCATTCTCTTTTCCTTGAGCTGTTGCGAGTTGAAGTGCATCATCGAGACCCCTGGCATGAAAGGCTGCTCCTTCCGCGAGCACTTCCAGAGCATTCCCTAATCGTGCTACATCGTCCGGAGCCGATCCGGCAGGGGACAGATGCCCATGTGCTGATTGTAGGGTCCCAACAAGGTTCTGCTGTCGAGTTTCTAGGGCTTTGAGATCAGTCACTAAAGACATATTTCGCGTTTGCAAATGCGATCTTTCTTCGCGAAGCTGATGAAGGTGCTGATCGAGATGCGAAGATTTCTCCTTCTGACCTGCAAGATCGCGTTCCAGTCTTTCATTTGTACTTCGCAACTGATCAAGCTCTTCCTTGCCAGTCTTGCTTAACCTCTCTAGCTCACTTCTGAAATGTGATATTGATTGCTCCTGCTTCATACGTTCATGATCTCGTGAGCCAAGCACGCGGTCGAGCTCCTCCTCTGCCTCTTCCAGACGAATCTTCATTTCATGGTTCTCGTCCTCCAAACGCTGACGCTCATCGTCGAACTCCTGACGTTGAGAATCAAAATTGGCCAGTAGATCACGTTTCACGGATTCGGCCTCTTGCATCTTTTCTCGATGTTCAGAGCTGGACCTTCGCTCGGCATGTGCTTCTTGCTGTAACTTGGTGATTTGCGTTTCTAGAGATGCTATACGCTGCATCATAACCCTCTCATCTGGCGTCTGATTCGATAACCGCCGAGCAGACACCGAGGAGCGTCGCGAATCGCTAGGACGAATGGAGGTCGGCCCAGGTGATGATGGCTGTCGCTCAAAATCGGTTACTGGCGTGAACATACCACTTGATGGCCTTATCGATTGGCTCTGTCTATGCAATATATCTTCAAGCCTGCGTATTCGACTGTCTGAAGCACGGAGCTTGTCTTCAAGGCGTAACTTCTCGTTCTGAAGTGTCCTAACGTTCTCTCCATTACTCAAGAAAGAGTTCTCATTCGTGTCATGGATGCTACCGTTTTTGAATGGTCTCGGTCGAGGCCGACGTGATTTGGCAGGCGAATCCAGCTCCCTCAGCCCTTGCGTGACCTGTTCGACAGCATCGTTTATTTCCAAAGCTCTCAGGTCATCAACATAGGTGAAAATTTCTTCTCGTGAGACAAACGGCCAAGGATTAGCGGACGGAGAAAAGGTGAAGTCAGACATGGCATTGGCGGACTGAGTCTCTTCGTTAAGGAATCCGCTCATGGAACTCGACCACTTCTTTCTCCGCCTGAGTTCGTCATCTTTGTGTTGTGAGAGCTCGTCTTTCAGCGATTTGAGGTCTGCGACAGTCTGATCATTCCACTCTGAACGCCGAACAGCTTCGATGAGTATTGCACCATATGCAGATGGCATCCTGAAAATCCGATCGAGTGCCTCCAGACTGTTTTGACCCTCATCATTGACGGACAGTGTTGACGCTTGATGTTGCAACCCAGCCAGTCTGGACTGTATCTTCGAGATCTCACGCAAGACTTGACAGCACAGCTTGGACATAGACTGTCGATGAGCCCGAGCGTTCTTGTAAATTTGACTACTGTCTTCAAGAACCTCGCTCAAGCCGGGCAGTAAACTGTTTGTATGACCTGCTGCCAGCCTGGATACTTTCGACAAGGATTTAGTATCTGATGAAGCCCTGAGCACATCCTCGTAGTCTCCAGCGATCTTCTTTGCGATTGTTTCCACCTCTTGCGCAAGGCTCTCTGTATCGAGGTTGGGCCATTCGATTTGTACAAGCAACATAACATGCTCGGCGTCCGAGTTGAATTGATCCATGGAGCTCGAGAGGTCCTCGGTCTGACTTCGGAATGTCTTGGAAGATAGCTCGAGGTTTGTACTCGCTTGTTCAAGGGTCGCAGGATGAAGCAAACTGTACATAGTACCACTTGTCTCCGGTGAAGCAATATCGGCACTTGGATTGTACATCAACCGACCAATATCATCTCTAATAGGCAATTCTTTGAGTCCACGAGCCATGACACTCCATTCTCGTAGCATTTCTGCTTGCTCCCGTAACGTATCCTGCGCCCAAGTTTGGGTCTTCTCGAAGAGCGACTGCAGGCTGCTGACATTGCTGCGAAGGTTGTCGAGAGCCACGTTGATGGAGCGATCGATGCGCTCACAAGATTCGGAGAGTTCTGCAGTCTTGGTGGTATAGGACGTTACAACGTCAGCCGCCTCCAGTGCCCATGCTCTTCGTGCCTTGAATAATCCCTGCCATGCTTCCAAGCTATTCTCATCCTCCAAGGTAGATGGTGGTTCACGTACGTTCGGCACTTCATCGTTGTCATCGAGAGTAGCAGCGGCGTTCTCATCGCCCTGCAGAAAGGTCTTGTCGTAGATGAAGATGTTTCCTTGGTTGACCAGATGTTGCTGCTTGACATTCTTGCCCTGTTCGGTCATCAATATTTGACGCTCAACGGGCACATCGCAATGAGCAGCGATCCATTGTTTGAGAGCATCTGGCCTGGCAGGCAATGTCAATATCGGTGGTTCTGCTGCGAGAGAAGTGTTGTAACTCACGTTGGTATCTGGTCAAGCTCTACAGCATGACGCTTTCCTGTATGCGAGAGATACAGATAGAGCGACATCCCCTCATCCCCACTGCTCAAACGCTTGCACAATGCACAAACTCGAGTATTGTAGCTGGTTGACGCTCACTTGTTTGTCGAGTAACGGCACATGCATTCAATATATGCGCTAACCGTCTCTAGCAATACGTCTGCAGGCTTCAAAGTTCCTTGTGGGTGCGGTGAGTTGTTAGTGAAAGTGTATAATCCACATACCCGCAGGGAGTACTCGTGATCTTCACTGCCAGTGTTATGGACTAAATACTCCAACTACCTGAGGCATTCTCCGCATGACATATTCCGGAGAAGCGCGTAGACACAAATATTTATACAATGAGAAGCCAGGGTCAACCAAATGTACGTAGGTGACAAATTGACTGACGAGAAAATTTTATTGCCAGACAACATCAGGGATTGGTAAGTGACGGAACTATCACAAAAGAGCACCCTAAACACGAACCAAAATGAGTAGCTTTACAGATGGATCATGGCTATACTCTGTGGGCCTTGCGCAGCATCAGCCAACGTTCGCCGCTGCACTGGAGGCGATCAGAGAGAACAAAATAAACATTGCGTTATTTGTATTGTTCGTCATCATAGCGGTCAGACAGTTCACTTCGCAGAGCACCGCGGCGAAGAAAGCACATGCGGACCACCAACATCTAGCGGCACCAGGCTTCCCGGAGGTTGAACGGCTTGAGAAGTTCAACTGGCGAGAGGAGGAGCCGCTGAAGCTGAGGTCATTCAGGCCCAAGTACTTCCTAACGATGGGTAAGTAGTGCTACATATCCTGACCACTCGTCGTGTTTCAAGATATGCTGATGGGCTGCCGCTAACCAAGGCTTTGATGAATCAGCCATCCAGAACCTCGACCCTTCAGACCTTATACTCATGGACAGAACTTATGCCGATCGAATCAGCTACCGGAAGCGCATAATGAGGGAAAGTTCAGATATCGCTATTGGGGTGAACGATGACAAGCGTATTGGATCCGCAGTTCGCGAGCTGTACACATATCTGCTTGGCACTTATCTTCCGAAGAGGTATCCTGACATGTTCAAACTACATTTTGCACAATTCGAAACCGGACGCCAGTTTATGTTTGAGAATCTTGTGACGAAAGCTATCTACCCAGTTGCTACGAGTGAACGCTCGGACACAAAGATTCTGCTACAGACCTTGGGAGCCGTGGTCGACGAGGACTTGTTGTTTCTACTCCCAGAGGAGGATTCTGAAGACCCAAAGTACAAACTTGAAGCGTATGTGTGCATCTGTCCCTCTGGTTGGAGTCCTCCGGAAAAGCTCGGGAAGAGGCTAGTCGCTATTCATGGCCCTGTACCCGGCTACAAAGACAAGTTAGAAGGGAGTATGGACCGATACTTCAAAGGCCTGGAAGTGGGCAAATATGTCAAGCGCTCGAATTGGTCTATCACTCAGTACGACCAGTTGTTCTTGCCGGATGCGAATACCAATCATGGTAAGGAGGGTGTTGCAGTAGAGGAGCTCCAAAGCATTGATCCCGAAAAGGTATGCGCTTTGCAGGTTTACTGGGTAGAGCTAACCAGAGTCAGGTATTTCTCCGGAGCGAACGACAGACCCTACATCGGCTGCCAAAGTCGGAATCTATAGTGTTTGCGTTTAGAACGTATCTTGATTCTTTGAAAGAAATCAAGGACGAAGGTCTGGGCAACGAGCTCGCAGATGCCATTGACGGCCTCAAAAGCGGGAATGTTCCCAGCATAAACGTATACAAAAGGGCTCCTGTGTGGGGCACAGCGACCAAGAAGTATTTGAGGTCGTGAAGCCAGTACTTTTGAATTTGAGGTGTCATGCTCTCTTCAATCCGAGCTGAGTCGCTCAATTGCTTTTATGAGATCTGCACTCACGCCCATTGCAGTCACTTCACCTCCTGCTCCGGAACCTTGCACCACCAATGGGCTTGAACTATAACGCTGTGTATGGAAAACGAAGATATTGTCACTGCCCTTTAAAGCGGCAATGGGGCTGTCTTTATCCACCATTTCCAGTCCCACTTTGACTTCGTTGGCCGCAACATCAACTGAAGCAACAAAACGCACGACCTTGCCTGCCTTTGCAGCATTTTCTTTGTACGACTCCATCTCACCATCATATTGAGGCAGCTTCTCCATGAACTCAGCAGCGCTACTAGCACTCTCGAGCTGCTTCGGTATCAGGCTTTGTACAGAGAAGCTGTCCGGACCAGCAACCTTCAGACCGGCCAATCTAGCCAATATAGTGCATTTTCGGGCAACATCCATACCGTTTAAATCGTCTCTTGGATCTGGTTCAGTGTAACCTGCATCCTTCGCTTGACTCACAATCTCACTCCATTTGCCCTTACCACTTCCGTCGACGGGAGCGAATGTGTTGAACAGGAATGACATTGTACCACTGAAGACACCTTGTATTTTGGTAATCTGATCTCCTGTTGCAACCAGATCTTTCAGTGTCGAGATAACAGGTAAGCCTGCGCCCACGGATGATTCATGGTACACCAAAGCAGAGGGTGAGGTAGAGTTGAAGATGTCGTCCCATAACTGCAGGTTCGAGGAGAAAGCCTTCTTGTTGGGTGTGACCACACTGATTCCTTTGCGGAGGAATGAGGGATATGCATTGGCGATGTCCTGATTCGAGGTGTTGTCCACCAGTACCACTTTTCCTGGGGCTCCTGCAAGATACGTGGTGAGATCTGGAAGGGACAGTAGAGGCGATGATGAGGAATCGAGGGTTGTAACGTCTACTGAGTCGTAGTTCTTGTTATAAATCTGTTTGCTTGAGCGTGAAGCGAAAACTATTACTGGTCGGCTTGCGGTTTGTAGTTTCAGAGTTGCAAGCTGGTTCAAGAACGCCTTTCCCACACCACCAAGGCCGACGATTGCGAGATATACTGGAGCCATATTACTTCAGATGACGAGAGTCAAGTTGTTTGACAGAATAATAGGGTATTCAGTAAGTCACAGAATTCAATTTCTTTCACTGTACGCACTGTTTGCGTGTGGGGGAGAAAGTTGACAATTTATGTATGATATGCGGGGTGTTCAAACTGAGCCCAGAAAGAGCAAGCTTGGCAGGAACCTTTTGCTTCCTTTGATGGCATAAGGTCTGCATTGTGCACAGTGAAACCAAGTTGGAACTCCTGCTGATATCTCGATGTTACTCAAACTGAGCTGTATCGATGGCAAAGAAAGAGTTTTGAGCTGTCGACAGTGTCACGTCTGCCGAAGGTTGACCCTCATTCTTCGTTATTGTCTGAGATATCGTGCCATCAATATTTATTCATGACATCCTGCTCTATGCTTTGACTGCGCTTCTCAACCAATTGCAATCTCTCCAACACATCACCCTCATGCATTCGATCGTAAATGCATGACAGTGTAGCTAGCAGCTCCAGTAGTTGCCGGGATGTCCACACAGCTCGCTCAACACTCGACAGGGACCAGGACTGCCACATGTCCCTGAATACAACGCTAAGCATATGCAAGATGCACAGGCTTCGGCACTCTATAAGCGACAGCTCAGAGCTGCAGCTCGCACGGTTTGCCTCCGCCTCACAGCCCTTTACATTGAGTCGTTCTGTGGGAGGCAAGTGTACGTGAGTTATACAAGATACGGCTCTCCTCGTCACTGGCTGATGCCACAAGAACGCCTTGGAGACGCCGCATCAAACGAACTCATTGTTTCATCGCTATCAGCTTGAGTGCCCTTATTTTCATCAAGCCTGACAGCTAACGGAGCTCCATACCATCCCGAAGGTACAGTGGGGTACATCCCAGTCATATCCCACCAGGTTTCCACTAAATATCGCCTGTTATCGCCTGTACTGTACGCGATATTCTGCCTCTGACCTAAACTAGTTGTCCACGGTTCCCAATGCTGCATTAATGGCTGGCACTTGCAGGTGCGGATGCGGGTGATCTGGCGGTTGGCCCGTGGCGCCGCACTGCTGAAGCTTTCTGCTTTGAGAAAAGGTAAGTTTAAGAAGGTAAGCTACTGGCCATCTGGTACTTTGCAACACATTCCTATACATAACTGTGTCGACGATGCTGCTCTTGCCAAATTCTATCTTGCCCGCCCTATCCGTGGCAGCTGGCATTGTATCGCACAAGCTTTACTGGTCACGACATGAATTCGACGACTCTGTTCCGTACATACTGCTCGGAGCCATCCTCGGTCACCTCGCCTTGACGACGACCTTCGCGAGGCAAGTTACAGTCTGGACTGCAAGCCGGGATGCGGCCTTGCTCGAAGGAATCTATGCAACATCAGTGTTCGCCAGCATTGCCATCTATCGTCTTTTCTTCCATCCGCTGAAGCACTATCGAGGACCATTCTGGGCACGATTGACGATATGGTGGAAAGTCAAACACATCGCCCAAGAAGGACCTCACTATGCACTGGTTAACAAGTTACACCAGCAGTATGGGGACATCGTGCGTACTGGTAATTACGTCTTACTCCTATTACCTTGAAAGTGTCTAACAATGCCTAAGGACCTAACAACCTCTCGATCAATAATGTGGAGGCTCTGCAAGCCATCTACGGCAGTCAATCACCATGCACCAAATCCCCATCTTACCTTATTGGAGGTATACTCAGCGTTCAATCCGAACGAGACCCCCATCGACACCGTGTGCGAAGAGCAGTCTGGGATAAAGCCCTTGGCTCGAACGGTACGCTAGTCATTGCACTCAACAAATGGACAGGCATTGTTAACGTCAACAGCAACCAATAGCTTTCTTTCTCGCTTCAGCCAGTTGACCGATCTCCTGATAGACAAGATCACAGAGTATAATGGCAAACCGGTCTCAGTCAACGACTGGATGCACTTTATCACTTTCGACATAATGGCTCAATTCTGCTTCTCCCGCGATTGGAACCAGTTGGCAACCGGTAAGATGAACGAAGGCATCAGTTATGCTGCTGCGTTTCTCAGATTCGCCGTCTATGGTACTCAAGTCCCCTGGTTCGCCGTTTCACTCACAAAGATCCCCAAGATGCCTGAACCTCAATCGGCAATGATGGAATTCTCATCCCGAGCACTAGACGAGCGAATTAAACAAGAACCGACCACACCAGACGCTATGTCATATTTACTTAACAACAAAGACCCTGAAGCCCAGCAGTTCTTATCCCGCTACGACCTAGAAAGTGACGTCTTCATGATAATCCTAGCCGGAGCAGACACCTCCTTCTCAGTCCTAGTTAACCTATGCTTCAGACTAGCCGCCAACCCACAATACCAAACCCAGCTACGAGAAGAATTAGCAGCAGCGAACGCCCTATCACCCAACACCCAAGGACCAACAACAGTCAATTGGCCAGCCCTCTCCGCCTGCACATTCCTCGCCGCCATCATCAATGAATCCCTCCGTCTCCAACCCCCGGTCCCCTCCGGCATGAACCGCCTAACTCCACCCGAAGGCCTCACCATCACTCTCGATCCTAACCCCCACTCCCCCTCCTCCACCACTCAACCAACAACAATCCACATCCCAGGCAACACAGTAGTCTCCGCCCCAACCTACGCTCTCATGCGTTCCCCACGCTACTTCACCGATCCAAACTCCTTCATCCCCGAACGCTGGACCACACAGCCACACTTAATCCTCGACAAACGCGCCTGGTGTCCCTTCAGCATTGGCGCCTACGGATGCGCGGGGAAATACTTTGCTCTAATGGAGATTAAACTCATCGTCGCGCGGCTGGTGTCGACTTTTGATATTCGGTTTGTGGAGGATGAGACTCGGGATTTGGATCTGAAGTTGGATTTGCAGAGGAAGGAGGGGAGGGAGGCGTGGTTGAAGGCGCAGGATGATCATATGACGCTGCAGCCGTCGGCATTGAGGTTGAGGTTTGTGGAGAGGGAGAAGTAAGGAGAAGTCTGTGGAGGTTTGAGATGGTATGCCTTTTATGGTGATGATAGTGGTGTTTGAGATGACATTTGACTTGACGAAGAGTGGAGGTACGTGAGAAGCTAGCTGAGGGCGAGTGGTTATGAACTGGAAGTATATTATGGCACTTTGGCCTTATATACGTACTATATACTGTGCGTGAGTATCATCACACGATAGTGATTCACCGCATTGCCAGTTGGGTTAGTATAGAACTACCTAGGTACATACAACAGAGCGATGCAATACGTACGTATTCATTCCGCCACACCTTCCGCCAACCACGATTTTATACATATATACATACACACCCCATCACAAACAAGATACCTATTTTGCTCTAATACACGCTCTTCCGCCAACCACGTACATAGTTTTCGTATCAACGACGGAGAGCCCTTACATCATTTGTAGTTGAGGCTTAATTGCGTGAACTGACTGCCCGGGGGCCCATTGACTGTACAATATGCTGGACACGTATACATATCGCCGAGTTCGAGACCTACGTATCTACTGTACATACCAACCTACGCACCCACATAGGTAGCTAGCCATGTGGCTGCCAGAGCGACATCGGCACCCAAGGACTAGTATCAGGCATAAGGTAGATCTGCTCTCACATGGAAACACTGCATGTCGCGCGAGTCAAGTAATGTGCTCTCAGCAGAACGGCATTATCCAGGTCTGCATTCGTTATGAACACTACGTAGAAACACTATACCAAGGAAGTACATACATACGTACGCATATACTGTACGCACTCATCAAGACTTCTGTTTCCGCGTCCTCTCCCACGCACTCATCACCTCAGCGACAGAATCGTACCCATAAGTCCAGGCCTGACAGGCAGGATCGCTCCATTGCACTGCACTCCACTCCGTCTCCTTCCGCTCCGCATCCCCCTCCAAACTCCCTCTCATCCCCTCATTCCTAGCTTCCTGCAACGTCCTATCCTCAATATGCCATATCTCCCCATTCAGCCAACTAGCCTGCTGCATACCCTCGGTCCTCTCCTTCCTAACAGTCTCAAACACAGCCAACGCAGCCCCAATCTCATCAGGGTCTTCTACACACGCCAGCGCCGCAGATATAGCAGCCGCATCCTCGACCGCGATCGCAGCGCCCTGACTCATATACGGCACCATCGAGTGCGCCGAATCACCAATCACGATCAGTCTGCCGGACGCATGTGTCCAAGTCGGGAGAGGCGGCACCGTCATGATGGGCCACTTGACGATTCGGCCATCGGGGCTGTCGCAGAGACGATCGATTACGGCGAGAAGGTTTGGATCCCAGTTTGCGAATTGGGATTTTAAGTCTGTGCGGACGGTGGCGGGGTCGGTGGGCCAGGTGTGGCGTGGTTTTGACTCGGGGTGGGAGAAGACTATGTTTAATAGGCGGTTGGAGGTGTTTGTGGAGTTGTCGTTGTTGTTGCCGCCTCCGCCGATAGGGTAGAGCATTACGTGTCTAGAAGGGCCCATCCAGAGGTTTTGGTTTGGTGTGCTGGTTAGCCAGGCTGTTTTTGGGTTGGTTGCGAGATGGGAGAGGGGAAGGGTGGCGCGATAGGCGGCTTGGGATGTTGATTGGGGTGTTACGTCGGGGAGGTTGTGGGAGTGGAGGATTGTGGTGCGGTTGATGGAGTTTAGGCCGTCGGCTGCGATTATTAGGTCTGCTGGGTGGGAGGTGCCGGCCTTGAGGTGGAGGGTTACGGCTTTCGAGGTTTGGGGGTGGGAGGTACCATTTGTTGTGGGTGTTGAGGCATTTGTGGTGTCGTAGTGTACTGGTGGTGTCGTGTTGTGGAAGTCATAGCCGACGACCTCGCTGTCTGTTCGGATGTCGATGTTTAGTTCTTTGCAACGGGCGACAAGGGCGCTGTGGTAGTCTGCTCGGTGCACGACAAAGTATGGAGCTCCGAATTTCTCTCTGAAGCCGATTTTACCGGTACTGCTTCGTATCCTGGTCATGCCAACGACTTCGCCATCATGATATCGTCGGAGTTGAATAGCTTCCGGTTCAGAGATGTGTGGTTCAATATGTGGTCCTACACCCCAAGCTAGAAGATATCGGGTTGAGTTTGGTGGTACTTGGATCCCTGCACCAACCTCACCGAAGACAGGAGCTCGCTCAAAGATAACTACCTTGTGACCAGACAAGGTCAAGGATATTGCTGCTGTGAGGCCAGCGATGCCGGCACCGACGATATGAATCTGCAAGGGACATTTTGCTGGGAGGGAAGACTGTACCCAAGCTGGTGAAGAAATTGACTCAGGTAGATCTTGATGTCCTTTTGCATCGTGTTTAGGGACAGGATAGGAAGGAAATGTAGGATCGCCGAGAAAGCGGAAGGCGTTAGTGGGGTAGAGAGGTGGTTCGAAAGGCATTGCTTGTATAGTTGAGTGTAGGTGAATCGACTACTTCTCTAGCTTGGTTTTCTGCTTTCGCAGTAGATATACGATAACAAGATATGGCTTGTAAGCTGCATGATGAGTACTTGAGATTGAGCAATGGCATACACAAAATTCCCGTCTTCCGATTCGTTCTCGGGAACCCTAAGGTTCATAGATATAGCATATAATTGGATACAGTCCGGTAGCGTTGCCTTATCATTTCTTTATTACTACACCACGTAGCTGGGTTCGAGGTTTCTTACTCAAAGTGGTTAGCTTCATGAATACACCAGTTCGCACGCGAGCCCCTCTTGCCCCCAAAGAGGCAACGAATATGCACAAGAGAGCGTTGGATATGAACAAGCACTACCACGAAAGGAAACATCGGCTACTGCATTGAGATAGCTGCCGATAGATATACAGATAAGGTTGCTGCCGGCACGAATGCAATACAATCCCCCGGCTACCATAATATCATTTTGCTTGACTCCATTTACGAATGTTTATAACTTCGAAGAACCGTCCTAGTCTGTCATTCTTTTGTGTCGGGCTTCTGTCGTTGCCCATTGAAGTAGGTCTGACAACGATCGATGACGAGGTTGTAGTTGTACGTGTGGTCGATTGAGAGACTCTTCCACTGAAATCGCTGGTGCCACTATACCGATTGTTTAATTGCACATCCTTCGGTCTGAGAGTAAAGTGCTCTTTGTTGTCACATGCGGCAATGGTGAATGGGGTCGGATTTGTATGTTCACAGAAATCGCTAAGGGAGCCGCTTCGGGTGTGGCTTGGTGGACTTCTAGGCACGAACAAAGACGAAAACTCACCCTCGATGGAGACTCGTCGAGCGAACAGAACAATCCCAATGACGGTCAGCCAAGTCTTCGAGAGGCCAGATATGCGTATCAGTATTCCCGAGAACATGCCTGGCTCCGTTACCAGAATATCACCCTCTTGTACCCCCTCAGTGGAGACCATGCCGAACACGGCCCTTTGGCTACTTTTGCTGGTAGGGTTGATGAATATTGCTGCACGGAAACTTGTGTCGGAGAGGTCAAATCCATCAACAATTGGTATGACTGTGCCAGGTGCGTGGCCGTGGAATCTTGGCATTGCGGCACTTGGAGTAGGAAAGTCGGTCCACTCTCTCATCTTGTGAAGATTCTGTTGAGCAACCACGCGGTAGTAATCAAGTTTCTGAAGACCAAGTCGAGCTTGGACAATATCTGTAAGCTCCGACCGTGCTGGTATTGCTCTGACCGAATACACTCTCTGGCAGTCTCGTCCAACAATGTCTGTGGCTGACTGATCCAACGAAAGTGAAGGCACATCTTTGATCATGCTCCGTCTGCCCTGATGGTACTCAAAGGCCGGAACACTGAGGCTGTGTGCCAGTGTTGAGACGAAATCGAGGTCGAGAGACACCTTGAGACTCAGCAAGACAGCACAAAACAGTTCGATGTTGCTTCGGTCATAGTCGACCGTCAAAATCGAATCAGACAGCGCTACGAGAGCATAGACCTTGTCTACCTTCTCGAAGCACTGTCTTTTTTTGTGTGTTCTGAGCAAGGTGGATAATGACTGTTTGGCTGAGGTTAGATGCCATCGTTCGGTAGCAAAATCATTGTAGGTTACCGACCCTCGGCGTTCCGATATGACGCGTTGAGGTTGTTCAAACACAAGGCGTGTTTGGATGATATCCGCTGCGTGGCTGTACAAGATCTGTGTTGGATCAACTTTGCGTGAAACGTTCGAAGTATACAAATTTGCTTCTGTCATGTACCAAAGAAGCACAAAGGGCGCCCTGAATTCTGACCATGACCACAGCTGACCCTCACACATGAATATCAGGTTCTGTGCGAAATGATTCTCCAGCAGGACCCAGAGTCGTGTCCAATATCGATGTTCGCACAATTGAAGCATGATCTTCCATTGATCCAAAAAGGCGAAAGAAACATTCGATGCGATAGAATACGCTGGCAGATATTTCGTGGCAAGAAAAACATCGTTGTGAAGGCTTTGGGATCGTTCCAAGTCTAGCCGGATCTGCCCAAGAAAATCCACAAATCTTTGCACAGCATTGCGTCCTGCGACGATGCCTTGAGAGGACGATAAAGGCTCTAACCAAGCCAATACCGTCTTTGCCTTCTGAAAGATGCTTGGCACTATTTGTACCTGAGAATTACGTTCCCGTACATCAGCATAGTTTAAACACAATGCATCGATCCAGAGGAAGACTGTCGGTAGAGCATAAGCTTTTAGTTTCTGTCGGTACAAGTACAAAAAATCATAGAGATTTTTCTTAACGTTGAGATATCGACCATTGATCCAGATTGGATGCTCATCGTCGCTGTGGTTCCAAGTGTAGGAGAGCGCAGTATAGCATTGATCGTAATCCACAAGCCGTACACATCTCAGCCGACATTGAATTGTGACATCTTGAGAGTCAGCCACAGGAAGAATTTCGAGAAGGCGGATGTGTGTTATCGGATGAGGGAGTGATACATGCTCAAAATCGCCCTTCACGTCGTATGCTGGTCGCTCTGAGACTAGCATTCCCGGAGCAAGGGATTAGCATTGCTAGCTGTTCGCCAAAATCAATCGAGGTTGAGATCGACGTGGTTCAGAGGATTTTCGTTGTGTTTGTTCTGTTGATGTCACAGGATAGTCTTGGACGGTTATCGGTACGTGCGAATATCTTGACGTTCTTGGACTAGCAGATCCTTCAACGCCACCAATCCGGACGATGTTCAAGTGATATCTGGAAGAATTCAGAGCCTCCGGAGCTCTGGTAAGAAGGTTGATGGTTGATCGGCTGGCTTTTGTAGCACGTGTTCAACGCTTTATTGACGTGATTTGTATGGACGTTGAATGCAACTAGGAGTCGAAGGCTTAGCGATTCGTTCCGGTCATCACAAGGTAAAGCTAGAGCCGAACAAGGTGACAAAGATTAAAGCGAAGTGTTGGCGTAAGTATTGGTGGTTTCAGCTCGCTTGGAGTGGGCTCGTTAGGCATGCTATGAATCTCCGTAGAGCACTAACAAGAGCGGTTTTAGGCTGAGATGGAGATGACCAACTGCGGGACCGATCTTCGTATTCTTTCCAATGGCTTCGAGATGACTTTCCTATAACTGGAGAATTAATTTGAGTTTCAGCAATCAAGCAATGGCAGTAGACAAGTCACCGGGCGGGTCAACTTCCGCCATGCTAGTTGTTCTATCCTTGTATTTCTACCTCTAGCAATACTGTATGAGAAACGACAGCTCTGGCTGACTCGGATCGAAGCCCAAGTACCACCAGTTACTGTAATGATTTGTGAGGAAGAAAATGGATGGTCACAGCGCATCCTACCGTGGTTGGTCAGACGAGGAACAGACCTGCTCGTAACGTCTTTGTTGACGGTAGTGGCGCTTTCAAGCTTTGGGCTGCTATAACGGTTATTACCCTCGCTTAGCACAAACGCGGCGCACCCAGCCTTTCTGGTATGCGTAATCTGTTATGCAAATCACCATACAATTTGAGGATAATACCGGTTAAGTCCTGCTGTGAACGGTGCATGCGAGGAGATTGCATGTGTCTTAGGAAGAAGGAACCGACCTGGGTAAGTAATTCCTTTTGATAAGCGGCTTCAGATGCCTGACAAAGCAGAAGCGGGAATGGGCCACAGGTACAGTGCAAGTACAATGGGTGAGGCAATAAGGCATCAATAACCATATACTGACACGAAAGTATTCAAAGGTGGATTGGTCAAAGTTTCTTGCTCCAGTCCAGCGGGATGATTGATTCTGTCATACGACAAGCGTGCCACGATCCCGGAAAAGCTTGTATCCTTGAACACTTCGAAGTTTGTCGTACAAGCTGGGAACACATACTGTAGATCAAAGCCGCAGCCTTGTGTCGACGAGGCTGAGAACGTATCTCTGGGCTAGCTCGTTTGGGTAGTCCCTGGCATTCCAGAAGATTGAGAAGAGGTGAAGTTGTCAAAGGACTTTTGCGAATGGCCTGTCCATACTTACCACATCAACGATGACTTGTTTCTCGTTGCGCTCTGCCCTGGCGAGTGCCTTCAGTATTGCTCTTCGCCCATCTGGCACCGCATGTACAGCTCTGTTCCAGAATACACTCCGAACCACGCGACATCCAAGACCTCAGATAGCGACAGCTTCGTTTTCGACTTCTTCACCTCAGCTTGCAAAGAAAAAGAAGGGCGGCACAGACAAACGAATCAGTACGTACCCATTGAGTGAATTCGCATTCGGTTTTGAAAACTGCTCTCCAGAATGGTGCGACTAACAAACTCTTAGCCTTAATCCGTTACCACCTTCACCATCCCACAACCCTCACTCCCCGGCCTCTCCGCTTCTCTCGCAATCGTGCTCTACGCCACTGGACTATTCATCGAGCTTGGAATCTTTACCGTGCAAAAATTAAGCGTCGTCGCGAACTCGAGCTCGAACGACAGTATAATGCCATGGCTGCAGCCAACGAGGAATTGCGACTTGGAGCTGGAGACGCTGGGAAGTTGTTCAGGAAGGCGCAGATGAAGACTGGTACCTGGAGTATACCGGAGCGGGGTGGCGGTATTCCTATTGAATATGCAAGGAGTCAGGTTGAGTGGATCGGGACGACTGCAGGTGGTGTTGGGGGCCCTGCGAAGGTCTGGGATCATGAGTGGAAGAGGATGTGAATCAGAGAGTTGGACGTAGGTGTATAACATGTCTCATTGCTTGGAAACCTGTGTCGTACAAAAATATGGATAAGGGTATAACACCCTCGTAAGAAGGGGTTCATGCTCTGCAAACCAGCGTGGTCATACGAGTGTTGTGTATACATCCTGAGCCACGCTCTGAAGGAAAATGAACGGGAAGTGGGGAGAGGAAAAGTCTGGGGAAACGACTCAAGATGATGCTTCCCTATGCTGAGAGAGTCAGTACGTCCCGGCTACAGGTAGGGCAGTGTACAGGAGGGATAGCAAGCAGAGACTTGTCACATGCGCTGATTTCTCTGGTATCCCAAAACATGCCCACAACTTTGTTTATCGGAATTGCTAGGATGGCCTGGAGGCAGTACGGACTGTACACAGGCATGAAAATCTTCTCATAGAACCTAATCAACAGATCTGACAAGAAATAATCGCTACCTGAACGAGACAAGTACAGTAACAAGCAGTGAATGAGTGTCTAATACCACAAATGAGCCTCCGAACTTTTCATCCTATACTCTTTCCAAACATCAACTCCAAAGCTCCCAGCGCTCAAATAACGAATGATGTCCAAGCTCACAGAATTATACAGCATCCTCCCGCACTTTGTTTCCCATTCGTCAAAAGAGCGGCTCGTGTTGCCGCTTCAAAAACATCATCTACACCCTCGCCCGTCAAGCTCGAACATTCTAGATATTTCCTGGCACCGCAGTTCTGTGCCATTTGCTCGCCTTCCTTGGGTGTGATGAACTTTTGGCTCTTTTTACGCATCTCCTCAATCGCAATTGGGTCTTGTCTCAGGTCGTTCTTCAAGCCCACAAGAATGATTGGTACATCTGGGCATCTCTCTCTTGCTTCCTCTATCCATTTGTGTTGGACGTTTTCCAAACTGTCTGGGCTGTCCACGCTGAATCCGATCAAGATGACGTGTGATTTAGAGTATGCAAGTGGTCGCAGTCGTTCGTAGTCCTCCTGACCCGCTGTATCCCAGAGCGCAAGTTGTACAGATCGACCATCCACTCGACAGTCGGTGACATAATTCTCGAAGACGGTAGGCACATAGTGAGTAGGGAAATATCCCAATGTAAATACAGATAGCAGAGAAGTCTTTCCGCAAGCACCGTCACCTATTATGACAAGTTTCCTACAGTCAGCCAGTCAGCCTCGATCTTCGAACGATAAATTAAGTGAGAATGGCAGATCACGTTCTCGTATCAAGGATTGTGAGGCAGCGCTTCCGTTAGGTCTTCGGTGTCCCACCGCATGTATCATACCTTCTCATAACATTTTGTTGTGCTTGGTTCTGGGCCATGATCAGTCTGGACGGCCGGAGTGGCTCAGCTAGTGGGGCTAAAAATCGTGGTTCGTAGACTCGCTAGATGCCTGGAAATGAATACAATTGAGACTCAAGGGCAGTTGGAGCGGTGAGAAGCACAAATGTTGGCAGAGAATGGCGGTATAAGAGGGATGGACGCTGATGGATCGGCAGGTGGTGTAACAATTCAACCAAGGTTTGGTTGTCGGCTGAAGCGATTGCGCGTAAAGCCGTTATGTCTGCTGCATAAACCTTTCTGCATAGATCAAGCTGAAATCATTGACCATGTGATCGCATAACACTTTCAGTATCTCAATATTGATGCAGCTCTTCGTGTCGATGTTGTCTAACGTAGGCTATCCGGGCTGTGGTAAAGTGTTGGGAGTTGACAAATGGAGTAAAGTCGTCAGAGATATTGAATGGTTCCTGAATAGAGAAAATACGATGGCAGATCCGAAAATATGGCACACCTGTCGCGGATTGTTTCGCGTCGCTGGCTATGTGTAGTAAGCTGTAACTTGTATGTGATGTTGAGAAGAAAGGAGGCAGGTGTGAAGGTGGGATTTCTAGAGCGGCGGCTACTGCGATTCTTGTCTTCGTCTCGAGTAATTGCACACAGCCCGTAACCTTTACCTTTGTAGTAATAGTACTTCACTACTCACTAGCACTCCACGAATGACAGGACAATTTACACGACTCGCTTGCCACGCTCGTTTGCAATACAGTTGATTGCCTCGCACTTCTAATCGTCTGGTTCTTTCAGTCTGTCGCCGGTCTACCGAAAGCAAACATCGCATACAATCACGCTCGTTGTCCCCGCCGGTCCTCAATCTCATCCATGTCAAAACCAAACACAAATCAACCATTTGAGTTCAGGTGATTCATCTTGTAGGAGAGAAGGAAACATATCGGATCATCAGCAGTACGATGCCTTCGAAATCGAAGAAGACAGCGAACAAACCCGTCCACTCCGGTCCTGTGTCAAAGCCTGCGTCAGTTCCAAGTCTCTCTGCATTACCTCCGAAACAAGAGTCTCCCGAGATACAACATGTGGAAACGTCCATTACCTCTCAGATCGAGCCAGATTCTCGCACTGGTGACACCACAGAATCTGCTGGTGAGCCTTCTTCGCTTCCAATTGTGAACCGCAAGAAGCAGAAACGCCGGGAAAAGGAAGCCGCAAAGCGTGTGGTTGAACAGCAGGAAGTAGTATCGAATGGTCATGTAGATAACATTGCTCCTGAAAATGGCCAGCTGTCGGCCGTGAAACAAGGAAGAGGGCCTGTGAAGGGCTATTTTACCGAAGAGACTGATTATGTCGACCCCGACTTTCAAGATCAATTGATGGAGGCCGAGGACGAATTCTACTCTAATGACGAGGACATCGAGTATGCGCAAAGTTATTTAGAGGGACCGGACCATTCGTGGCTAAACACAAGCAAGAGAAAGAAGGGCTCGAAGAAACGCTCCCACCCGGGTCATGCACCAAATACTGCTTCCACGACGCAGAAACCTTTCCCTACGTTGTCCAACGCTGCGCTACGGTCTGCGCATAAGATGACCAACTCAAATGACCATATCTGGAACACCTCTACCCAGGCTGAACGAGAAAACATCAAACAATTCTGGCTGGAACTTGGTGAGGATGAGAGGCGCTCTCTCGTCAGAGTCGAGAAGGAGGCCGTTCTCCGGAAGATGAAAGAACAACAGAAACACTCTTGTAGCTGTTCTGTATGCGG
>JAKLMK010000070.1:0-154687 GCA_022813445.1 Neophaeococcomyces aloes | reverse complement strand
AACCAGTACCATGCTATAGGATTACTTTACCAGATGCGGTCGCACGATCGAATGGCGCTTGTCAAGATGGTGCAGCAGTATGGAGCAGCAGGCGCAGTGAAGAGTCCGGCGGGTGTTATGATGTTGGTCCGACTTGCAGCTCGCCTTGCGGAAGAAGACCCGAGCCTGCGCAAGCCGATGATGCAGATGTTGGATCAGTGGTTGAGACACAAGAGTGAAATGGTCAACTTTGAAGCTGCAAAAGCAATTGTCGAACTGCGGGACGTGACAGACGCGGAGTGTGCGCAAGTTGTGCATGTGCTGCAACTGTTCCTTACGTCTCCAAGGGCAATCACAAAATTTGCGGCCATCAGGATATTGCATCAATTGGCTTCATTCAAACCGAATGTGGTCAACCCGGCCAATCAAGACATTGAAGCATTGATATCGAACACCAACCGGTCTATTGCGACGTTCGCGATGACCACGCTATTGAAGACTGGCAACGAAGCGAGCGTCGACAGACTCATGAAGCAGATCTCTAGCCTCATGTCCGAAATCACCGACGAGTTCAAGATCACCATAGTAGAGGCCATCCGAACGTTGTGTCTGAAGTTCCCCAGCAAACAGGCTGGAATGCTGACATTCTTGAGTGGTATTTTACGAGATGAAGGTGGCTACGAATTTAAGAGAGCGGTCGTGGAAAGCATGTTTGACTTGATCAAGTTTGTGCCAGGTGGGAAGGAGGAGACTCTTGCTCATCTCTGTGAATTCATCGAAGATTGCGAGTTTACGAAGCTTGCAGTCCGAATTCTACATTTGATCGGTGTTGAGGGACCAAAGACACCACACCCAACGAAATACATCCGATACATCTATAACAGAGTCGTGCTCGAGAATGCACTTGTGCGAGCTGCGGCAGTCACAGCTTTGGCCAAATTTGGCGTTGGACAGAAAGATCCTGAAGTCAAGAAGAGTGTCACTGTGCTGCTAAGTAGATGTCTAGACGATACCGATGACGAAGTTAGGGATCGAGCGGCATTGAACTTGCGACTGATGAAGGAGGAGGACGACGTCGCTGAGCGGTTCATCAAGAACGACTCGATGTTCTCATTATCAACATTCGAGCACAAATTGGTTATGTACGTGACCTCAGACGACAAGGCCGTTTTCAGCAAGGCTTTCGATATCTCCTCTGTGCCAGTCGTTTCACACGAACAAGCTCTAGCTGAGGAGAGGACGAAGAAGCTTACGACTGCAACTCCAACGCTCAAGGCACCTTCGACAGGTCCAGAAAAACCAAAGATGAACGGCGCTGCAGAAGCTTCATCGCGAGCCACAAATGCTGCTCAACGATACACAGATATCTTCGCTCAGATACCAGAACTCCAAGCATATGGGCCAGTACTCAAATCGAATGGACTAGTCGAACTCACAGAAAGTGAGACCGAATATGTGGTTTCAGCCGTCAAGCACGTGTTCAAAGACCACATCGTGCTACAATACGATATCAAGAATACTTATGAAGGCACAGTGCTCGAGAACGTTGTGGTGGCTGCCACGCCCGATAATGACGAAGGTCTTGAGGACGACTTTGTTATTCCAGCGCCAACGCTTAAGACCAATGAGCCCGGCGTGGTGTATGTAGCGTTCAGGAAGACTGGAGGGGATGGCAGTTTCCCAGTCACAAGTTTCACGAATTCTCTCAAATTTACAAGCAAGGAGATTGATCCAACTACAGGCGAGGCTGAAGAAGGCGGATATGATGACGAATATGAGATTGAAGGTGTCGAGCTAACGGGTGCGGACTACGTCGTGCCTGCTTTCGCTGGCAATTTCGACCATATATGGGAAGGCACAGGTGCCAATGGTGAGGAAGTCAGCGAGACATTGGCACTGTCAAATATGAAGAACTTGACTGGTAAGTCTTCATCTCTAAACTTATCGTCCAATGTGCAAGTTACTGACTGTCATGCAGACGCAACTGAACAACTATCATCAACGCTCTCCTTACAACCTCTCGACGGCACAGATGTCGTTCTATCAAATATAACACACACTTTGAAACTATACGGTAAGTCCGTAAAGGGTGGACGAGTTGCCGCAGAAGTCAAAATGGCATTTGCGAAGAGTGGCTTGACGGTGAAAATCACTGTTCGAGCTGAGGAAGAAGGGTTGGCTCAAGCTCTCATCTCGAGTATGGCTTGATCGGTGATCAAAGGGTGTTGACGAGCAAGCAAGCGTAATGCCTGGAGAGAGTACTGCTAGGTGGCCAGCTGTGCAATGCTGTGCTATGCTATGCTAGGGTACTGGTTGATTGATGTGTTATGTGGAACGATTAGATTACAGACCACGTAGTGATAGCGATACTTATGTGAGATGCAATAACACTGGCAGTCATGCGTCTAAGATTGTATCATGCATGTACTGTACGTATCTGCTGCTGCACCATGGAACGAATTGATGGTCAATGCCCATGTACAGTACAATACCGGTGAACATCGTGATCAGCTCCAAACATACCCGCTCCTACAGTACCGCACGCACAGGCATTTCCAACCTCTTTCTAGTGTACCACAGTCCCACTCCAAAGACTACAACTAACCTGCGTCGCTGTCCCCAACGCCAACCCAACACCGTCGTTCCCAAAAAACGCCGCCTGAGCCCCCGAATCCGAGCACAGGTCGAAATTGACATTCGCGCCGTACTGGTTCGTGTCCGTGAGACTGGATTGAGAACATAGCGGATTACCCTGCGCTGGACAGAGGTTGTTCACCATTACGACGATGCTGGTGCCGGCGTTGGTGAGCGCGTTGCCGGAGGAGTCGGTTTGGCCGGTGAGACGCCAGCATGTTCCGCATGCGGGACCTGCGCCTGCTCCGGGGCCGACGCCGAAGCTGTGATTTTGTCAGATCAATGTGGTTAGGGGACTGGGGGAGGGAGATGGGGGATGCGACTTACAGGTTTTGGCTGGCGGCGGCGCTGTAGCCGGGGGATGTGTAGAAGCCGCAGGCTGCGGTGTTGGTGTTGCAGTTTGGGGAGCCGAAGGTGTCGCCTGAGCCGTAGTGGGTGAAGGATGCGCTGTATGTTGGGCCGTTGCTGGAGTTGGTGGGAGTGGAGGATTTGGCGGTTGATGTTGAGCGGGATGCTGTTGAGCTTGGTTTGGTAGATGCAACGGATGAAGTGCTTGAGACTTTACTGCTTGCACTGCTACTGGTGCTGCTCGGTGGTAGACATTGAGAATAGTATGGGTTCTGCACGACGCAGCTAAGACCAGGCGCGCAGGTTGTCCCACCGGTCCAGTTCAGACCTCCACCTGTTGATATGGTAAGCGCCAAATCGCTTCTGCATTAGTAGAGACGTACATTGAGCGAATTCTGGCTGGGTTGCAGCAACGACACCGAAGCTGGTAGTAACGGCAGCCAAAGCAAGCAAGAAGGATGTTGTTAGGGGAGACATGTTGAGTTGGATATGATTGAATGGTCGAGCACAGCTCAAGACTTGGTTATATTGAATAAACGAAATAAATGGTTGAAGTGAAAGGTGACGATTCGGGATGGCAAGTTGATGGTCAAAGCGAAGGGGTGTACATTGATATACCTACTCGAACAGAGTCAAGCCTTTTACCCTGGTGACAAGTATTGCGTTCATAGGCAAAGGAACCATAATCTCGTCTGTGAAGCGAAGGACTCAGCCTTGCATATAACATGGAAGATGAGATTGAGATGGTGTACCTAACTGTTTCGCCATGTGGCTAGCGCCTTTCAGATCTGGCCAGGATATCAGCCACCGTGATGTTGTTCGTTCGTTCGTTCAAGTCTCGATCATCAAGACCGTCCTTAAATGTTGAAAAAGCCGCTGCTCAAAGACGGACAACGACATGATGTTGGAGAGCATTGAGTTCATTATTGAGAGTCTGTTTAGCAATCCGGTGTTCGACATCAGAACGTATGTCTTGACTTGTAGCAAGCAGGGTCATCCCTGTCCTGAAACAAGGGGTGACTCAAGTGGAATGTCACCGAATCTCGGTGCAGATCAGCGACTCTCATGGAGTACCTTTTCTAACGTCAATGACATCGAGAAAACGTACGTACAGTGAATCGCAATAGTGATAGAAGTAGCAAGTGCCCCGAAGTGTGGTTTCTACAGAAGTGTTGAAGTATGTTATTAGGAGGCTTCCGCATTGGAAATCGCTTTCGCCAGTAGTCAAAGCTAGCTTCTTAACTAGGCTGTATTAAGTAAGGAGTCGGAGAATTCATATTTCGACCTTGCCAAGTGATTCCAAGCAACCTTATTCCATCATATCGACTACATTTCTTTCGCTTCATTATTGTCGGATCGTGAGGGCCAGCAGCCATAGGATCATCAAGTTTGATCCATGCGAGACCATGACGGTTTCATTCACATTGCCTTTGTCGAATTTGGTCATCGGCTTCGAATCCTAATCATTGCTCACTCAGAAACCGCTTACCTGGCTTGTGAAAACCACATAAAATGCGATTGTGATACTGTTCACTCCGTTGTCATAACGTCCTCACTCCGAATTTTTCTATACAGAGAGTCTTATTACAACTGAATGGGCTCGCGGTAGTTAGCCGGCATCATTGGAATTCGTGCGTGAATTTTGACCCACAGTTTGTCTTTGTTTCAACGTGTCAGGCAATGCCAGGGAGCATTCATTTGCTATCATCTAAGTTCTCGTTCAGACACGTAATACTAGTATGGGCTATATCACTGATGCGATTAAGCGGAATTACGGTAAAGGCAATGTTTTGAAGCATGGTCATTCATTCTCGAGCTAGACTGCTCGGGTTCTCATTATCGGACATCTTTCGAAGCTTACCTTCACCACGCTTCTGTACACCTAGAGTGAAGATTTCTGATCGCTTCACCACCAATACTGTCGCATACTCTGGCTTCTCACGCCATCTCTCATTCCTTACTGTCAACACCGCCATTCTACCACAGCGAACCATCCGTCTTGTTCACATTACTTGTCATCCTTGGTATACCATGCCTTCTGGCCAACAGCACCGAATCTTCCACGTATACCAGCTTCACGCATCATCTTCTCTCGTGCTCGAACCTGCAGTTCTTCATTGAACTTGTGGACTCCTCGCTCCGACCCATCATGACCTAGAGAGGCCTTCTCCTTCACTTCCTCCAGACCTTCCTTTTTCATATCCAAGCCCTTGCTTTGAGCTGTATGATATGCTGATGACAACTCCTTGTGAACCAGATCATTCTCTGTCTCTACAGCTTTGCTGTATCGATCGGCGAAACCATCTGGCCAATCACCCGCAGTCTGAAAGGTAGGCCATCGACCTTGCTTGTGTATTTCTGGAGTTTCTTCAGCCTCTGAGCCTTCGAAGAGGTCGTGATAGTCGGCTTGTTGTCGAGTGGTAGGATATCGCATGATCTGGCTGGTCTGTCTTGGCTGAGTTTGTGATCCAACATTGCTGGAGGGTGTGAGAGCGATGTATCGTCCACCAGGATATCTACCGCTGGGGAGCGAAACATTTGCCATATCTTGAACTGCTTCTTGTTGAGCAGTGTTGGCAGGATTCAAGGGTTGAATGACAGACAAAGTCTCACCAACTCTCTTGGTCTCTGCGCTGATTTCAGTCCAGTCGTCTTCATTTGCGCTGGTACTGGTCTCCTCTGGAATAGGAGGGAGGTTCTCTCTCTTCAGAGATGGACTGTTGGAATTGCCAGTATCTCGTCGTCTGACAATTCTGCGGTATTGATCACCAACTTCTGCGTTGGCGCGCTCTCGCGCAAGGAACTCGGCCATGCCGCTCTGCTTCTGATATATGTCGCAGAGCTCGTCTTCACAGACTTGCTCTCTTCTAGCCATCACGTCGTAACCAGTCTCAACTGGTTCTGGTGTGGTGGTGGTGGGAGGAGCGGGAGAGGAAGCAGGAAGTTGTGAACGAGGAAGAGGCGCAGTTAGTGTCTTTGGTGGACCCCCTCTCGGTTTGTATGTGCCTCTTGGCACACCAGGTGCCATTGCGGCAGGCCACCTGGGAGCATTTGGAGGAGGACCGCTACCACGACGCGACTGCGACTTTGACGCCTCGTGGGAGGACGCCATTCGACTTGGTTGCTTTTGTGATCGGTCGAGACAACGACCGACCACAAAAACAGGGGGCAGAGAGACAGACAGATCGGTCGGTGTATAATGAATTGCAAAGGGCAACGAGCATTGTGCGGAGTCCTGCGCAGGGCATTTATACGATTGGAGTGGACGAGGCTGCCTGCCTCAGCGGCCCCGCTTTTTCGGCCTTGTCGCGTGCCTTCACTTCTGACATGCTCAACACTTTCACTCTGGACAGATTCTGTGATATCAAGTATCGTTGCTGCAGGGGAGATAGACAACAATATTCTGTCATGTCAAGACAAAGGTAGAAACACTACAGCATATAAATGTACTGAGAGAGAACAAGCAGCCCACCACGGGGTGAGAAGCAACTGAAAGAGAAATGCCTGGTTCTAAAAACGTAAGTCAATCACAGAAACAGAAGATTACCAAAAAAGAAAAAGAACATATTGACACCAAACGCGGTCTTTGTTCCCAGATTGCTAAGGAAGCAAACTGTTGAACCTTCATTTCGCAGCCAGATGTCTGCTGCTTCCTAGCACAAAGCTCGCTGGTAGTGGTGAAGTGCTTGTCCATGTGGGCAGTACGAATCAAAGATCGGACAGCATCAGGGCAGATCGTCAGATCCCACGGCGGATGAGGTCCTTCAGTGCCTCCTTTGTCATTTCCTGATACTGTACATCTTCTTTTGGTCAGCATTATAGCTAACATCGATAGTGTGTTTGTACAGTGCTGGAAGCCCGTCGCCTACTCCATATTTCCGACTTGCGAAGCTTCCTGGCTCATCCATTGTTTACCTTGTATAGACGAATTACTAATTGCGACAGACAGCTTGATGTGCCGAAGCGCAATGATCGAGGAGACGTGGCCCTGCTGAAGCGAGGCCATCTGGAGCACAACTCGATCGAACGAGAAACTTCAACCGAACACTCAAACCCCTACAAAGGCCTAAACAACCGCCACCACCTAGCGTGACGCATCCAAAACCGCAGCGGCACCGCAATTATAACAGTAACGCATAAAACCCAATAGCACGTCTCCCCCGCCCTCCTGCAGAACCGTCCCTTAGGAAGTGGTCTCGCTGAGGTGTGGTTATCTACAGCAGACCTTAGTCGAAAGAGATTCGTACCGTGGTGTTCAGAAATTCTTCCTCTTCGCCCTAATACCGCTGTATATTTCCTTATTGGACACGGACTCAGTCAAAAACAGCAGCTTCGACAACAGCATCAACTTCCTTGTATCCATCCCTCGGACGACGGACGAAGAATACATTCGTTCTCCCGGCGTGACATAAGAGAATACTGTGAAGGTGCTAGAGCCACGACTCCATGCCGGCGGATGCGTGGCTCTAGACGGTGAGCTGCGTACGTTTGTGATTACCTCTCTTCGTACTTCTTGTCGCAAGTGGTATACTATAATAAGCTGGCAATGCTGGATTTTGTTGTTATGATGCTAGCTGAGGTACGACCAGAAGCTTTGTACCATATCTTTATCTGCGCCGGGACCCTAGGCTTACATCTACAAGAATTAAGAGCTTTCAGTCATGTTCTTCGGTTTGGGGTTTCACTACGACACGGAGCTAGCTGTATGTTACTTTTTTACGGAATACAAGGACTGCGTACGAATATGGTACTCTACCGGCACTTGGTGTTAGGGGACTGGTCTGCGTGCGGTCTTAAATGCTAGAGTAGAGTAACACAGTTCGTTGTTAGTTCGAGTTGACTTCACCACTTACAGTACTTCATCTTCTCCCTGCTGCATTATTCCACACAGACGGAGATGAAATATCACCAGGGAGATTCGTGACTCTGAATCTCGTAGCAAAGAGTCTTTATTTAATCTTCACGGAGCGAAATAACAATACAGGAAAGAACATGAAAGCGTGGGGATTATGAGTCTGATTTGCTTTGTATGAACTTCACATCTTATTCAGCTTCACATGAATCCGTCCAAGTATTGAGTAAGATTTTGTACATCTGATTCTGATATCCTGGTGCCCTCCATCGTCGACATATGTCAATTTTTGTTTTGAGATGTTTGAAATTGTCAATCTGTTCTCCCTTCCAATATTCTGTGGTTGGGGTGCCCTCCCTTTGCTGTATTTCAGGAGTTTCATGGTGGACGTATTATTGGAATAGCCTTGGAGCGCTTCTCTGGAACTATGAAGTTACTTCCGCTGCTGGAGGACCCCTCGTTACTGCCTGTCGCTGGAGAAGATGTGCTGGAAAACTCACCACTGTTGTCTTTGACATGTCTGGCTGGTTTGCGATTCATGGCCCTATCATTCTTAGGTCCGGTGGGTATGGGTTTAGTAGTAACGACTGTTACCTCTCTCTGTGCTGATGCCCTGTCCTCCATTGCTCGAATCTCAAGGAGCCGCTCAACCGATGGATACCGCTGCGTGTATTGTTCAGCTACCAAGGATGGGTACTTCAGCCAGAATGTTGATGGTTTTGTTTTGTATAGCTTTGCTGCTCGCACTTGTTCCTCCCAAATACAGCGGTCTTCAAAGTCAAGTAGCTCGACCGAAGTCCAAGTCTCTGCTTGCTTTGCATCGAAGTTGACACAGTACAAATGTGATGTTTGCTCTGCATAGCCTTTGTTCTTGCACCAACAGTTCTTTTCGTCCTTCTCGAGTCGCGCAATGTGGTTGGTGATTAGCTTTTGCACCTTCTCAATCATGCTTGGCTGTTCCATTGTTGTGTGGAGTTGTTGTCTTATTGGTAGAGTGTATCGTTGTAGATTCGCGGATCTTGGATTGCTGGGTTAGTGGAGAGTTCAAGTTTACATCATGGTTCTAATCATGATATATGTATGATAGTGACGGCAAACAGAGTCACGTCGCTGCCTCCCTCCGACAGGCAGCGATGCGGACTAGGCTGGAACAACGCGGTGCTGTCTTCACTTCAATGAAGTCCATCTGTCGAATTGCAAACAGAGATTCAAAGGAGCATGCTTTCACGTAGATGTACGCGAACCTCTGTTCGCAACTTCACGTGAGACATTATTCTGCAGAGAGCTTCGGAGTTGGGATCCATGCAAAGGACCTCTATGCCAGGTGAGAACAGAACTGTTGACCTGGACAGAATTGTCAGCGTTCTTCTGCATGATGTGGAAACGCTTACTCGTCGTGCCTTGAGATTTTGGGAGCTCTGCATCTGAGCGGTGCCAGGAGGGGGTGGCCGGCCATGTTCTGCCTTCTAACCATCGGACTTGTGTCCGTGCGAGCCTGATCAAGTGTTTTGTCGCGTAGAGCTGAAATCCAGTAAAGTTAGTGGGAAAATGTCAGTTCAAACAATGGCAGAAGGTCGTGTTAAATAGACGAACAAAGACCATTTCATATCTACACACTCATTGTCAAAATTCTTGTTTGTGTTTATTGTTTTTGTATGTCAACAGAATGCTATTGATTGTGCTCGTGACTTCCTGGTTGGCTAATGCTCCATCCCATTCGCCAAATTAGCAATTTTGTAGATATTGATGATGTAGAAGCTTCGATTGGAACTGTTCATATTAATACCTGATGGGATTCGTGCCGATGCAAGATCTGTTCTCCAAAACAGTAAGCTGTTGGGCAGGGCCGGTTAGAGTCTCTGCAATTGCTGCGGTTCTCGAAATTGTGGCAGTCGGTCAGGACGGTTTGGACTGCATGACTGGGGGCTAAAAGGTTTTGTTTAATTCACAAAGTACACTCATCGTCGAGCCTGGAATTATACATAGGCGCTGTGGTTATACCTGATGTTGATGTTGTAGTAGTGTCATACCATGAGCCGTTTCTACACAAGTTGTGAGCTCTGGTGGTGATCCAGTTGGTTTTTGTAGGCACCATAACGATGGTTGATGGTGCCTTGAGCTGGAAGGCTTCGTATCGTATAATTTGAGCCCAAAAGTTGCTCGTCTTCAACAGTATTCGTTAATGCCGTTCGTACATTGAGCTCTCTGGAGAATCCATTGTGTTGTCCTACTCCATGGGCACATTGTACTCCACAGATGTCGCTGAGTAAAAAAACTCCGCGGGCTTTCGTATTGCGGCATTGGCATCGTTCATTTTATCAGTCATGATTTGTAACGTGTACGAAGGAAGAGTTGAAAGCAGCGGCAAAAAATGCAAAAACATTCAACAGCTGGGATTCGCTGGTGGTCACCCACCCAACTACTAGCCAGTCGGCAGTCGGCTTGAGTACAGGTGATCGAACGGGAACCTCTATTTTCCGGCTCCTATGGTCGAATGCGAGAAATATTGTTATTGCAACAGCATAAGTACCTTTGCATTACGACCAACGGTGTGCTTGACAGCAATCCAGTCGCTGGTGCATGCAGGTGTGGCCTCCAGAGGAAACGTATCGTGTCAAAATTGTTCAAATCTGACTATCGATTAGAGCGGCCGGTCATGACAGGTCATATTTTACTGCCAGCCAGCTGTTCAATCATCGTATACTTGATCAACAATCGTTGAGAAACGGCATGCCACGTATTCCCAGTCAGTACTCGAATTCGATTTTGCGAGTCAAGTTTCGCAAAAAGGGGTTGCTTGGCATCAGCGATTCGTTAGGTACCTTATTAGTCTTACTTAACTGCAAACTTGCGTTGTCTTACTTAACTGCAAACTTGCGTTGTCTTACTTAACTGCAAACTTGCGTTGTCTTTCCGGTCGTTGCGGTAGCTAGACCAATCTTCCAAGTAAACAAGTTTGCTTTGTTGGAATTACTATGCGATATGTTATCCCAACATTCAGTAATGCGCAGAGTTGAAGGTCACAGCTTAACGCAGACTAACACTCAATTAGAACGCATTCCCTGGAGCATGGTACCACACCAGATACCCCTCAAAATGACCTGACAAACTTCCATGGCGACACCCCTGGTGGCAGGTATCTGTACGACCACATCCAGATCCAGGACAATTCACGCTCGTCCATACAATATCCATACAGCTCACAATGCTCCCGATGTATCACAAACCCCACCCCATTTGCACATCATCCAATAGCTGTCCCATAATCCCGCATTCTTGCAACTCGATAAGCCATCATATAGTGCAATCCATACAAAAAGTTCGTCGATGGTAAGGGTAGAGCGCACCAGAAATCATGAATCAGTACATCCTGATTTGCAGTTGTTCATTATTCCTTACCTCTTCAACATCGATGATTACTTACGTACTTCGTACGATAACCTTTAACCTTGTGGAACGTAGGAAACTCAGTTTCCTCTAGTGACGTTAACGGTGCAACGTGGTCCACAGTTCGATTGAGAACTACTGTATGTTGTTTGTTTACCTCCGTTAGTGTTGTTACATGTTGTTATTGGTTTGTGGACAAATGATCAAAGGAATTTGAAGATATGGAGTGTAGATGTTAGCATCGGTTGACTGGAGTCTATCAACAGTACCTACAGTAGGTAGGCACAGTAAGCATGTGTGTGTCGTAAAGGGAACTCAGGTACAACCACGTCGCTGACGTTCTTTCGGAATCATTGTGGAGTTTGGGATAACTGTTGGGTTACTAATTGTAGGTAATCATGACGCAAAGATATGTAACGTCAACAAATTAGGCGCTTTAAATATCGTAATCAGGTCGATGTGTCAATAAGACAAGCTGGGTAGGTATCGAGTTTGGAGTATTTGTAATCATTAACTATTAGGTACATTGGGTATCTTTATGTAACGAGTCGTCGTGGAAGGTCGTAAAGCCCTGTGAAAGCAGAGTAACCAATCCTGTTTCTTCATGCTTCATGCATGATGATTTCCAAGCATGTAACCAGCCATATATGAAGGTACGTATCAACGATACCTTCTTTAGTAGGACGCCGAGTATTATGCATCAAAGTGCAACCATCGCTCAAGTATACAATTCAAAGATGGTGAAAGAATCTCACATCATCTCTTGACCGCATCTAACATCCATGCTTCAGAGTTCAGTGTGATGTCCCTCCACAGTAGTACGCTCATGGACAGGTGCGAAACCAACGGTGTGCTCTGCGTGATCATGCTGCGGACCAACGTTAGCACTAGTATTGTAAGCAGTATTGTTTCCAACACCAGCCTCAACATCAGTGCTAGGGGTAGCTCTAGCATAGTTGTTGTTGTTGGCAGTGGCAGGAGTGGTGTTGTTACTGGTGTAGTGGTCGGAGGTGGTATTACCATTTTGGTGGGGGGCCATGTGCGACTCTCGCTGAGCATTCTTCTCGGTTTCGTTGACTGGATGCTCGAGTGGCTCACCGAACTCTCTAATTCGGAGACCGAGACGGGCCGGTGGAATATTCCAGTGACCAGCGATCAAAGCAATACTGAATATCTAGTAATAGTCAGAAACGATCTCGTAAAAATGTAAGTGATAGTGAACATACTGGCTTGGCGATGAAATCAAGGATACCGTAGAACACAGCCTCGGAATCTGGAGAGATAACATTGCCACCCTCGGAGACACCCCATGCGATTGGGTAGAGCAGCCAGATTGTCAGAGTCAAAACACCGCATGTAAGGTAGACCTTTCGGACGTCCTGGCCAAGCGCGGAGGCATGCTTAAGACCGACAACACCAAGTTCGTAGAAAATTCCAAGCATGGCAACACAGCCAACAACGAAGAAGCCTGCACTGGACGTCAGCTGTGTCAATTATTTGTACCGTTCTTGAATGCATACCAAACTTGTATCTCGAGGCAACAAGAGCACCAATCAGTCCAGTAATGATCATGACTTCATCCAAAAAGATCACCCAGAGAATGGTTGGCCATGGTAGAGCAGCGGTAAGCAACAAGTCCATCAACAACAACGGAGTTGTGACAACCCAGTCAATGTATCGAGTGTAGAAAACTTGTCGGTATACGCCGTGAACTTTGGGATTTGAGCGCATGAACTCGACCGCGATTGGTGCAAAACCCAGGTTAGACCCCATGGTGAAATAAGCAATGCAAGCTGTCAGGTTGATGGCGGCGGTGATGTAGTAGAAAATTCTGTCGCTACGAGGCTTTGTGAAACCCGCCCCAAGAACTGAAAGTCCTACGACGCCCATGGCTGCGCAAATGGCGAAGTAGAAGTCTGAGCCATGTGTAGTCGAAGCAATGTCGGCGGTAACGCCATTGAGAGTGTCACCATTGATTGCGATGGCATTGTTACCACGAGGGAACAGCGAGGACGACATATTGACAGCGGAAGCGAGGTAGTACACTTGCTGTGAATAGGAAGTGTGGTGTGTGATGTGGAAACAATTCTAGATCAGGAGGAAAGTGCTACCTATATGCAATATTGCGATGGCAATGTCGTAAACAAGGATGATGCAACCTTTGCAAGTAAACTGAATGTGATTTCACTGCGGCCTCCCGGCAATGAGCTCATCGATGTGTTTATGGCAGCCCGGCGAAAGTTTCACGATTTTGCACCATGATGTAAGTGTTGTGCATGTGCAAGTGATACCCGACTGGGAAGCGGACAAGCATAAGGTTACGGAGCCCATTAACAATTGGTGACAGATGCAGGCAAAATTTGCAGTATGAAACGAATGTGGCGGCAGTGGCATTTGTGCAACACCAAACCTACGAGCAACAAGCAATCCGTGTAATCCGGTCAAGCACTCGTGGTATGCGGCAAGGGCGGAGACCAAATCCGCATGCCGTATAAATCTCTGCGAGAACATTCTCATTGGCTGGCGCATGAACTCCCGGGCGATCATCATCAGAACGGCACCTGCGGAACTTCTCGCTTATCTCCACTCATTTGGCTTTTCGGATCATCTACGTCACCTTGCAGTCTTGCCTGGCATCATCTCCTTGCCTCAATGTTGACATAACCATTACTAGGGTCGTCAGGTGCAATCCGACCAGCTTCCATCGTTTCCCATGCGCTACTCCGACACGAAAGACAGCAAATCAAGGTTAAAGGGCTTGACCAAGGTTAAAAGGCATGCGGTACTCCTTCAGCCGTTGGACTTCCGCTCAATAACACGATCTCTCCAGGACTACCAAGTACTCTGTAGGCTACGAGAAATTGAGTTTGTGGCGTTAATTGACCAAAGCCGGAGGTGTCGTTGCGCAAGCCAACCAACACTACCCACCGTTCTATTCAAGCTGTGAGTGGTGCTTTGACATCTCATGGAGATTGTTTACAGGGCCAAAACTATTGAGTACATGAGGTGCCGCCGCCCCTGCCATTGAAGTCGTGTCCTGAGAACGGAACGCAGTCCCACGGCTAAATAACCCGTACCTCGCTACGAGCAATCCTTCGCTACAGTAGAATTGGGCAGAACCATCACATTGCTTCCCTGCAATGCCTTCCCGTAATTGGGATTCACCTCTCCTTCAACTTGACGACGCCGTCTCGGGCGCAACCCATGTCGATCTCTTTTCAGCTTTTAGCAGTTGTATTTCGCAGAGCCAGCACATCGTTCTCGTATCTCCGTGGAGATGGCTAGCATGGCGTGACAGGTCTGGATTGTCTCGTGCCGTTTGTTCAAAGGCAGCAGTGACTTGAGTACACGAAAACAAGTCGCTTGAATATTCCCATATGGACACACCACTGCGGCAGCCAACGATGTAAAAAGCAGCTCTGAATGTTACCACTGTCGTCAAGACTATGAGAGAAATCCGAGAAAGAGCGAGCATCACATATACCAAAACATGCAACCGTTCGATCTTTGGGTGTTTAAGGCCGAATTAAAGCATGCGTTTTGGCTGAGCTGACCCAGGATACAATGTTAGCACCTTGAGTTTCCGCTACCGGCGTTGAACAGACTCTCCATCTTCAAGAGTCCTGTCGCAAAAACCTCACAACTCCTGGTGGCGTTGGATGCTATGTACGTAGGTATTTCGAGGTCATCCGAGCTCTAGTTTCCTGTTTGAAGAGCCGTAGGTAAGTCAAGTTGGCGAGCGCAGAGCGCAAGTTTCATACCACGTACTAAGCTGATGGGTTTGAGACGTCGCTGAACCGCTCACGCTGCTCAATCCAAGGATGAGTATCTCGTAAAACCACGAATCCGTGTTTTCGCCACGATATCTTTAGCTTCAATGCGTTAGAAACAAGCCTTACCAAGCTTTATTGTATATGAACTTACCGGTTTTCGAGCAAGGGTGCGATGCGTGGAGAAACGAAGTGCCGGATTTATCCACTAAGCTGAAATGCTATCCTCCGGTACCCCATACCAGACACATCGTTCTATCGTAGTATGTAGAATCATGGGAAGAAATTTGGAGCAGTAGCAACAATAGACATGGTGAATAGGTACCGGGTATATGATGAGAAGGTGAGATGGTGTGTGGGTGAAAAGAGAAGAGTACTAGTTGGATGAAGACGTGAAGTTGCATCTACTGCATGCCAAGTTTGACATCGTGAACTTCCATGAATAAAATTCGTACTTGATTACTTTGTGCTCTCCAGCCGGGACGGCACTGCTAATGGGTATCTTTGTGGTTCTTGCCTGAAGTAACACGAATACCGGGATTGACAGCGGTATCCTGTTCACATTTAGAATGTTTTGACCATTTATACTTTGGTCTTATCCAATATGTCAGCCAACTCATCAACATCAGCATCCTTCTTCTGCGAGACATTGGCTTCCTCAGCCTCATCTGCCTCCTTCAATGTCTTCTCACGCATCTCCTCAGCTTCTTCATCTTCGTCGTCGACCTCACCGTCCTCATCCTCTTCTTCTTCTTCATCGTCATCCTCACCCTCAAGCTCGTCGAGATCGCCAATGCCCCAGTAGTTCTCTGGATCATTATCCTTGCCCGCCTCGTCCTTTCGTTCCGATAGCAGAGCAGATAGATCTTCAACGCTGGCGTCGTCTTCTTCGAACTTGTTTCCATTCAGTTCGACCCTTCGTAATGCAGGCAGACCATCCTTCGTAGCCTGCAGCAATGCCTTCACTCCGGCAGGGGTGATATTATTGTATTCTAATACCAGAATCTCAACTTTCTTGTTCTTTCCTTTTCCAAGCGCCTCGAAAACTTTGATTGAGCCTCTAGAACCAAGATAGGCATCTCCAGCACCGAGCTCTTTCAGGTTCGGCCACCTAGATACAGCTCTCGCCAGTATACTCGCACCTTTGAGCGTGAAAGTGTTGTCCTGTAAATCAAAAACCTCCAACTGCTCACACTTCGACAGTCCCTCACTAATGAGTAACGAGATACCTTCTGGGCGGATGCCGTTCTGTATCATCTTCACGCTCTTCATCCCCTTGCTGTGCGCCTGATATGCCTGCGTCCAAGCCTGCATACTCCCGTTTTCCAGCCTATTTCGTCCACACACGATGCTCTCTAGATCTGGCACATCCTGTCCTCCCTTCCTTGCCTCGTCCTTCTTGCTTGCCAGTTGCACCAGTGCTTCTGCTATGCTAGTCCCTGCGATTGGACCCATGCCATTGTTGTTCAACAGCAGGTGTTTTAGTGGGGTGTGTTTGGTGAGGAAGTCCACGAGCGGGTCTTTGGTTTTAAGGCCAAAAGCATTATCGGATAGGTCGACTGTATGCAGGTTCGGACACTGAAGGAGAGCGGTAAGGAGGTGATCGAGCGCAGGTGGGATTTCTGTCACGAGGCGGCCGGTGAATATGTCGTGGAGGTCGGCATATTCGAGTTTGGATTGCTTGGAGAGAAGTGGTGCTAGGGCTTCACATGCGCCGACACCGAGGGTGTTGCCGGAGAGGTCGATGTGCGTTATGTCTGTACTCGAGGATAGGGGAGCGATGTGTTCTTGGATCGAGGCTGCGGTGTCGAGTTTGAGGCCTTTGTTGGCCAGAGAGAAGGTGGTCATCCTGATATGTATACAATTTCGTAATCGGGGACCTTCCAAGTTGTGTTACAAAGTCCTACAGTGCGTTGGGGCTGTAGTGGTTGGTGTTGGAAGACGGAAGCCTGGTTTCAAAATTAAAGAAATTGATTATTTAGTTCATTACTCCAAAAATGCAGCCAACAGCCCACTAAGTTGCGATGACAACCACCGAAGGTATGCTTGGCGAGGACGAGTATTGCGTCCGTTACTGGCACTCTTTGATTAACAACGGCTCGGAAAACACTTTTGAAAAGCGAATGGGAAGAACTGACAACGATGAGAATGGTCCTGGTGTCAATAGGCAAGCAACTCATTGCAACGTTCAATTATACAATCTTGATACACTACAATGCCTCCGGTAATCGCTCACTGCTGCAAAGTCTTCAGGGCATTATCATATACCTTCTTGATCTCATCTTGACCTTTCTTGGCAACATCCTCCATACCCTTGTGTGCCTTTTTCAGCTCGTCCTGTATGACCAACTTGCCCAGTTCCATCTTCCTAAACCTTTTCTGCGCATCACCTCTAGCATTCCTCACGTCCATGCTCGCCTTGTCGAAACACTTCTTCGCTTCTGCCGCAGCTTGTTGCCTCGTCTCAGCAGTAGCTGGTGGAACAGGTACAAGAATCAGCATCGTATTATTCTTGTCCACTTCTGGGTTCAATGAATATTCTGAAGCCGTGATAGCATTAGATAACGGTTTGACGTGTGCTTCCTCAGCAGCAAAGACTTGTAACATCCGACCACCCTTGGGCACCACAGACGCAATATCTCCCAGTTTGACTCGTTCATGGTGCGGGTTTTCTGCTTTGCCCTTCGGTTTTGACTGATCTGGATGCTTCACGTTGAGCTCGACCTGTAAAGTGTCCAACATTTCTGGCGTGACTCTTCCTGCATCCCGGGTTTTTGTAAGTGCGTCTTTCAGTCGAGCAACCGCCAACGCGATGCCCGCTTCCAGTTCACTGTGGTCATACGGATCGATCTCGGCATCTTTGTTCGCCGTCGCTTTGTTATCGGGCACATGCTCACTAACGTCCGAAGAACCAACTTTTGGAGATTTGCGATTTGATTTCGATGAGGCGGAGGACTTCTTGTACAGTATTGATGTAGTTGTCAGTGTTCGGGACCTGACCCATACAGGTGCAGCAGCAGGGCTTGGTCCCAATCGCAGCTGATTTCGACACGACCTGCAGATGAATCGAGGTTGATTTCTCCCCGCAATGTGCTTCTCGATACTAAAGAGCGAGATGAGAGCTCTTTTCGATGCCATATTGAGTCTGTGGCACTTTAGGACAAGTCTCTAAATGTCTCTTCACTGCGCAACTTTGCAGCCAAATTGTTTAGGGTTGAACATTCGAGAGCCTGGTCCGAAGAGCAACCGGCGCTACTGCATCCTCGACACGTTCCGACGCGTGGACGCGCCATTGTCAATCAGCTTTTTATTGCTTTGCTGCAAGGACTTCGGGAGCTCTACGTGGCGGAGTTTGCTCGTCGAAGTCGCACGGTACTGCTCGAGGTCACAAGATCTTCTTGAAAGTTCCCGCATATCATACTCTCTTTCATGATATCTTGAGTACTGTCATAGAACTACAGTACTTGAGAATCCAGTGCCATGGCAGTTCCTGAGATTTACCGCGAAGCATGACCTTTACCGGAATCAAGCAGAATTACACGCGGACACAATTCCTGTTATCCCATAAGAAAGCTTTGCGAGATAGGTGATGAATGCTAACAATTTATGCGTGCCTCTCTCCCTGTCCTATCGATAAGCTCGAAGTATCCGGATGTCTCGAGAATCAGACCCGTTCTGAGAAGAGAATGGAACTCAGGTTGTCGTGAGCTGCTCCTTTGCACGAGTGAGTTGTGTTTAGTGAGCATCAGCACCATCGAGCTTGGTACCTACCTACCTGAGGTATGGAGCAGCAATCGCTTCCGGAGGATTGATGAAGAGGTGATGCCACGCCGGAGTCCGGAAATTCTTCGCATCGGGTGGTGCCAGGCAAATAGGTGGGGTCGCTGCCGGTACCTGCAGATGGCCAAAGCAAAAATCGCGGGGTTACCTAATCATTGTGGCCAACACTTTACACCGACTTCGGGTGTTGTCTTCAACAATTTAGCGGAACTGGTGTTCTTGCGAAAGGAACCTGCTTGGTCTCAATCTTTGCTTCTCACAAGAAGTAGACACTGCGTCTTAGTCCTTCTTCAACATGGCAGCCAACGGTATACCACACCCAAAGCCCTCTCTTCCAGCAGTATACATTGTCTCTGCTGCAAGAACACCGGTCGGATGCTTCTTGGGCTCCCTTTCCTCTTTGACAGCGCCACAGCTCGGCTCACATGTCATCAAAGCCGCTGTTGAGAGGGTACCACAAATAAAACCAGCAGATGTGCAGGAAGTCTTCTTTGGCAATGTCATTTCGGCAAAGTAAGGCACAATACTCGCGTCACGTCGAGCATCACATTAACACCTGCTCCAGTCTCGGCCAGAATCCAGCTCGACAATGCGCGATCGGTGCCGGTCTTGGGGAAAGCACAGTTTGCACGACCGTGAATAAAGTATGCGCCTCTGCTGTCAAGGCAATTGTCCTCGGTGCCCAGACTATCATGACAGGCAACGCAGACATCGTCGTGGCGGGCGGCACCGAATCCATGTCCAATGCTCCTCACTACCTTCCTAACATGCGAACCGGTGCCAAGTTTGGAAACCAGAGTCTTGTCGATGCAGTGTTAAGAGACGGCCTTACAGATGCATATGGCAAGCAGGAACACATGGGTCTGCAAGGTGAAGAATGTGCACGAGATCACGGTTTCAATCGAGAGCAACAAGACGAATATGCTATCCAATCGTATCAACGGGCGCAAGCTGCGCAGAAGGACGGAAGTTTTAGCTGGGAAATAGCGCCTATCGAAATTCCGGGGGCAAGGGGCAAGCCAGGCACGACTGTTGACAAAGACGAAGAGCCAAAGAACCTCAATATTGAAAAACTGAAGTCCATGAAGCCAGCTTTTATTCCCAATGGCGGAACAATCACTGCACCAAATGCATCTCCTCTTAGTGACGGTGCAGGTGCAGTCGTACTTATGTCAGAGGAGAAGGTGAAGGAACTTGGTGTCAAGCCAATTGCAAAGATTCTTGGCTGGGGTGATGCCGCTCAGCAACCAAGTAAATTCACTACTGCACCAGCACTTGCCATCCCAAAGGCGCTCAAGCATGCCGGCGTTGACCAAAAGGATGTGGATGCATACGAGATTAACGAGGCATTCTCGGTAGTGGCGCTTGCAAACATGAAGCTGCTCGGTGTTACAGCTGAGAAGGTCAACATACACGGTGGAGCTGTTGCTATTGGTCATCCTCTGGGTGGAAGTGGTGCGAGAATAGTCGCGACATTACTAGGTGTGCTCAAGGCTAAAGGAGGCAAGATTGGCTGTGTGGGTATTTGTAATGGTGGAGGAGGTGCAAGTGCTTTGGTAGTTGAATCCTTGATGTAAGCAGAATTGCGCAATCCAGCATCAGAACAGCACCTCCTCAGCCAGCACTCATCAAAGAGGAGCTGATCGGGAAGCAGCGTAGCCCAGGCAAATACAAACTCGGCAGCACAGTAATCGCCGAATGCCGGCTGGAAAAAGGATCTCCTTCATCAACTGAATAATAAAACGTCTGGAGCCGATGTTTTGCCGCAGAGATATGCCCGCAATCAGATTTGCTTTTTCTTGATTCATTTGTAAATGTTCAATGCGTCGAGTTTAAGGTAGGGTCAAAGCGCACATCTTTTACTACTCGACAACACATTCTTCGCAAAGCTACCTTACCATGTCTAGCAGTAACGGTTCTTCGCTTAAGCGAAAACGATCTCGTATGAGACATGTATTATGAACCCGCGCACATACGCTGACAAGTGCAGGCGCGCAATCACTACCCCCACCAGAGCTACCGAAAATGGTAGCCGAACAGCATACGCCAATTGCATCAACTGACAAGGACACGCAGAGATTGATAGTTGTGCTGTCGAATGCTAGCCTCGAGACTTATAAAGCTGCACACAGCGGGAAAGCAAGTGGGAAAGATGAAAAGTTTTCTTTGCTGAACAGCGATGAGCATATCGGAGTGATGCGAAAAATGGGGAGAGATATCAGCGATGCTCGACCAGATATCACGCATCAAGTGCGTCTGCCACCCTCAACCCAGGTTTGCTAGCTGACATAGTCCTCGCAGTGCCTCCTTACCCTCCTCGACTCTCCCATTAATAAAGCCGGAAAGCTTCAAATATACATTCATACTGCAAAGGGTGTATTGATTGAAGTGTCACCAACCGTCCGAATACCCAGAACATTCAAGCGGTTCGCCGGTCTTATGGTCCAGCTTCTGCACAAGTTGTCGATTCGATCGGTTAACTCACAAGAGAAGCTTCTCAAAGTTATCAAGAACCCTATCACAGATCATCTTCCACCAAACTGTCGCAAAGTCACACTGAGCTTCGACGCTGAGGTCGTTCGAGTCCGAGACTACATCGAAAGTCTAGGCCCGAAAGAGAGCATCTGCGTCTTCGTGGGAGCCATGGCAAAGGGTAAAGACGACTTTGCGGATGCTTTCAAGGACGAGGCTATCTCGATTAGCAACTACAGCTTAAGTGCCAGTGTTGCATGCAGCAAATTTTGCCATGCTGCTGAGGATGCTTGGAATGTCATATAATAAAAGGTATGCTGATCTCCACGCCCATACTGGTTTATCCACCAGCACGTCCCACGGTCCCAGCAACAGTAACGGCTACGATCATAACATCATGCTGTCTGTTTCGGTGCCGTCTCTGTATTGAGCTCATGTCAACTTTGTCGATTTGTTTTCCAACAAGACATACCAGAATTTGACATGCTCAAAGCACTCTCTTTCTTATGTCCCACACCCCAGCACAACGTCGGCAAAATTGCACTCTGTCACTTGCCGATGCACGTTACTGCTGATGATCAACTCGACATGAAACGGGCCAAGCTTGGATGGCTGGTTAGACGATCTATGGAATTAATGAAACCATGTACGCGACCATATATCAGTGGCAGAACATCTCTTCAGTAACCAAAGCTATTCATCCTGCATGTACAACGTTTTTGCAGCACTGGCTGCCTATGCATGGACTGAGATATAAAGTCACGAGGAATATCGACGATGATGCTTATTCACAAAATTGAATTCAACGAATCACACGTGCCTCACGACTGTGACAGCGTTTGATTGGCTCGATACCTCTTCCCACAAGACCTGCTGTTTAATTCTCGACTGCGTATGCAGTGTTCCACAAGATCTCTTCATGTTGCATAAGCATCTCTCGCTTTCTTTTGGGTGAAGTCCCTTGTAAAAACAACGTATTTGGTTCCTTGCAGCAGAATTACAGTCCAACGGGTCAAAGAAATCGTCAGAAGTTGAAGCAAGATGAGGCGAAACCCTGCAGCCTCCTGCAGGCGAGCCTGAGACTCCACGACAGATTCGCTCCGAACCGCAAATCAGCGCTTGTGAAGTTCCTATTCAGCTCCATTTCATTGCACCGCTCCCGTGTGTTTCTCCACGACGGCCATCCTCTGGCGGCTCTCAACGTGGCAGCTTATTCTCCGCCAGGCCACAGCCTATCAATTACCTTGTTTCATCGTCCTGTGGCCACTGATTATGCCTCATCCTGCCTTGGCGGAGCATTCCTCGTATCCATCAATATCCAGCAAGACATGAGCGTCTAAGTGGGATGACTCCTCCCATCTGGCACCAGACATCGCCGCCTGCTTGTCGAGGTATGTACCTCCTGTGACCTTGGTTATACTTGTATGGAAGACATTGAAAGCTTGTAACGTGCGCAGTGCATCAAGCACTACTCCGGTTCACAAGTCCATTGAATATGGATCCAGTACTCTCACAACTAATTGTTGGCTTCTGAACTTTTATTACTTTTGTTTCGTGCCCTCTTCTCAGCTCAGACACTTGACCTCACGTTACAGGTGAAGCCTTCTATACCTCTTGTTATTGGTACAGTAGTCCAATAAATCCTGAACATCTACATCTATAATTCCGACCATTTTCTTGCTTGTTCGAAGCTTTCTATCGTTACCAACCGTACTCGACATCAACTTTCAACACATACGAACACGCAGCCTAGGTCTGCTGCTACTCACCTCTTCAACCCCAGAATACCCAGGCCAGATTTCTTCTCACACTCTGGTTCGGACCTCTCCAAGTACGGCATCTTCAAGGCTCTGCAGACGATGCCTTCCTCAATAACCCTTACAGTCAAGAACCTCCCATCTTCCACTTCCTTCTTCCTTTCGACGCTTCAACCTCTCAATTATGTCTACCGTGGTCGTGTCGACAATACAATCGGTTTCGGCACAAAAGACTCACCGCCCGACTTCTGGATATCACAAGAAACACCTGGTGTCCCCGCCGGCGCAGCCCATGTCGCTTTTCCCGCCATCTCTCGCCAACACGTTCAAGACTTCTTCATAGCAGCACTGAAAGCTGGTGGGAAGTGTCACGGTGAGCCGCTGTTAAGGGAATCAAATACTGGATATTACAGTGCAGCAGTCATTGATCTCGATGGGAACAGTATCGAAGCTGTTTATAGACCAGATCTAGTTCAGGCTGATAACGAGAGCGATCAGAGTCGACCGAGTAGTGTGAGCAGTGTTGGATCGACGAGGTCGAAAGCAAGTGCGAACATGAACACAAGAGCACCGACCGTTGTTTCAAGAGCACCAAGTATGAAGCCAAGCAATTCAAGTCCAACGATGGTGAGGAGTGGCGCTCGATCCCAGGCACCATCGAAGTCACCGACACACGTATCCAGAAGTCCAACCTCGGTATCTAAAGCCCCAACTCAAGTTTCAAGAGGACCGACAACCGTTTCTCGTGCACCCACTACTGCACCCACCCAAGTCTCGCGAGCACCCTCGCAGCAGTCGGTCGTACGTGCTCCAACGATGGTTTCTCGCGCACCGGCCCCAATCCATCAGCAGCCTCAGCCACCGCAGATTCAAGCCGTCACAAGCACGACCCCAACCGGCGACCTCATAACCTCCATCATCACAGAAGCTCGTAATACCATCAACGTTGCCAGAGAACTCGTCAATCAAGCCCGTCCAGCTCTAGATGGTTCCAACAGTGCTCCAAACCTGCCTACCGCGAGAAGAACTGTCTCGGATCCGGTGTCACATCAATCGAGTGATACCATAGTTGGGACTCTCCTTGGTGTCGCAGCTGGCGCTGCCCTGCACTACGCATACACTAAGGCAACAGAGACCAAACCTTCAGCAGTAGCAGCACCACCACCGCCACCAATACAAACAATGCAATTCGACGACCGGCCAAACTTGCAACGCACAGCAACAGCTCCGAGTTTGACATATGAGGACGAAAGGCGGTTCTATTACCACGACTACGCGTATACACGTCAACATCAGCCGTATGCTATCGAGGCACCACCAACTGAAAACGCCGGTAGTCAGGCATCGAGCCGGCACTCGCAGCGATATATCACCATGTACGACACCGACGAGCGCCTCAGTGAGGTGGCACCGACAGCAGTCACAGGCTGTCCACGACGACGAAGCAGTCTTAGCGTCGTTGATGCAAGGAGTGTCACGAGCCAATCTCGAGCGAGTAAGCATGAAGGAGATGGGACAAGGAGAATGCTCGAGGCCCCACCCACGAGTTATCGGGCACCGACGGCTATCACTGCGGCAGACAGTCACGCCTCCGGACGGAGCAGGAGCAAGAGTAGAATAGGCTCTGTATTGCGAGCTGCAAGTATTGGATCGAGCAGACGGTCTAGTAAGCACGGAAGTGATGAGGATCTGAGGAGTTCAACGCGGAGTCGTACAAGTCGCCGTGATGATGGTGCATCACGAACAAGTCGACGAACAAGCATGAGCAAGAGTCGTGCTCCGTCTGTTGCTGGATCGGAAGCTAGAACGGTCGTACCTGCCAAACCTCCTACTATTGCACCGTCGCAGGCGAGCAAGACACCGACAACGGTGAGTAAAGCACCCACTTCCGCAAGTAAAGCGCCAACATCAGCCTCCAAGGCGACCACGATCAAGCCGGAGCAGACGCCGCTGCCGGCGTCGAGAGCAGGGACGACATTGAGTGCAAATCCTAGTGAATATCTGTCGACGCACTCCAAGTCCCATAAGACGGTTATCGGGAAGATGCTGGAACGTGATAGAGCGGGGAGCGGTCGAGGGCTTACGAGGTCAGTTGTTGGGAAGCTTGAGGATGTGCGTGGCGTCAATGTGACGGATGAGGAGGTTGATCCGAGTGATAGTGTGAGTCAGGTTAGCAGTGTGAAGAGCTCGAGATCGAGGCGGAGTCAACAAAACACATGAGGCGACGCGGCTAGCAGATAGGATCTTCTTGTGGTACTGTTAGCTAAGGGGATTGTAGTTGCTGTCCAAAGAATCATAATAACGATCATCCTACTGTTCTTTCGCCGTTGCTACCACCCACAGTATTGTGTATCTCTGTCGCTGCTGTTCGCCGTTATAGATACTCGACAACACAAGCACAACATATCAGCCCATAAGATCGTAAGTATGCAAGTATCTCTGGGAGACAGAAGCACACGTGGGTGGTCCTTTGGACGCAACATTGTTGAAGTAATTGCTAGCGTCCACGGTGAGGTAAAACTAGTGCCATTGATGATATCAAGTACAATACAAACTAAACACTTGTGAATGATGTGAAAGAGAAGGAACCACCACGTGATCAGGCTAGGAGAGTCGTGACCTCACTCTCCTCCACCCGACATGCATACGAGTACTGGTGTCTGCAGGAACAAATCATGCCAGCCTCAAATAGGGAGGTATCAGTCCAATCACCACTGACAACGGTCTTGTTAGCGTGTGAGTGCTTTCGTCAGCTACCAGCCAATATTTTCCCATTTGGGGGAGATCTCTCCTTGGATCTGTACGGGAGCTACCATGAAGCATCGGTAGTTGCTATCATGCCCGGTGTGTAAATCTCCGAACAATGGAATGGCGCCTTGCAAACATGCAAGGTAAGGTGGTGAGGTCACTATGTACTGCGAACCGACGTGGCCTTGCATAGTCAAGCTTCTCTTATGTTTATAGCTTTCCTCCTGAGCCTCTCCTAGCCAACTATACCTGCTCGTCCAATACTGAAAGATCAAGAAAGGATGAAATCAACTTTAATTGCGCTGCTGTCGAGCAGCTTGGCAGTGGCACAGCAGATCGCACAAGATCCTGGTGTGCGTGGCCCAGCTCTAGAGATTACTCACCTCTTCAATGACCAGATGCCGACTGGCATTGCTGTCAGCAAAACAGGACGACTCTTTGCGTGTTATCCTTCAGGTCTAGATGCAAACAACACAGCTTATCAAGTAGCAGAGCTAACAACCAACAACACGGAAACCCCTTACCCCAACGCACAAATCAACTCACCTCCAGGAGGAGCCATTAATTACACAACATACCCACCCACTGGTGTGAACTACCAAAACTACTTCATCAGCGTTCAGTCCGTTGCCATAGACCCTCTGGAACGCCTATGGGTTCTTGACACAGGACGAGCCCTAACCCCCAATGGTACGCTAGTCACAGCAACCTACGGTGGTCCTAAGCTCGTCGCCATTGACCTGGCGACAAACACCATCAACCAAACCATCGTCCTCCCGACCACCGCCGCCTTCCCAGATAGCTACATCAACGACGTCCGCATCGATCTCCGCCCGAACGTAACCGCCTCAGGCAAAGGAGTAGCCTACATAACCGACTCCTCCCAACAACGCCGCAACGGCATTGTAATAGTCGACCTCGGCACCAAAGAAGCCTGGCGCCATCTCGACGGCACTCCTTTCGTCAGCGCTGAAAAACAACATCTCGCCTCTGTCTGGGGTGAAGAAGTCTATTTCCTTCCTGACCCAACCCAGCCCTTCACCTTTGATCCCACTGGCGCCGATGGCATCGCCCTCTTGGACGGCGGCGATACAATCGTCTGGAGCATAACTGGCGGTCGACACCTCTACAGTATCGCGAACCAGTACCTTCTCGACCGCTCTGCTACAAGCGAAGTCGCAGCTCAAGCGGCGGTTCGATCTCTCGGCGAGAAAGGCCAGACAGACGGACTAATGCAAGACACGAATCAGTATATCTACGCTGGCAACGCAGAGCAGAACGCAATCAATATCTACAACGCGCGTAACTCGACCGTGACTACTTACGTCCGTGACCCGCGCATCGGATGGACTGGTAAGTCTTCACCTCTTGTTGAAACTATTTGACCATCGGTTTCAAATTTCCTGGTTCAGGTCCGTGTAACTAACGGTAATTGTTTGTGATAGATTCGATGTGGATCTCCAACCAAACGCTATACTTCATCGAGAATCAATTGTGGAGGAGTAAGGCCTATTACCCAGGCACAGATCGAAGGGTCAAACCATATGTTCTGTATCGTGTTCCGACTGCGGATGGGGGCAGTAGGGTTGCTCCTATGATGATTTGATGTGGCTTGGGCAGTATGATGTATGTGGTTTGAGTAGTGTATGTAATATGAAGGCATAAGTGAGAGTGGAGGACAGGGGGGATTTGGAGGTTGATTTATGATAATGTAACGATGAAGCGATGACACGAGGCAGTATACAGTAATATCGATGGTTGTAGCATGTCCTTCTTGATCCACGATACGAGAATACCTACAAGGTATACATGGCCGTGCACATACCTCCCCGGATAAATATGCACTCACGCACGTACTTTAGGTCATCCGAGGATAATCAACCAAACTTCCTCCCTCCAATTCCACGTCCTCGTCTTGACATATATACTTACCCACTTACCTATTCACCTACCCACTACGTAGTTCTTGTCCACCATCAAATCACCTACCCACCCACCTCATCTCCGTTTCCCCCAATCCTACCTACCCACACCAGCTACCTAGCTAGCCCATACCCCTAAGTCTTGAACATCAATTCTTTCTTTCTTCCTTTTCCTTCGCACGCACTGCAGACAAGCACGGTTCTCTTTTGAAAAAGAGAACCGTTGAAACGTCATCGAGCGGTACGTCCGTATGTAACGTAGGTGTGTACGCACGTAGGTAGCCGTAAACTGGTCAAAGTACTGCACCTACCCAGTACCTGAGACATCGCGCTAGTGTACTGTAGTTAGTATGTGTAGGTGATACAAGAGTAAAAAGGACTACAGTACGTATCTACTACGTACAGTACCTACAGTATTCTGGTCTTTTGTTCTTAGGGAGAAATTCAACACAGACAATGGAAATGATGGTGCATGAATACGTACTGTGCTGTGCTGTACTGTATTGTAGCTCCCCTGCTCAAGGTATGCTTATGACTACGTACTTTTCAGTAAGGTGGGTATATATACAAGTAAGAGAGGAGGTACCGTAGGTACGGTACGTATAGATCAGGCACAGAAAAACTAGGAATACTATACTATACTATGCTACCCCTGAATCTAGCGCTTGACGGCTTACAATACATGAGGATGGTGATGGAGAAGGGGGGTCAAAGGAGTATATACAGTATGTATATACCTAAGATACCCAGGGTAACTCTGACCAGGCGGAAGCCGTGATATCTGTTGAACTGGCCGTCACCGATCATATCAGGCACTTCTTCTGGCTTCGACCAAGTTTGACACGGATCGTCGGCTTCGAAAAGGGTTCGTGGCTGGGCTGAGCGTACATTTGTTTGGTTTGAGTTTTGTAGCAGGTGATCAGGTCGGATGTGCAGTGCCCGAGATGTTGTTGCCGCACGTCAGGCGAAAGCAAAACATGGGGAACATTTGCACTGTTTGTAGATTTCAAGATTCGGGAAGGAACCCAAAACAAATTGCTAACTCGCTCAGCAATTGTTGGAAGGCTTCACATGATCAATCTGTAGTAAGGCCCGTGATCGTGGCGAGATTCCTGTCCACCTAGATGCCTTCAGCAAATTCAGACTGGCCGAACAGACTCGGGATACAAGTTCACGCGTGGCGAAAGAGTGAGGGCGCAGCTGAAAAACATCTCTGTTGTAACGCCAAAGGACTGTCTTCACCAGACCCTTACAGTAGCGGGTAGGATCAGTCAGTCGGTCGGTCAGTCACTCACCTTCTCAGGGTGGACACATTTGAGCAATCCACTTCTGTAATGGTTTTTGACCACGATGGCTCAATTCAGCCACCATGCGGCCGACACACCTGGATTTGGCATAGTGTTAACGACCTTCTGCTTTGGTGTCACGTTAGATCTCAAAAGTGCGATCCAGATGAAGTTTTCAGTTGCAAGCCACAAAATTTAGTCAACAAATAAACCTTCCGATCAGTGTTGACGAATGGCATCTTATGCCAAGGATCGGATGCCAAGGCGGCCTCATAGACTAGTCTACACGCTACTTCATCTCGCTTCGTTGGCTCATACACGGCGCAGCTGAGATGCATTCCTACTGTACTGTACAGTACTGTAGACCTTTTGCGCCCATATCTGGAATTTTATATGTCATCGCGTGTCTATTGTCGGTTTCGATGGAAGTACGACTTTATTGGAAAGGCACGATATACGTAACAATACTACCGCTTAGAATACGTTACTTACCGCTTTCAAAGGTCTGACCAACTCTTCTCCTTCCCCTTGCCATAGATGAGCGGCATATCGGCGTCAACGATCCCGAGAAGGCCATATGCACTATTCTCCAGTTGACATATTCGATGGCTTTTCTGCCCGTGCCACTCTTTCCGCTACGGTGAAATTGTCGAGATGCTAACCCCCGTAAAGCCTTGTTATGAATATCAGTCTACGTTCCTGACAAGACCCAACACAAGTCTCTGGTCACGGTCCAGGAGTTAGTGGAGAGTGCCTGTTATGCCTTTTCGCAGCAACCCATAACCCGCGATAGTGGAAGAAAGACAGTGGCGATGCGCGGAAGAGGTGGAATTAAGTTTGTCGACACGAGTCTTCCACCAGAATCAAGCGAGCTTCTCGGCTGAGGACGTGAGCGAGCTCGGATATGAGCCTGTATTCCATCAGCGCTTATGAAAGTAGGCGTCCTGGAAATTAACTTTTCTTTGTGTTGTTCGACAAGTTCGGAGCAGAGTTTTATATTACTGATCTACCTAGACCGAGCACAATATCTACCTTATCCCCTGCCACTTCTTTTAGGGGGTGGAGAAAACTGGTTGAACTTCAGTCGTCCAAGCTGAAGGCGGCGAATTGTAAGAAAGGAGCTCGACAGCCTCAATACCATCCATTGCGAGTTGCGTCTTGCAATTTTGTGAATATGAAGATGTGCAAGGGTGCACCTTTTGCAGTGCTAGGTTAACACGGGCCCATGCCGCCGTTTGCTCCCTTGATTGCTCCTTCTCTTATACGCCCGCTCCCGAATTGGATGTCTCAGGTCTGCCTGAAGGCTGCAGGGCAGGTCTTGGGGTTGCATGAACAGCGTGCATTTAATCCTGTTCGTGTAAGCAATATCCCAAGTCAACTGCTTGCCGTGAAGATCCGGCTAAATATATCCAGCACTGCCATTATACTTGGTGTGAGTCCTGGGTGTTAGTTGAGGTGGTGGAGAGATAGGATAGGTGAGAGGTGAAGTACGTAGTTGTGAAAGGTTTGTATCATAGCCGTGAAGGTAAGAAGGAGATCGGTAGTGGTTACTTCATGGATACGCACACAATGGTTGATCACAAGAATCGAGGAATCGGGGTCATTTACAAAGCATGAAGAGAAAGAATATCGCGTTTCATAAAGACTTTTCATTTGTGCATTATCCACAACAAAGATGTGGTAACATTAAACGCCCCCTGGTCCCACCATATGCAATCAAGGTTCATGTGCTCGAGCAGGATCTCATGTCGTAACATGATCTGTAACATTAGTAACAAGTGATCTCGCGTAGTTTGTCGTCATGGACGTGCATTCGTTGTGTTGTTCGAGAGGTTGAAGACTGTTAGCTTAGTCGAAGGACTTCTTGGTGCCAGAGAAGTCGCCGAAGCCGCCGCGGTTGGTGGAGAATCCTCTGCCACCACGGGGAGCACCACGACCTCGATCACCTCCTCGACCACGACCGCCAAAACCACCTCGACCACCGCGTCCTCCTCGATCACCGAACCCACCACGGCCTCGGTCACCACCACGGCCACGACCACCGAAGCCACCACGACCTCCTCGGCCGCCGCTGCCTCCGTCACTGTTTTGAGGTCGGCCAGTACTGTAATCGAGACGGACTGGTCGGCTGCCAATGTAACCACCTTGCATGGCCTCCAGAGCTGCAGTAGCATCGTCGACAGTATCGAACTCAACATAACCATAGCCCTTTGGCTGGCCAGTCTCTCGGTCGGTAGGCAGACGAATACCCTTGACAGTGCCGTAGGGGGTGAAAGCTTCAGTCACTTGCTCCTGACCAACGTCGAAGGACAAGTTACCGACAAAGAGTGTTGGAGTTGGCTCACTAAGCTGATCACCGTAGCTCTTTCGTCGGTCGTCGACCTTGTTGGCGTTGTCTGGCTTGACACTTGCATAATCGACATTGAGTTCTCGTCCGTCCAACTCAAATCCCTTCTTTGCATCGTATGCTGATTTGGCATCCTCTGCATTGGCGAACTCAACATATCCGAAACCCTTACTACGACCTGTAGCTCTGTCGGTCATGACTCGAACACCAGTAAGCTCACCATGCTCCTCAAAGGTGGAACGGAGCCAATCTTCATCAACACCCCAGGAAAGGTTGCCGACAAAGAGGTTCTTGCTTTGAGCAGAGTCGGCATCTTCGGTCTTTGCTTTCTTGGCGGCAGGCTCAGCTTCTTCTTCAGCCTTGCGCTTGTTAGCTTTGGCAGCTGGTTTCTTCTCTTCAGCCTCATCTTCGGAACTGTCGTCACTATCATCGTCGGAATCGTCAGTAGTCGCAGCTTTGGCACCAGCAGTCTTTGGCTTGGCGGCTTCCTCCTCATCACTGCTTGCGTCACTGTCATCCTCAGATGATTCTTCTTCAGCTTTGTCAACAGGAAGTGCAGTACCGAGCACAGCAGTTGGTGCTCCAGCATCATCGTCGGAGGAGTCGGACTCATCGCTGCTCTCGGCCTTCTTTGCTGGGACCTTGGCACCGTTGGTCTTCTTCTCAGCTACTCTCTTTGGTGCAGGTGCTTCCTCTTCATCGGACTCGGACTCGTCGGAGTCGCTCTCATCACTTGACTCATCCTTGGCTGCGGTCTTCTTTGCGCCGTTGGTTTTTCCAACGACAGCAGGCTGCTTCGTCTCAACCTCGCTTTCAGACTCGTCGCTCTCATCGTCACTGTCAGATTCAGGCTCTGGTGTAGGCTCCTTCTTGGACTTCTTCTCTTTCTTTGACTTCTTCTCCTCTTTGGCAGCAACTGGTTTGGCCACGTCCTTGCTCTTCGTCTTGGTGGATGATGCAGTCTTACCTACAACTGCATCCTTGACCTTGGACACGGTGTCTTTGATTGGCTTGGTAGCCGACTTTGTCTTGGACATTGCTGGAGACGTTAATAGACAGAACAATGGGTGACGAAGTGAGACTTACCGATTGATAATCCCTCAGGTACAGATGAACCCACAGAAGATTGCTGTTGAAGCTTGTGTACTAGCCCTCAACCCACGGTATGTGCGGCGAGCCCACGGTTCCCACGACAGTCTTGTAAGAACAAGAAGTTTTGAAAGAATAACCCGCAGTTTTTTACTAGATCAACCCACAAAGCCCTCAGTGACCCACGTGAGGATAAAATGCGACAGGTAAAGACAAGCGAAGACCTGTGCTATAGATGTACTTATTCCTCGATTTGTGCCTAAATGACCCTCAGGATAGCCCTCGGATTCAACAAGCCCACAAAGAGATAGATAAGTCAATCAATACTGGCAAACGATGCAAGTAAGATTGAAGTCGGTATAATAAAGAGGAAGACAGGCAGAGCAGAAAAATATGTCGCGCCTTTTTGATCTCGAAATTTTTGCGACGAAACTTGGGATTTTCCACGCTACTCGATAAGATAAGCTACTTCTCCGCCTTCGAACCGGTCTTGGCTGTACCAGCCATCTCATTTGCCTACGGCAGACCTTCCCCTTACGGACTAACTCCGCTTGACCTTCCCTTGCTGTGTTAAAGCTCTTGAGTGTTGCTTGAACATACACCGAAAGCCCGAGACATCAACCATGCCTGACTTATCAGCCTCTACAGCTTGTAGTTTTCGATCCAATATCGGACCGTCCCACTAAATCAGTTGAAAGGTTTCGTAGAAACTCTGAATCTCATTGCTTAATGTCCTGAGCTTCCAAACAACCCGTCTCTCAGACTCAAAACTGCTTGAATATTATTCACAGATCATGTCAGCAGCATCGACGCCCCATAAACCACGAAAGAAGAAGAGGCAGAATGTGAGAAGCAACACCTTGTCAGACATTGCCAACATTGAGCCAGGCTCGGATTTCATCAAACCAGAATTTAATCTCGCTGCATTTCTGCTGCCAGCCAGAGGCACAGTATCACAATGGGTTGTTATACCCCTAATCTTGATATTTGTCGGCTTGTTCCGATGGTCGATAGGTGTATGGGATTACTCTGGCTTCAATGCTCCGCCGTTACATGGTGACTACGAGGCTCAGCGACATTGGATGGAAATCACACAACATTTGCCGGTATCGATGTGGTACTTCTATGATTTGCCTTATTGGGGTCTAGATTACCCACCCCTGACAGCTTACCACAGTTGGATATGTGGAAAGATGTGAGCACTATCCCTGTCTGTCGTAACCATGCTGACTTAGCTAGTGGAACTCTCATTAACCCGGACTGGTTCGCACTATACAGCTCTCGCGGCTATGAATCTCAATCGCTAAAAGTCTTCATGCGCGCAACAGTCATTATCTCGGAATATTTAGTCTATGTTCCAGCCCTTATCATCTTCATTAGACATTACAGCAGACACCAACAGACGGGTTCAACAGCCAGAAACATTGCCCTCGTAGCCATTCTCATGCAGCCATCAACGATGCTGATCGACAATGGCCACTTTCAGTTCAATACAGTCATGCTCGGTTTCGTCGTTGCAAGCTTGTCAAGCATTTATGCTGGTCGACCACTGTGGGCGTGCATCTTCTTTGTTGCAGCACTTGGTTTCAAGCAAATGGCGCTCTACTATGCACCGGCAGTCTTCGCATACCTCCTTGGATCATGCTTAACCCCAAAGATCCGTCTCGACCGACTAATAGCGATCGCTATCATCACAATTCTCGCCTTCGCAGCGCTTTTCGCACCATTGATAGCAGGCACACTCTATGACCTACACCGCGGTTTCGAACTACCATATCGACCTCCACCACCATTCCTCGCCGAACGACGAATCACCCTCGACCCCTCAACCACAACAGGTGCAATCATCCTGCAGATATCTCAAACAATTCACCGTATCTTCCCATTCGCCCGTGGTCTCTTCGAAGACAAAGTCGCAAACTTCTGGTGCACAGTCCACACATTCTACAAACTCCATAAACTCCAGGACATTATCCCACTCCCGCGCCTCTCTCTCTTCGCAACACTGCTCGCCATCCTCCCAACAATGTCCGTCGTCCTCGCCGTGCCGCGCCCCTCTCTCCTCCCATACGCCTTCGCCAGCACCGCCTACGCATTCTACCTCTTCAGCTTCCAAGTCCACGAAAAATCCATCCTACTACCCCTCCTCCCACTCACGCTCCTCCTAGGCAGCAACAAAGGCCTAAGCAAAGAATATCGTGCCTGGATCGGCTTCGCCAACGCAATCGCAGTCTGGACAATGTACCCGCTCCTCCGCCGCGACGGTCTCCGCACCCCCTACGTCGTGTTATCGCTCCTCTGGAACTGGCTCCTCGGTCTCCCGCCCTTTTCAACATCATGCTACCACGACCCCGATTTGCCCAATGTGCCTGGCCGACCACTGGCGCCGGAGGAACTGGCTACAGTAACGAAGATCACGCACTGGTGGTTCTATATCCTGATGGGCTTCTGGCATTTATTATTCGCGTTTGCGGAGCCGCCGGCTGATAAACCTGACCTGTGGATCGTGGTGAACGCTTGTATTGGATGTGTTGGGGCGGTGATTTGTTGGGGCTGGTGTCAGTGGAAATTGTGGTTGGAGAGTGGGCTGTTGGATGAGTATCTTGCGCAGGGGGCGAAGTATTTGGAGAATCTGTTGGGTAGTGATGGTGATGAGGAGGGGAAGGAGGATCGAGTTGTGGAAACGATGGATGTTGCTTCGCCTGGGAGTGAGAAGAGCGAGGTTAAGAAGATTGAGAAGGGTAGGGGTAGAGGCGGGAAGAAGAAGTAGGAGGTCCGAATTGTGTGATGTGGGGTGACGGACATGGAATGCAAAAGCAGAAGCAAGAAGAACGCTGAGGAGAAATGCTGGTGTGGCTATTCTATCTGGTTTACTTCTTTGCGCGGTTCACGGAGTATTTGTGTCTGATATACCCCTTGCTAGCAAGCGAGCTGGAGTCAAAAAGTTTGGGTTTTTACATTTCTCCCGGCAGTAACGTGTTTCCCTGTACCTGGAGGTTGTGCGAACCCTGAGCAGCCAGCCATTACGGTCGGCAGGAAAAAGGATCGCGAGAGTCAATATATGGTAGCAAGAAATGTGGTGTCTGAACAATTTTTGAAAACCAATGTGATTGAAGGTATCATATATCGATCGAGATCGAGTCCTGTTCGTATGCCGAGTGGCAAGACGGCTGTAAGGAAAATATAATATCCGCCATATTATTCGTTCTACATGTCGTAAATTCATGAACATCTTGCAAAAACTGCCATAGCCACAGAGTACTCCACCCCTTGATGAAACCAGAATGAATCAAACACTAGGATCTTCGGCGCAACGACCGTCCATGTCCTCACGATGAAATTTGATCACTGATAATTGACAACACCCTTCAAACTCCAAATCTCGCCATTTCCAACCCGTCCTACAACACCCGCGACAACAACCTCACCAGGCATGATGACCTTCCGCTCTGTCTCACCTGTCTCTCCTCCACCCCGACGTTCCCACCAAATCTTCCTCGCACTCTGAACACCCGTCTGCTGATCCCACAATGTCTGCGTAGCATGTTCTTTTCCCTCCAACCACGGCGACACAGGCACGACATGTTCTAGCACGAATTGCCTCAAATTCTCAGCTGCTTTGCTCTCGTCCTTTGCTGCGGATATGCCGGTTGAATCACCGGGTCGATCTTCCCATGGTTTCCGTGGTAAACTTTGCATTGCGCTGTTGAGGGGCGCGAGGAGGGTTGTGTTATGCCCTGCGTTTTCGAGACGCGCGGTCAGACTCTCAATGTCGCGGGTTAGGCCGGCGAAGATGTTGATTTGTCTTTGGCTGGGGAGGATGTCGGCGATTGTAAGTTGAGAACCGTCTGAGCCACCACTGCCGCTACCTGCGTTGTTGTTGTCTTTGTCGGATGGTGTGCTTGGGATTACAGGACCGGGATTCATGATCTCTTGGTTGTTGAGGGCGTTGATTGGTGGTGGAACGATTGATTGGACGATGGATTTATGTCTTTCTTGGGAGTGTTTGAATTGTCGATAGGCGGAGCGGTAGTCGTCGAGCGGTGGCGGGACGTTGCGGTTATAGCCCGGTGGAACGAATGCGAGGGCGGCTGGGGTGAGGATCAGAGCTGCGATGAGTGTGCTGCGCATCTTGAGGTTTGGTGTGTTGTGGTTATGGCATGCTAAAGATATGTTGGTGGTGATCGATCGCGACGGCAGGGTGTGGGTCGAGGACCAACGGCAGCGTTGCACATGACGTCTCAATGTATGCCTGAGGCAGGAATACTAGTCATGCTTGGCATCCTAGCACCTCGTTCCAGTCGTCCTACAATTCCTGATGGTGAATCCGATCCTGGCCATCCTTCACTTTCAGTATTGTTCGAAATAACACATGTACTAACCTGAATACTATCGTGGTAGTGTTGGCTGACTGGCTGCCTAATGCACTACTATGCGGGTGGTATCAAGTTCGGGCTAATCAACTGCTTTGGAACAGAGATTGCACTGCAGCACCCCAGTCAATTCGATGAATTCTTGAGGTAACGATTGATCACAAACATCTGTTGCATTCATGATATCCTGCCGTTGACTTTCAGGAGACACGAACGCGCGGCTCATGCAAGTCAGCCCACATTACCACAGGCTAAGCAACAAAACAAGCTCCTTCTTCAGATGTGCTTGCAGTAGTACAATCGTCCATGATCAGCTTACCACGAATCAACGAATCAACGCGGTTCCAGACAGTCCACTGCGGAGATCAGATGGCGTTCCGTTCCTGGAACCTCAAGCTCAAGCTCAACAACACAGGTCATCCCAGTCAATATTCATGCAAGATGCAGACGAATCATGTAAGTTTAAACATTTGTGGCTTTTACATCAAGGTGGGAGCTTCAACGGAGTCACCGCGACCATGGCTTCCTTAACCGCTCAGCAGAAAAAGGTAGGGTACCATTGATACGCCATGAGAGTGAAGAAATGAGAACGAAGGTCGTGCAAGGAGTACAACAAGCTGCCATGGCTGTAACGTCCAGAGTTATACTTGAATCGAGATGCCCAATCCGTGATATCGGATTGCGAGACGTACGGATTCTCCAGTTGCTGCTCCATCCTGTTCTCCGCGAACCCAGCGTCTTTTACAAAAGGAACATGTGGATTGCCATCTGAAGACCAATCACTTGCTCGCATTCTACGTCCTATGTTCATCACGATCAGATACGCCTATCACAGCATGAAGGCTCAAAACTATGTCAAGCGCAACTGTCTTCCAGCAAGGTGCGAGACGTTCTTCAGAGACAAATCAGTAGGTGGTACGTCGATAATGTCCAGGCTGTGACGTATCTTTCACCCAGACCGCTAGCTTCAATGTTCGCTTCACACTGAAGCTTAGCAGTACCTGCATTGCTTGTCGATCCTCAAGCTACTGCACCTACAATATATTTCGAAATCAACTGCTCTATCTCAGCGCACGGAGTACAACTTTTCATGTCTATTCGATTTGTTTTACTCGTGGCGCAAATCTCCATCAACCAGCTAACAACTGCATACGCGTCCTTCGGTACCTTTTCGATATTTGAGCTTAGCAAAACTTTCTCGAGCTCGTCCTGGTTGTACAGTATCGAAAACACAGCAGGGTTCGGATCAGCTCGCTACAAATTGGCCCGCACTTTTACCGCATCTGGAGAACTAGCCCGTACTACAGTTGCAATGATTGGCGTTGGCACTGATGGTACGTACCTCACCGCCGCTTGTGTTGCTTGGCATGAGGACTTCCTCCCCACCTTCCGTGCTCCCCCACCTTCCGGACTGAGGTACAGCTTGTTTGTCCACGTAAGCTCTGCAGCTAGTACTGTACTAACTGGCAGTGTCTCTACGACACTTACTCAATGAGGGAGTTTATCTCGTAACCAAGTTCACAGGAACATCGCCGACAGCAGTCTATTCCAACTATGCGACCGATTAACTGTCCCGCGATCGCCGAAGTTGTACTCCTCGCATGGGACGACCGATCCACCACACCCCAGCCTTCGAATATGGCACCAGGAAGCCCCATGGGGTAGAGATGGCCGCTTGCCGACATCGCGAAGAGCAGATCGTCTATTTAACGCGCTACGAAGTCCTGGAAACATGGCTCTGTACTTCGTTATTCTACATCGGCTTGGGAAGCAAGGCTACGACCCAGAACTCGACTTTTTAGAAGCATTTCGAAGCCAGACAAACCATCATGTCGTGGAAGGTAACAGCCTCATTATTCGTACCACTTGTGTTGGGAACTATCACTGTCACTGATCCCAGTGATGTTATCAAACCCTCAGATTGGGCGGCAGACAACGCCATTCTCGCAGATTACAATGTGAACCCAATCATGTACCTGCTCAGTCCACTTGAAGCAGCATATACCTACAGCGGGAAGTCCTTGAACATTTCTCGTCAGACGTTGTCGGTCGATGCAAATGATACCAGTGTTATCATCATTGCAAACGAGGCAGACGTTGAGATCGATCATACGACAGTGGTCAAATTTGGCTACTCCTCTGATCTCCTACAAGCAAGCTTCTTCGGTTCGTATTCCCGTGAGCATGCTACCACGAACCCGCTAACTTTCTACCAAGGTGTCAATGCTGCTATCAATGTAGCCAATGCTTCAACTGCTTCGTTGTCCAATGTCAATGTCACCACTCACAACGGAGCCGCCAACGTCTATGCTTACGGGACCGGCACGGTTGTCAATGTGGAAAATGCTTGGCTGTACAGCTCTGGTCCTGTATCTCATGGATTGTATGCATCAGGAAATGGAACTATAAACGCCAACAACGTTGTTCACTACTCCGGTGGTAATCGATGTTCATCATTCAGTGGCGATAACCCAGCTGGTTACATCAACGTTATGAATTCGGTTGCTCACACCGATGGCATTGGTTCAGCTATATGCTATGCTCTCGGTGTCTGCAACCTGACAAACGTCATTGGACATGCTTCCAACGCTCCAGTAACATTCTCCGACGGTCCACAAACCACCATCTACAAGAACAGCGATGTGACAGCTGGTCTGCTTGCTGGAACTATTCTATTCTCCTCAGCCACACGTGAAGAAGGAGCCAGCGTCACTTTCGATCACTCAAAGCTTACAGTGCTCGGAAAGACTATGCCCGCGTTGTGGTTCGGCAATACCATCGCTAGTGGATCCATCATCTCCTCTATGATCAACAACACTGCTTCAGACATTCTTGTGGTCGCCAACTACTCCCAGGTCACCCAGGACTTTGACTACTTCGCAGGATATGCCGACAACAACATGCTATCACCGGCAGAAGCAACAGTCAGCGTACAAGATTCAGCTGTGTCTGGTTCGATCGTTGCATACAACGGTTCATCTATCAGTCTAAGCTTGTCAGACTACTCTGGTTGGACTGGTACAGCAGTCTACGGATATGGTGATGCAACCTTTGGTGTCACTTTGGACAAGACTTCCAACTGGACTCTGACAGCTACCACGAAGTTGTTGAACTTCACCAATGCTGACAGTACCCTTGCAAACATTGTCAGCAATGGATTCAACATTGAGTACAGCAGCTCAGCTGCCGCCAATTCCGCTTGGGGTGGCAAGACAGTCTCGCTTCCAGGTGGCGGAAGTTTGATGCCATACTAAAGCATGGACGTTTAATTACAATCCACATGATACTCAATCCGTCCTGGTGGTTGGGTTCATATACATAGTAACCACGGAAGTTGAGAAGAATAACAAACAGAACTAGTCAAAAGTTCTTGAAACGAATCGAAACGAATTTATAATCAAGTCACGGAGGGATCAAGCAAGTATTTAAGCGAGAGAGTAACCACGGATCAAGAAGCTTTGTGCTAACAAACTCTATATATACGTACTTACTTTAGCCTCCATACCAGAACATATCCCGCTCACACCCGCAACCATCCTGCCCCTCTCTCGTCCTCAGTTTCGAAAGACTTATCATCCTCCTCTCCTCCCTTCTCACTCCCTAACAACTGCACCACTTCATGGAATTTAGATAAGAGTTGCGAGCTCTGATGTTTGAAGCGTCATTCTAAGCTTTTGTCCGTAGAAACGAGATCGTTGAATGATTGAACCACTGTCAATGTATGTCAGCCATCAACAGATATGTCTGTACCGACTAAATGTACCTGGGAAAGCTGGTTAAGGAATTCATCGACACAACCCAGCCTTTGCCAAGGGTGCTAGTCAAGAAAGACCACGTGAATAGATCGAACACCCATTAATCTTAAGCAGAAACCAACGCCCCCACAGCTGAATTCTGCTATGCATCCGCCACCAACCCAACCCATATACCCATGAACCCCCCACAGTCTCCCAACCCCCCAGTTTTCCATCCACTTCAATACACGCATATCAAACCAGTCCAACTCACGCCAACATCGCAACCATCCCCAAACCCGTAGCAACCCCTGTAATATACGCACGCCACATATTCTGCGCACTCCACCTCTCAATCAAAGCTTTCGTCTCAGCCTCGCTCGGCGCATTAGCATCCCCGTTCGCACGGGCACATACAGACTTGATGCCCCTCCACATGATGAGGCGTGTATATGGCACGATGCAGGGGGCTACGATTGCTGCTGCGGTGTATAACACGGATGGTGATAATGGTAGAGTGCCTTTGATACCCCGTGCTGTTTGCGGTTAGTTAGCAGTGAGTAGTGATTAGGTTGTGGGCGGCCTGTGTGCGTACATTGATAAGCCAAAAACGTGAAACAGGACGAACTTGCGATTGCGAATGCAGGCGCGGTCGCCATGCCCAGTTCAAAGGCTTTGGTCCATTGTTTTGCGAGGTTGGTGGCTGAGACGGGTGCTGCTTGGAGTGCTGGGACTGTGACGAGGGAGAAGGAGGCGATGTATGCTGTGTTGTGGCTTGTGTTTAGTCATGTATGTATGGCATGGTGAGACTTGAGGTGCTGGACTTGTGTGATGAGCTAGCTTACCGGTTAGGAAGGAGCAGCTGGAGATGCCGAGGAGCTTTATTACTGGTGTGAGTTTTTGGATTGCGCTCATGGTATCGATTTTGTGGATTGGGGACTTCTATGAGACTGTACATGAATTGTGGGAGGGAGTGTCTTCAATAAGAATGTGTTGGACGCTCGGGGAGCTAAGGTTCCGGTCGGGGATAAAATATCCCGACTCCGAGTCCGGCCGTTCATGAGCATCTTCGATCATCGATGCGGTTTGGTCTGAGAACGATCTGATATTGTTGAAACACTACAATTCTCGTCTGCTTTGACCATGGTTTGTAGGCCAGTCGCCTCGAGTGAGTCCCGTAGATATTGAAACTGGCTTGGGTGGGGTTTCAATGATACTCATTGTCAATCCATCACGTGACCGTTACTCCCGACTTGTGCTTCAACCTGTTGTTAAGGAGCTAGTGCAAGCCGCTCCTGAACTGCCATCATGCTGAACTTCGGAGTGGAAACTACTGGGGCTCCTGGATACCAATACGGTGCGGCACTTGACCGTGCGCTCTGCGAGACAAGAAGCATGATCCACATATCAGAAGGATAAGCACATGCTGAAGTATTTCAATTCACCTCAGACTGTCCCACTCCTCGAAATTGGAGGCCAGGCCATTGGGGATAAAGCTGCCGGGTTTGTAAGCTTACCTTCACTTCCGGTTTCCCTGCCCTACAGCTGCGGTCTCGATAACCTTCAATGGGTAAACCATCTTGCTTGTACTTGCGGAGGCGTGACGGAAGTTTCATCCGTAACAGTAGCATGTAGGAAAAGGATTGTAGTGAAGGAGGGAGGAATTTCTTGTAATCAAGATATTCCTCGCGTGGTAAGTAATGATTGCTATGCCAAGACTGCGACATTGAGTCTTGAGAACAGACACATCATATGGTATTCGAGCGTGCTGGCCCGAACCATTACTGTACCAGAAGTGACCACGGTAGGACTTTCAGAAGAACCTGAGTGCTTCGGCTCGGAACTCGACCATATCGGTCGCAGGCATAACAAAAACGCTACGAAGCTTGGTGCAGGGCACTGCGTCATCTCCGAGCCCAGAACAGCAACTGTAGTCAACCACCATGCTTTGAATAGTTATCTTAGCAGGAATCCTAATATTTGATCATCATCAGTCGACGTGGTGACATTTTAATGCCATAGATCCTTGATAACCACAACTCTGAATTTCCATCAGCTGCTCTGACACAGGAAATCACTGTAGTTCGCATCGTCTCGTTATGAAAATGTTAGTACAGACAGCAATCACATGCAAAGCATTCATGGTCCCCATGAGTTTCCATCCTTTCAGCATGTACCTTGTTAACAAAACAGCAACAGCCACATAGCCCAGAGAAGAACGATATCAGCCAGAGAAAGATATACTGAGCCTCAGAGGCGCAGTGAGCAGCCTCTGGCGATGAATTTGCGATCGAAGTGATGTCAACTGTCCAGATCTTCAGTGAGGTATCTGTAGACAAGGGATTACAGTCAGGTAAGAGCATAACAGAGAGCCGCACGTTCAGTGGATCGATATTGAAGCTCTTCCCATGTCCCATTATGTGATACTTGCAGAACCTAGCTGGCCACGCCGCTTCGATGCTTGGCGCACCGCCCCCAGGTCCACTGATCCAGTCTGATTCCAGGAAATATTTGCCGAGACGCGACCTCGGCCCTTCTTCAATGGCGTCGTTGAAGTCAGCGTTTGATGCCTCGCAATAGCTAGAGTTACCAAAGAGACACATCGGTCCGAATTCATCATTGAAACCAAGGATGATCCAACGTATCTTTGACCAGCCTTTCCTGGTTTTGACAGGTGTAATAGATATTATGCCCGCGGTGCCTCTAGCGCTTCAGGGAGCATCACTCGATCTCTGAAAATGTTTTTATCAGTCTTTGGGTCTCTAGACAAAATCTGCTTTTTTGCTGTGTCCATCCCAGGAGGCTCTATGGTACGTAAGAAGAAGCCATAAGATCGAGTTGATATAGTCTTCGGTGCGTCCAGTGGCATACAAAATGATCGTTGCTTGTAGTCACGCAAAGAGCTAGTCCTGCCTCTGCTAGCACCGCCCTGACTCTTGACACGGAAATAATAGCCAGTCTCCGATTCTCTTCGTAACAGTATAGTGCATTGAGAGGTACCAATGTGTGCTTGTAGAGCACACGAATATATGTCCATGCTATACGGTATAGCTGGCAAATTGATTTCAAGACCGAGTTGATCAAGGCTGAACTTGTCGGAGCAGATAGCTCTCTTTACATCAGCACAGTTAACGAAGGCGTCGGGGTTTCGTGCAAATGGTCCTGAATAAGTTGTTTCGGCGTCCAGCTCCCACGCGAAAATTGAGAAATCGTTGCTTGCTGCGAGGATCTCCTTTTGCAAAATCATGAAAGCTTGCTCTCCTGCGCCATATGAAGGTTGTATGGACTTGATGCCCAGAAGACCTAGTAAGCTCCAAGCTCGATCTTCCACACGTTCTGTCGTCCTTTTGGCAGCCCATGACATACGTTGGGCAATCGAGCAGTCTTTGGACCTCGTGCCGTCAATCAAGACTTCACGCGGCACAACTGTGCATTGATGTAATTCTACTAGAAGTTCAAACTTGCTTCCGATCTTCGTCCAATTCTGATCGTAAAAGTCCACGGAAGTTGGCGCAATAAGCTCCTGCAGTGTCCAGCCACGAGAGAACCATTCAGCCTCTCCAAAAGACTTGGCTCCCGCACCAGGGCCGACATCATACAAATATGCAAAACAGACCGCTGCTTTTGAATACCACTCATACATCGAATTGATTGCTTCAGAGAGCTCAGCCATATTCTCCTTGTTAATACAGGACGTGTCCACCCACACATACGCGTAGGCATTTTCATGCTCGCGCGCTATCCGACAAAACGTCGAGATCTTATTCCAGCCCTGCTTGGGCGCCGGGTGGCCTTGCTTCACGTCTTGAAACGTAACTTCATCTTCTTGCCATGAATGGGATAAGATGGCATAGGGTTTTCCTGTTGTGTTTCGTTTGTCTACCAGCGATAGAGTTGTGGTGTCAACGAGCCACATGGTGGCGATCTTGATGTGGGCTGTGCCCTAATAGTGGGTATTTGACTTCCGGGAAATTTTCCAATCTGTCAAGACCAGTGTTCATTGTAGTCTGGCGACAGTCTGTCTAAATATAAACAGCTGTTGGACACATACTAGTGGTGGAATACAGAGATGGGAAAGGAATAGAAACAGCTACCGTTAATTGTCACTCTCTTTTGTAGGCTGAGTCGACTACATCCCATTCTGGTATAGTTGGTGTGTAGTGCCACAAAGGCGACGTAGATACGTATGGGACATGGATCTTCTCCGCACACCTGCTCCGCCCACTTTGAATTCTAGTTCAGCTCGTGTTCCATCGGAAATGGTGTAAGGCTGGAAAGTACTGGCGCCGATGGACATGGGTGTTGCTTGGCAAGCTGGTCTGATAGGTCGCAATGATCCCGGACCGCAAAGGTCACGATTGTAGAGTGTTGCCCAACCAGTAAGCGAAGCTCGAGGCTTGCCTCAGTATAGCTATCATAAAGACATCAGCATTTGTGCTTAGATCCTGAAAATAGGACCTAGGCCACAAGAAGGACGATTGTACATAGGTAGGAGCCTGCGTTGCTCGCAGATGATAGATAATGCTGGCACCAATCCTCTTCTCCCGCCAAGATGGCTGGCACCGAGTACAGAGTAAGTCGAACATTGAATCTGCCTCGTCTTCGTGCCAAGTCATCGAATGGTATTCAATGTTCATCCTTCTAGGAATACGAACTTCCGATAATGGGCAGCTCAACCACATCGGCTGTGAAACCACAGTGACCAGGTAGAAGCAGCGTTTCATTGCCATCTGAACGCAGCTCCGGCTGTCTCGTTACTCCCCACATCAGCGGTCGCGTAGCTAATTTACCTAATTCATTATTGTCAATCGAATGATGTTCTCGCTCGTGTTCTGTTGGCGGATGACACATCGCGCTGATCACCACGGAAGAGTTACCGTGAATTGGTATGCGGTTATCTATGAGCGGCAACCATGCGTGAAATATCTGTATTAAGATCAATGCTGTTCCAACGCAACAGGATGACAGAAGTCCACTTAGGGATAGACCAACGTTCATCCATCCGAGATCGTTCCTAGGGGTGCCATTGCTGTCATAGTATTGCAGCCTAGCCAGGAAAACCGTCTCTGACGCAAGAAAGTGCATCACTATCGCAGCAACCAGAAGTGGTACACTGTAATAATAAGGAAGTTGCAGGTAGAACGTTGATCTTTGCTGACCTCGAGGATATGTGACTCGCAGAGCTTTCCTTGCACCCGTTATGAAGGTGGTCCATTCAAGCGCAGCATACTGTGCAGTGTACAATGAGTTGTACAGAAAGTAAGTTGCGGAAACTGCGAGCTGGACCGTGTTCGCCATAATAATGTCGATTATCAAGCCGCTGCCAGACCTACCTGCTAATCCAATTGTCAGCCGCGACTGATTATCAACATTACCGAAGTTCTTCATCACTTGGTTGAACGAGCCTCGCCCGTAGCTCAAAAGCTTCACGATATATAGCCAGTACCATGTCCAAGCTAGTGTCTGTAGCAGGATCAATGGCAGCATCGAACACCACCATCTAGCATGGGACGTGCCTCTATAAATCCGGGTTTCCCGTTTTCGGTTATAGACGCGGAAAGAATCTTGAGCGCTTTTCTTGTGTGTCTCGAAGTCGACGAGACACCTTCCCACGGTAGTCATATCGGATTGTTCCAAATATGATGCGACAGCGTCGCCTACGGTCGCCAGGATGGGCTCCTTAAGGTTCCAGAGGTAATTAACTGCAGCACACATGCATGCTAGCTTGACAAAGTTGCTGATAAGAACCACGTACAGTATGACAGGGACGAATTGAAGTTCGCACTGCGCAGCAACATCCTTCGTCTGGCTGAGACAGCGCTCAACAGTATAGTTTTTGAAAGAGAGACCCGAATCGTCATATAAGTTCCACGTTCCATTCACTTTTGCTTGCTGCTTCTGGGCATATAACTCATCGATGATAAAATTCAAGACGGACTGATTTACACCGATATTGATGACAGAGGAATTCGTCCAAGGTGCTTCGCCATATCCGAGATACCCCATTGTCTCTCCTTCCTGAATCGCGGCGACGAGTATCAGATTGCGATGGGCAGTCAGGTAATTGACCGTGTAGCTGTCGAGACATTGAGCCGCTGTCATATCTGTGTAGTTCTTCGCGTCGTAGCCGGCCAATATTGACCTTATCTTTGTCGACAACTCCGCACAGGTTGTTCTCTCGACGCCGGCAAACGAGCAATCCGTCCATGGCTCAAGATAGCTTGCACCTTCCAGAAAGCTCGCATCCACTACGAGGTAGTCAAACAAATTAGCCGCACGTGTCGAGAAAATTGTCGAATTCCACCTGCTCAGGTCAGTCGTCGCGTTCTCTTGGCCTGCAGATCATATGAAGCACTCACAACATATGTAGGGGTAGACTGCTTAGACCCAGTAATATCCATAAGGCCCCTTTCCACCAATGCATGTGACGCAAATTGCCTGCGTTTGGAATCCCAATTGTCAAGGACTTCCGCCGTTGGTGAACAGCATCCACCTCGCTTCTCGTGGGAGAGCTCAAACACTGCATGGTGAAATTGCTGGCGCCTAGGAGCAGGGTACCCAGAGCGTTAATTACCAGATGCAAACCTGTGTCCCAACGACTAACTACAGTGCAATCGCCCTTGTAGATCGTGCCCACAGCATCTTCAACGCTACATGTCATCATGACAACGATGGCGAAGACAAGATTAATTAGGAATACAATGCCAGTGGTTATCGAGGCTGCAGTGAGTGTCTTGCGCCAGCCGCGGTGTGGGTTTTCGGTATGGTTGTTCGATTTCAGACGGCTGTATTTCCATCGGTTCCTTTTGTCAGACTTGACTCCACCAGCGTGTACCTCATACATGTAAGAAGGTAGAGGAGGCAACGGCTCATTCGCACCGCTATAACGATGCTTGTAGGTTGGATCTGCGTGAGTAACGACAGCGCTGTGCTCAACGTCCACAGTTTTCTTGCGAAAGCCTGATCCACGGAGCAGTTGGGCCAACTCAACATCGGAGCCGCTAGCAAATTCAGCATGATCTTGGGACATTACACCAGATAGTCGTTGAGACAACGTGCTTATCGCTCGAGTTGTTGGATGTGTTCATCAATAGAAATCCGAGGTCTTGCTAGCAACTCCAACGAGCTGAAAAGGTTGACAGGACTTTCATGAACCGTATGTCGGCGTCATGAGAGATGCTGGCTGTGCAAGACACCAACCCCTGCTCGTGCAGTAGCATCTCGCAGACGGGACAGACGACTGCAGGTCATAATCCTTCGAGTGCCCTCAATGAGCAGTTCACCTGGTATGATTGCGCTATCATGGCACACCTCGGTTTGTCCATCATGCAGCATAAACAGCAAACGTGTTCGCCCTGCCGACAATAGGGTGCAACAACTTGAAAGCAGTGGATGGAAGCTTTCCTCGGGATGGCCCCCACCCCCACAAGCTAGATTCTTGGCTGCCGTAATGACTAAAAATAGAGGTTTAGTGCCTCCGAGGCCTGGTTAGCTGTAGAGACGATACTGGTGGTTCTGCCTACGGTGATTTAAGAGCAAAGTGGTAAGTGTTGCAAGTGGTGGTACCACGAAGGTAGAGTTGAAAGGCAGTTATTCAATGTGAAATTGTGCTAGAAGTGGTGGGCATACAAATGTTGCCTTGGCTCTTGCTTGCCTACTAATACAACAATCATGAACTTTCGAGCTTCAGCCTCTCCATGTCTTTCAATGCAGCGTCTAATCTCGACACCTCTCCTTCGGCATCTTTCAGCTTTTCCATTTCCTTGTCTTTTGTGTCCTGACTCGCTTTCGAAAACCCGGGCCCAGCCATGATACCTTGACTTTTCTCTATCCTTGCCTTTGTAGCTTCTATGTTTTTGTTGATTCTCGTGACTTCCGCCTCGATGTCAATCCGTCCTGTCACCTTAAGATAGACAGCTACTTCGGCGTTGATGGATTCCACGGCACAACCAGCTGGCACGGCAGATCCTGCTTTCGCGGCTTGCACGTCAACAGAACCACAATACTTGCCACCTAGGGACTGCAATGACTGCTGCTCAGCAGACAACGTCTTATATTCGCTGTCGGAGTAAGCTTGCACGATCAAGTCACCGGGCTCTTTAAACGCAAATTGTGATAGAAGAGATCGTATGCCCTTGGCTGTCTCCATGATGAGCTCGTATTGCTCTGCTTCGGCCGGTGCATTTAGTGCGTCTTCAAAGAGTGGATACTGTGCAATCATGATGGAATCAGCCTTCTCATTGGGTCGTCGAGGTAGCTTTTGCCAGAGATGTTCCGTCAGGAAGGGCATGAGTGGGTGTAACAGCAACAATCCACCTTCCAGTGCTGTGTATAATGTCTGCTGTGTTGATTCTTTGATTGCGACATCGGCGTCCTCGGCCAGCAGGAATTTCGAGTTTTCGATAAACGTGTCACACAATGACGTAAACCAATACTGGTATAGCTCTCCAGCTGATGTAGAGAATTCGCGGCTTTCAATAGCATCATTGACCTTCTTTGCGGTCTCGTTGAATCTATGCAGGATCCACTTCTCGGCGAGTGTTCGTGGTTTGCTCGCTGTGGAAGAAGCTGCTGGCTTGAAATCCTCTCCTAGTTTGCCAAGTACGAAATTGGTGGCTTGGTAGATCTTGTTACAGAACCTTCGCTTTGCTTCAATCTCACGAATGTCGAAAGAGATGTCGCCACCACCTGTAGTATAGTTGACCAGCGTGAATCGCAGAGCATCAGAACCGCATTCTTCAATACCTTTAGGAAACGCTTTCTTCTGATACTGTTTAGCTCGTTCAATCTCAGCCTCTGCTAGGTTGCCCGCGTAAAGAGTTTGATGCAGACCTTCTAGAGTAATGCCTCGGATGATGTCGAGTGGATCGACGACATTACCAAGCGATTTGGACATTTTTCGACCTTCAGAATCTCGAATGAGCGAATGGCAGTAAACTTCGGTGAATGGTACCTTTCCGGTCACCTTCAAGCCAAACATAACCATACGGGCTACCCAGAAGAACAAGATATCCCAGCCTGTTTCGAGCATTGATGTTGGATACAGCTCACGCATCTCTTGGGTCTCACTTGGCCAACCTAGTATAGAGAACGGCCATAAGCCTGATGAAAACCACGTGTCCAACACATCCTCGTCCTGTCTTAATGTGAAGTTCTTGCCGGGGTGTTTCTGCTCTGCCTTTGCTCGCGCTTCAGTCTCGCTCGCAGCACATACCCAGTTGTTGCCGTCTGCCGAATCTGGGTTCTGGCCTTCGATCTGTATCAAGTACGCCGGACATCGATGACCCCACCATAACTGCCGAGATAGACACCAATCCTGGATATTGTCCATCCATTGACAGAATCGCCGTGATTGGTTTTCAGGCTTGATCTTGATTTGACCACTTGTAACGGCCTCCTCAGCGTCTTTGGCCATATCATTCATCCGCATCCACCATTGTGGTTTGAGCACTGGTTCCACGACATCACCACTCCTTGAGCAGATAGGTATTGTCATAGCATTGTCTTCTTGTTTTCCATAGAGCTTGAGCTTTTTGAGCTCCTCGATGATAGAATATCGTACATCGAAACGTTTGTGTCCTTCAAACGGCCCTGCATTTTCGTTCATCAACCCGTTATCAGTAAGGATGTTGATAAACTCCAGATTATGTCGCTTTCCCTTATTGAAATCGTTCAGGTCGTGAGCGGGAGTGATCTTCACAGCACCAGTACCAAAGTCCTTCTCAACCTCCTCGTCGGCGATGATGAGAATTTTCCGACCTGGAATGAAAGGGTGGACGGCCAATTTGCCCACAAGTTCTTTGTACCTCTCGTCAGTAGGGTGAACAGCAACGGCTGTATCACCAAGCATAGTTTCAGGACGAGTCGTAGCAACTTCGATGAACTGGTAACCTTCGTAATTGCTCGCTTTGGCTGCTTCGTCCGCCTCCGTGCCCTTACTGATTGGATACTTGAAGTACGTGAGCACACCAAACTCGATGAGTTTGTCGTAACCCGGTACTTTTATTTTCTGTTTGCCAGGCAATTCCTTGTTGTCGACCTCGAGATTTGACAAGGTTGTGCTAAGTGCCGAACTCCAACTCACAAGTCGGTTATCACGGTATATGAGACCTTGGTCATGTAGTTGTATGAAGACTTTTTGGACAGCTTCAGCACGCGGCTCATCCAGAGTAAAAGCTTCCCGCGACCAATCCATTGATCCACCCATTCTCTTCAGTTGTGTGGTAATGTTGGCATGATATTTGTCTTTCCACGTCCAAATCCGCTTGATCATCTCTTCTCTGCCCAAGTCATGTCTGGTCTTGCCTTCTGTCTTCATGAGCATCTTCTCCACAACAGCCTGTGTAGCAATACCGGCATGGTCAGTACCAGGGATCCATGCTGTGGTTTTCCCCCTCATCCGCGCATGCCGTATCATCGTATCTTGTAGCGCATTGGTCAAGGCATGACCCATGTGGAGTGAGCCAGTAACGTTGGGAGGAGGTATGGGTATAACGAATTTACCCTCCGGCTTGATCTTTCCATCCTTTGTGAACTGGGGTTTGAAGTAGCCATTGCCCTCCCACCACTCGTATCGTCCGGCTTCGACCTTTTCGGGTTCATATGCGTCAACGTTGCTGGTCTTTTTGGGCTTCTCTTTGGGTTTCGCAGCAGCAGTAGGGGCAGGAGTTTGCTGCTTCGCTTTCTTTTCGTTGAATTTGGCAAGTTTTTCGGCCTTTTTCCGCTCTTTTTCGAGCTCTCGCGCAGATTTCTCGGGATTGTCTGCCATGGTGCTGTACACGGCTCTACGAGATATGCGCGAGAGAAAAAGAAAACGCGAGCAGGGAATCATATATGGACTTCATGAGTCACCCAATAAATTCGTGGTTTTTGATTGAAGTGATTCAAGGCTGTGCGAGGCTCCGCATTTTGTGGCCTCCGGAGCATGAGGTATCAAAGAGCACTTCCGGCCAGACTTGCCATCCTCACCACACCTTTGTACGCTTCATCTTTGTGTCAGCTGTTTCGAATGCCGAACGATCAGCCACTTTTCTGAGGCTATGCTTGAGTGACGTCGGTTAATACCATCCTTTCGGTGCTCTAACTTCTGCCATTCTTATAAAGACTACGGCAATTCTGAGATTGTGCTTATATCACTTCTGATTTACACTGACTACTCAAGTGTTGGATCTGCGAGTGTCAACAGTCCAATATTGTTTGCCTCCACCGAGTTGCTCAGTCTTTCGATCTCTTGTTCCCTTCCCGAATTACTCCATAGATTGTGGCGCAGTAGTCATTGCGGCAGGAAAGTAACCTGGTGAGAGGTCAATATCTGAGGAGTCATTGTTGAAGGAGAAGATATCAGACAAGATTGTTCTGAGTTACACGAACCTAGCACTGTTCACTGTCTGAGTCCATGTTTTCTCGAGCGCCAGCTTACCACGACTTGTTCAACTACAACCATTGAGACACATCACTTTCCAGACCATACACAGGACCAAACACTAAACGCTCGACCTCTCTCACATAATCCTCCTCGTGTTCCGCCCCTTGACTACTACTACCGCTTCACCATGGCACGCTCTCCTGCCCCTAAGAACCACCACTCCCACCTCCACCACCACCCTCCTTCTCCCCCTCAACTTCCTCCCTAATCTTCTCCTTCCCCGCCTCCCCAACAACCGTCTGCCCCTCCTCATTCCCGCGCTTATCAACACCACCCACACTCTGCCCCGTAGAATCCTGTTTGGCCGCCTCACTGACCTTGCTCATCAGTCCTGAGTCCACGGGTGGTGGTGGTCCGGACGGCGAGCCGGTTGGTTCGGCGGCTACATCATCGTTAATGAGTCAGAGGCACTGGGAGGTTCGTGTGTTTGGATAACTAGCATGTAGTAGAGAGAGGTCAGGGAATGGATGGGGGGAGTTGTGGGAAGATACATAGGATGACGTACTGGGGTTGTGAGATGCTGCGTTGAGAGCCATAGTGTCGAAGAGTCGTTGTGGGATTGTTGTCGCTTGCCTAACGGCTCGAAGTACCAGAAGACGTGATCTTAACAATAAGGTCTCAAGGTAGTAACGTCGGCTATCGCTATCTGAATACTGTTCAAAGGTATGGGATGATATGCTTCAAGTTGTATGTACGAAGAACGGCCAACTCCGTAGTAAGTGAGGCCTGAGGCCTGAGGCATCACTTGAGATATGCTCGAGAATTCCGAAATGGTTAGTGTTACTGCTGGCCATTGGCGGAAGTATTCGTACTTGACGGCAAGATCCTGTTCATTTTAATTACATTTAACAACGGCGATGATATTAAATGTGGAGGACCATGGTAGAATTACATCTCCAGCCACGAGTGTAGAAGTAGGGAGCAGAATGCATACAGGACGTAGCTCGCGTGTAATGCTGTACCTTGTGTAACCGTTCTCGGTACCGCAGTGGACGGCTCATGAGCAGGACACAGTATTTATGACTCTTGTTAAGACCTTTGTCATTGTGAAAGCCTCTTCATATTGCCGATATGAATGCCCATGAAGCGATTTCCGTTAATATAGATTCTTGTGGACCCAAAGACAGCACCTACTTGTCCTTCGAGTACCCTGCTAATGGTTCGCAAGAGTTTCTACTCTCTTCGTCTTCCGTTTGTGATGCCGCGAGGCAGTGTCAATCCTGGAAATGAGCGATTGATGTTGTTGTCGCGGACCTTCCTCAGGTAAATCGTTATCATCACTTTCATCTCCGTCATTACCATCATCTTATCATCTCAATCCCACTCCATGTCGTTGAAGTGGTGTGGTGTGCTCATGGCTTTGCTGCTACCATGAACTAGTTGGTTTGCGTTATCAAAGGGTTTACTCGTCTCCTGCATCGAACCGTATGGCAATTGGAATTTTTTGCCTCCTTTCAGAGGAGGCTTACATCTTGTGCTCCATACTGGTTCACAGGCTTCGACTTCGAGTAAGTCTTGTGCTTCTATTGTGGTTTGTTGCTTGCCGTTCGTTCTACGTGGCTGCGTGGTTTGGTTGATTCGCGTTGTTTCGGACAGGTGCAAAATAAGGGTGTGCCATGGCTTCTTGTGCCGTTAGACGTTCCTGTAGGAGGTTAGCTGAATTCAACTTAACTGGAGTACAGACTGTACCTGATGATCGTAGCGTAGCAGCTTATCTAGAAAATCAATTGCTTCAGCGCTAACAAATCGCTGATTGTCTGCATTCACGAAGCTTTGCCAGCTTTTCTTCGGAAATCTGCTCAGGATATCGTCGTATTGCTGATCCAATTCAATGTCATATTTGTCAAGATACTCGAAGAGATCGTCGGTTCCCAAAACCTTGGCAATTTTGACTAACTGATCTGTATTGCTGTTTCCATGAAAGAAAGGCTCTTTTCGGAATATCATGGACGCAAACATAGCTCCCAAGGACCACATATCGAGGGAGTAGTCGTATTCTTGAAAGTCGACAAGAAGTTCAGGACCTTTGAAGTACCGAGAGGCCACGCGTACGTTATACTCAGTACCAGCATGATAGAATTCAGCCAAGCCCCAATCAATTAAACGAAGCTGATTTTCAGTTAGTTTTGTATAAAACAAGTTTCAGGATACGAACTCACCTTTCGCTTCTCATGGTCGATCATAACGTTATGAGGCTTGACATCTCTATGCATGATGCCTTTGCTGTGACAGAAATCCAGGGCTTTGAGTAGCTCGAAAATATAGTAGCGCACATCGTAGTCGACGAACCGGGGATAGAGAGTACGGAAATCAGTGTTGTTAACATTCTCGAATATGAGGCTGGGTGTCTTGCTCTGGCTGTCTCGCACTACATCAAGTAGTGCTACAATGTTTGGTCCACCGGAGAGGTTTTGGAGGATCTTGATTTCACGCTTTATCTTCTTCTTTTTGACCGGCTTCAAGACTTTGATGACACATTTCTGGTAGTTGGCGACATTAATGCCTTCGAAGACCTCACTGTACTTTCCACGACCTTGACCTGTCAGTTGATAACTCTTTACAACCCCACATACAACGTACCTATTTTGCGGACGATCTCGTAGTTTTCAAGTATACCCCATGATATCACAACAGAGTCATAGTCCCAGTATGACCGGGGCATCTGCTGGTTGACGTCGGCGTAGACGCGCGCCATCGTTGCGGTAGTTGAAACCACTCATGCGACAGGAAGAATGGTGCGCTACTTTGAGCAATGCGGAAGGACTGAATGGTCACTCGTGTAAGTGGGACGATATAGAGGAAGAAGTGGACAGAGATATATAGACAAGTCGAAAAATAGCCACAAGTTCAGCACGCCTGTACAAAACGAACTCGATTGTTGTAATGCCTTCGCAGAGGTGAGTGTGGTACGCAGTTGTCCAACCTTACTGTAGAAGATCGTCGGGTTACCTGCCACACAAACACATGCCACACCTGCCCTTACATTGATAGAAACATGTTCCACCGAAATTCTTCCGCAGATCATGATTTGATACTCGTTTGGTCTCGTCCATCATCATGGCTACGATCACTTGTACAACTCAAAGCCACATCGCTTGACGATCCAAGAACAATCCTGAAGCTCCTTACGAGTCCGTCTGCAGAAGCACAATGCGCCATCTGCTGCACCTAAGTCTTGACATCCAACGTGAGGTGGACCATGGCTTTCCATGACTTGAATATCAACTACACTGGCGATGATGCTGAGCTTTCAAACACATTAGCTTTTGCTCGGGAGCTTGACTATACCACAGTTGCACTCGCCGTCAACGTTACTTCCAAGCTACCACCACAACTTCCACAGGTTATGAGAGACCGCATCAAAATTCCTACAGGCCTTCATGTTCTGACACGTCTCACGTTGACTCTCTCAGACCCCTCCCAGAATCACAGGATCAATTCTCTAACAGCAGCTTATGACCTTCTCGCTCTCCGCCCATCAAATGACAAAGCATTCCAACTCTGCTGCGCCTCTCTTGATTGCGACATCGTCTCGCTTGACTTTGCCCAACGTATTCCATTTCCTCTCAAATTCAAGACAGTGGCTTCAGCTCTGCAACGGGGTGTACGATTTGAAATTTGCTATTCGGGTGGCATTACTGGTGGTAATGACGCGAGAAGGAATCTCATCAGCGGTGCATCTGCTCTGATCCGAGCCACAAGAGGGAGAGGAATTATACTAAGCAGTGAGACAAGGAATGCCATCGGCCTGCGCGGCCCTTGGGATGTGATCAACCTTGCTCAAGTCTGGGGGTTGAGTCAAGAGAGGGGCAAAGAAGCAGTTTGTGAGGAGGCAGGAAAAGTTGTGCATCTGGCAGGCATCAAACGGTCAAGCTTCCGAGGTGTTGTCGATATCATTGAGAACGGTTCAAAGGAAATACCGGTTGAAGAGTTGGAGATGACAGATGAATCACAGAAGGTCACCGCTCAAACGCAATCTAGCAGTAAAAACGAGCCAAAAGCAGCGATACCCATTCTAGCGCAGGTTACAGTTGTGCCTGACAAAGCTCCCAATGCAAAGAGAAAAGCCTCATCTGCCTCCCTTAACGAACCACTACCGACCAAACCGGCTAACAGCAAATCACTTTCAAAACGAGAAATGAAGCGACAGGCGAAGAAAGCAAGATTTGATAAGGCGGCCGGAAAGAATGAACAACAGCAACCGCCGAGGAGGGAGAAGTTGAATGGATTTCCATTCCAGCACGAAGCTTTGGTATCAAAAGACAAAGGATGAACATTTACCACTACCGCTGTCTTCTACAGTCTATCTTCAATCATGAATATTCTAGCACCTTTAGGTTGCGCTCTTTTTGGAGTCGGCGACCGGAATGCTGCTGATGCCAGGCACCAAACTTGCCGTCGTGATGAATGTTGTTCCTGCAAAGGTTGTTGCTGGTGTAGCTGCAGCTGACGTGGCTGACAACCCGGACTGCGAGGCAGCTTCTGTGGCAAAGTTACCCGGAGAGACCGTTGCAGATGCTAAGCTCGATGTCATTGAGCTGGTTGATTGTTCCGAGGAGCTCATCGCGGTATCTGAATCCCTGCCGAGAGCGCTGGCTTCGGCAACTGGTATTGATGTCAAGCCGAACTGCACATTGCCGTTCGTGACAAACTGCCTGGCTGTGGAAGCTGAGTCAGTTGGCACGGTCAAAACTGTGGTCGAGACAGCGTTCGGTGCGGACGACAGTGGTGAAACTGAGCTTTGCAGGGCTGCCGCCACATCTACCGATTTGCAAGGCTGGGTTTGAGTTACGGTAATCTGCAAGAGTCAGCATACGTGTCAAGCTATAAAGCAGTACTAGCTTACAGTCATAACAGTCAAAGCAGCCGCAGCCTGTCGTGTGGCAGTTGTTGTTACAGTCACAGTGACTGTATTGTTGTTGTTCTCGGCATTATTGAATTCTTGGTCTCGCTGTTGATCCTTGTTGTTGTTGGTACTAGTGCCATCGTGGCCATCATCGTGGCCAACGAACTGGTTCCCTTCTCTATCAATCCCATTATTCTGATTCCGGGTCAGATTTCCACCGCCACCATCTGCAATAACGCGCGCCAGGCACGTCGACAACAAAATCAGCACCGGAAATTGCATGTTGCTCGCTGCGGGAGATCTCACGCAAGCAGTTGAACCGAGAGAGGAAAAGAGTGTGGAAACTAGATAGCTCGGATAGCTAGACAGCGCTGGAGCAGAGCGAACGAAAGCAAAGCAAAACTCGAAAACCTTGCGGCAAGATCAGAGTTATTATGTTACTGTGTTGAAGCTAATGGCATGTATTCTACTATGCATCGCAATCCGTCCTCAAGAACAAATACAATACGCTGGCGCTCTTAACCTGAGACAGCAGGCGTGAAAGAGGAGACTGGAAGTCACCACACCTAGAATCCATGGTGAAGTATTCCCCATGATGGAGGGTTTTCTAAACTCGATACGTCGCGGCTTGCGCTGGGTAGACAGAAATAAATATCTCTTGCCTACTGGTACCTTACTTGTATGGAGTGGGTCTGAGATGCAAAAGCACACATCGAACTGCTGGGTCCATTGTCTCGGGTTAGAGCAGCGTCTCGCGAACCGATTCTGAGGTCGTTGTTGTGTCGAGTTGTACGAAGCATTAGTATGTGAAACAAATACCGTTTCAGCAGGCACAAGACCTTTTCCTAGGTCAGTACTCCGTGTTAAATGCGGAAAATTATAACTGCCAATAATGATCAAGTTTCGTTTGGCAATTGCGACCCAGCATTGCTTTTTTATCCAGTGCTCATCTTGGTGCCAGCTTCGTTCAACCTTACCACTTTCTTCGAACTCATCAGACGACCACAGATCTTCCTTGTCCTCGACTCGATCAACGGAAGCAATGTTTCTGCCGATGGCTTCGATCGAAACTCGAGTCAGAGACACTGTCGCAGCAAGCCCAATTGAGACTCGAGCAGACCATCAAACTGCACGATGGAAACAATCAGGAGCCCAAGCTGGTGTTACTTCACGGAAGGGGTGGCTACTGGACGTCTAAGGCATTGCTCATGCGGTCAATTCCGGGAGCCCCGGCGCCACCGAGTTTCTCAAGTTACTGACTGTCACGGGCGGTAACTTCAGCCAGAACCCAAGCACTGGAGACTTTACGCTTTCGGAATGTTTACCTTTTGCCCCGACACGTATCCAGGTTCGATACGACATTGAATCATACAACGACTTAGAATTGAAGCCTCCGGAAGACGGTCAGTTGCTCCAACTCCCATGCGGAGATTCCCACAAAGCCTGCTGTACAAAAGGAAGATGCCTACACCCCTTTTTGGGGAAGCTTGTACTATCTCAGCATTGCTGAAGTTGCGAATGGGATTGTGGGACTTAGCACTAGAACAACTATTTAGTGGATGGTTCAAGAAGAGCTGCGAGAGATACACATGGTCCGGCATGGCTTCTAAAGGGTCTGAAGCACCGAGGGGATAGCTATGTATTTACTTATGTACGTAGCTACTCGTGTGAACGATCCACCAGATACCACAATAAGAAAGCACGATGACACCAACGCGGACCACAATGCTCTGACCAGGAAGACAATCGTCGTCCTGACTCCTGGTATCCATATCCGGCGCGATTATCACGAGGTCGGATGTGCTCCGCCTTTGTACACGTGTATCGTAAGTAAATGCTTTACGAAACATGGTTGGTTGTTTCCAGTCCATGTCTATTTTACTCTGTATCGCCCGCCAGAGCACCATGATGTTACCAAGTCTATCGATTCAGTACCTCTGGTAGCCACTGAGGAGCAGTCAAGGTTGCTCAATGGCATCAACAACGCTGTTGATATAACGTACAGATCTGGCAGCATAATACTAGCGGAATACTAGGACGGTTTCATGGTTCGAGGACTGGAATTGTATCAGAATCCAGGTGTTGGCAGTTCATTCCCTTGTTCCTCTTAAGACCTCTCGTACGTGTGCGACGGCGTGGGTGGGACTTAAACAAGAAAGATACGTACCTTCGTTTACAACACTTTCCTGGATGAACACAAGTCTGCGGGTCCAACCAGCAATACACGTCCAAGCGAGCGAGCGAGCGAACATTGATGTAATTCTTCAGAACCCACTCGGGGTTTGTTGTCGAGGTTCAGAGCATCTGACTTACCTTAAAGGCTACGTTCTTCTGTCACATGTCCACAGTGTGGTGGCTGGCATACGGACTGTGCAAACTTCCACGCTGCCGTCCGAGCAGCTGGTGGGTCTTTGGAAATCACAGCTTTGCTGTGTGAACGGCAAGAGTTGTTATGAGGAGGAGTCTCTCGTCATCTACAGCAGCGACTAGAGACATCTACCGCTCGTGAAAGGCAACCAGCTAACATGTGTCAAGTCGACCTACCGAAGCTGAAGACGCTCATGCTGAATGTCGTTGGCTGACTTCCACAATTGCATGCCCCTTCCGCTACCTAGACCGAGCATCAGGTCATGCTCTTCCAGCGTGGAGAAGGCACATTCGCTCTGACCCTAGAGAACACCGCAGTGGGAACCATTGTTGGTCTTGTGCTTGTTACTTGTTGCGCAAGGTTCTATCTTCCGGCCTTTGCAATAAGCACTTACATAAAAGACCCCCCACTGGCCGATGTGTATGAGCTGCAACAGCGGGTGGTCAAAACCATTGGACCCGTTGACTACGTACGTACACATAATATGAAGTCATGATACCAAGACAAACGAAGTCAAGAGCTCTTTTCACACGAGACAGCTAGGTTTTATGGTCAGCACCAAGGCCCATATCAACAGCAGTGTCGACGTACGTATATTCAAGGATGTAGCATTCCATCGAATTCAAGGGCTTGAAGAGGATCGGGGCTAAGGATTGAGTGGTGAGAGCTCAGTTGACGAATGCTGTTGCTGGAGGAAGACTTTGCGGAGCAGCAAAAGGCGGAAGCTAGGGAGAGGGAGCGGACGGGTGGGTTGTTTTGGACGGCGGCACAGGTGAGAGGGTTTTGTGCTGGTAGAATTGGGAGCTAAAGACTTTGATTGGGCGAGGAGGTTACTACATACTTACCAAACCAAGTATCTCAGACTCCTTCCTTCCTTCCTTCCTTACGTATGTACGTGTGTCTTCGTCGTTCTTTCCTACCTTTTTCTTTACCTGTCTCTCGTTTCTTTCCCGTCCTTAGCCTTGGACCACAAACGTACTTGCTTGTTTACACGCCTGCTTGCATGTCTACTGACGTGAGTTTACTTGGATAAGTAATAGTACTTACGTACGTGCTTGCTTGCTTACTTGTCAATCCAGGTATCTACTTGTTACTTCCTTCGTTACTTCCTTCACTAGTACTTACGTACGTACATACTTACTTATGTACTTTCGTTGCTTTCGTTGCTTACTTACTTACTTACGTACTTACTTATCTTACTTGCTTACTTACCTTACTTACTTCCTTGCTTGCTTACTTTCGTCGTTTCGTTACTTAAGTACGTACATATACTTACTACGTATACTTATTTATGTGGTTAAGACTCGTGTTCTAGAACTGGATTCTAGGTTCTAACGGACTTCTGCGCCAGCGCGGATTCTGGGGTTTGGGTTTAGAGTTGCGCTTAATGTTTGGGCAGCTTGATAGACGATCATATAAAGGAGTAAGTAAACAGGTAAACCCATGATCCAATGAATTTGTAGACAAAGTAATGAATCAACAGCTTGATGAACAGCTAAACGAGTAAACGATGGAACTACGTATGTACATACTTATTAAAGCAACGAACCAATCAACTACGTACTAAGAAAACTACAGTAGGGAACCAGTAACCCAATCAATCAGTATACAAACCTGTAAAGCAGTAAACAAGTAGATAAACCAGTAAGCCAGCAGATGAACTAATAAACCAATAGATAAACAGATATACTAACAGATAGATCTATGACCGAATAGAGAAACTGATAAATCAGTAGATGAACAAACAAAGTAATAAATGACGGAACAGATAACGAAACAAACGAAGGAGCAGATAGACTGCCGAATAAACGGTTCAGTGAACTAATAGATGAACTTATGAACTACGTAATTAACGAACAGCAAAATGAGCATCTACGTGCGTAAGTAAACGAATATGTAGATGAACGATCGGAACAGCGATTGAGTGATTATATATATACGTATATAGATGAACACTTAATTGAACACTTGATTCAACACTTGGTTAAACACTTTCCTACGTCCGTACATAGATACGTATGTACTTATATAAGTACGGAACCGAGTTATAAAACGAACAACTGAACGAGCAAATACGTAAGTAAACATCTAGACAAACAAGTAAATAATTAGATAAGTAAACAGACAAACGGATGAATCAACAGATGGACAAATGAGAGGCTGAATAAATAGCTACGTAGATGAACAAATAAACAAGTAAGTCAAGTGTCGAATGAGCCATTGAGTAAACGATTGAAAAAATGAATAGATGAGAAGATAAGTAGATGAACCAATGGATTAATTAACCAGTGGACGAACTAATAGATGAGTGAATGAACTAATGATCGGATACGTAGGTAACCTGCTAGATGAAGAGCTGAATGAGCGACCAAATGAACGAATACGTAGTAAATAAACAGGTAAACTCATCAACCAACGAATGGATACACCGATGTATTGATATGTAAAGCAACAGATGAAGAAACGAACGTTGTTCCACACCCTGTATACATACTTCCTCGCAGCAATTCTACAGTCAACAGCTAAGTACGTACTTGCGTACTGCACAAATAACATACGACCATCGTGAACCTCATTCCAGAACAGGGCAGGGTAAGCAGTCCGATAAGTATTAGTATTGAAGCCTGACACGTACGTGCGTATCAGTTGAGATGGGGAAACCAGGATCACAGCAAATTGAGGTCAACACGTACTACCACCTCCTTCAACTCGCCTTCCTAAGGATACGTCGTACATGTATACATACCAGTTCCCACCTTCCAATCAGCATTGGAATCACCACGGGCAGGAGCGACTTACATTCCTCAAACTCAGTCTGAACGACCGCAACAACATCAACAATGACTCACTCGAGCCATCCAGCAGCCACAACGCGCGGTTTGACACCCCTTTCGGGGATCTGTGTGTACGTATCACAGGCCTTTATGCCTCGCGACGTAGTCCCCTCGCTTTCTTCTTCTAACAGCTGTTCCTTCGTCGGCAGCATCAGCAAGGAGCCTCAAGGCTGAAGTGATGAGCCCCGAAGCGTTTGCTATAGTGAAGAACGAAGTCTGCAAATGTCTTCCTGTATGCGGTTATGAAGGTTCGAACGCGCGAGTTCTTTCGCACCGAGAGAAAGCGAAATCGGCCTGCGTAAGCGACAATCGACTGGAGCCCTATAGTGACCGATACGTTCCAGGCCAAGCATGGTTGTTCGGGTTGAGTTCGATCTTGCCCCTCGTCCATGAACCATCAGCATGATTTCGAGCTTAGCAAGAGTGGTCTTGCTAAGCTACGTACGTATGTTCCAACTGCAATGCATGACCTAATCGAGAGGACGTGAAGTTCCTGTAGAGGCCGCAGCGGAGTGCAACCGTTAATCGTATGCGTGGCTTGGCGATAGATCTGAGTAAGAGACTCGCCTGGCCAGGTGTACTGTAATGGGTTTTACTAAATGGGGATTTGAAAGTTGACGAGGTACGCACGTAGCTCAGATTGAATTTGGGATTGTGAGTACTCTGACAAGTGGCAGTCACGACGAGCTGGATGCAACAGCCCAGGAAGTGTACTCGAGTAGATACGCATGATTGCAGGCATTGAAGAAGGCACCAGTAGGACAATCTGGTGGCGCTCTTTATCTGTCACCGATCGGTGGCAAGACATGTATATCGTGCACATACCATCCACTCCTACTCCAGCTTACCTTGAGGCATCTCCTGTCGCTTGACCCATGCCCAGAGTCCGCTTCTTTGCAACAATCCAGCTTAACTTTTTAGGGATCCCAGAAATCGACCCCCATCATTGCTGCTTCCACTACCGACCACAACAAATGGGGAGGTTTCGGAGTCATATTCGAAACCTTACCAAGAATAGCAGCGTCTTTGGTTGCCTCGTCCGAACTTTCGAGTCGTTGAGATAGCTCCTAGAAGTGCCAGCCTGTACTTGCCAAAGAACATTCATGAACGCTCCCATCGTGCATCCATCAGCCTTTGCGACCTTCGATAGCGAATCACCATTCGCAACTGCGAGCAGTTTCTGTGCGGGTCCCGAATCAAGCAACATGCATACGATCACGGTTGCTGTGCTTACCATGCTGATCATACCCACTGCTGAGTTCTGGATGGTAGCCTTGAGCATCAAGAAGTCTGCTGGGCTGGTGGGACGCTGCGGTCATGACGTATAGCACATCGAACATGGTCGCTCAGCCATTAACGTCTGTTTCTGGGGAAGCCTCCATACTGATGACAAAGACACCAATGGCAGTAACAAAGACCCGAAATCGCATGGCCACTGACAAATATGGCACCTTTTGTCACATCCGACATGGTCGGGAAGCTCTGCACTCAAACCCTACTTACTGGATGCTGTTGCAGCTCGATCAGATAATGGTGGCCTAACTCCGAACATAGTCGCTGAATTAGTCTATACGGCTGCCGCTTACATCGCTGCGATTTTGACATTCTCTGGGAATGGTAGCGCACTATCAACAAGCTCGTATAGCCGAGTGCAGCGATCCAGTTCAAAAGATCGAGGAAGCTGATAGTCGAAAGTTCTGCTTTATCAAGCATGTCTGAATCGATGGGTATGAGAGTTTCAGCTGCCGGAAGTTCTGTAGCAATGGTTGCAAGACTGACAAGGCTCCGTGGCAAATCACACACTGTAACTTGGACACTCGATGAACTGCCGTTAGCTAGGATGCCCAATACATAATGGATCGTAGCACTGGCAGTTTGAATTGGAACAACTGTCGCTAGTTGAAGCAATTATGTACAGACGCTGCCAAGGGCCTCAGCTTCTCCGTAACCGCCAACAGCTGCTGAACTAGATCTTGCGCAACATCGGGAAGGATTCAGAGCTCACAAATATCAGTCAGTGGAACTGGTTCCGAAATGGCTCGCAAGCACATAGCAACCAGGAACTTGATTTTTGATTGTGTCCGACGTATTCAACGGAACTGCTTGACTAGACGGCGTAGCGATGACTGGTTGGTGATGCCGACCTAGGTAGCAAGACTTTTCTTGGCCGACTTCAGTACCATCCTTTGACGTACACATGGTTGAGCAATCCTATCCCACATAGCCGTGGACAGGCCAGACAATGTGCACCGAATAGCACCTGTCATGGCACTATTCTTCGGTGGCTAGAATTGTCGGCTTCTGCTCCCAACCAGACAACGCTCTGGAATCGTGGTGGAACTGTCCACATCCTGTCTGCGTACCATTGTGACGCAGTGCTTTGCATGGCGGGTAGCACCTGATTCATGAGATATGCGGCGAAGCAATTTGCGATTGATGGAGGGTACCCTGTTCCCTGTATCCCAAGGATTTAACCAGTTCCACGTAAACGGTTCAGCATTTGACCCTTGATTTTCGCGCAGTGTTAAAACGTAGTTCAACGTAGTGGTTTGGGTCGGGTCAACGCCAGCTGGTACAACTATGCCATCCAGGACTAGACTGACCAACGCTGACAGGCCGTCATGGACAATGGAGAGGGATCAGCACATGGCACGATAACACCAACAGCTACCAGCAGTCCATGGTAAATTGACTTGCTGACCATAGCTGTCCGTCAAATGATTGGCTGTGACAGTGGCCGCCAGCGAATCGGCTAGAATGCTGAAGCATGCGTGCGCCTCAAGTTTCTCCAGAGAATCCGTTCTACTAGAGACGTCAGGCCACAGCGCAACGCGAAATCCGATACACTCCAAGCATTCCGATGCGGAAAGAAGACCTCTGCGAGCTTCGCAAAGGTGCAGTATGTGGTATGAATTCGAGTTGATGCAGGACATGTGTCAAACGCGAAACCTTGGCAAATTTATACATCTTTGCGGAAACAGTCGGTGTTCATGACCTAATGAACAAACCGAGTCATGCAAGATTGCTGTATCGCAATACAGCAACCAGCGAATAGTCGAGGTGAATAGATGGTTGTAGATCTGAGTCGTGAAACTACATGGTTCTCAGCTCAGCAAGCTCTTGGCCATCTCTGAGATCAAACCCCCTCCCTCGATCCAAAAATTGCGTCTCAAGAACAACAACAGCTTCAACCCGCTATAGTAAACCAATTGCTCGTCATACTTTCTCCCACATCGCACTCTCACTACCTGCATGTTGATGCACACTCCCACTCCCATCTCCAATTTCATCACCAACACCACTCCAAACATTTTCCGCGTTAATCAATTCCGGTTCCCGCTCCACTGGCCGTCCAGTCTCGACATCATAAGTTGGTACCCGTCCAATGCCCAAGCCATCATCCAGACTGTCCCCTACAACCTTTTCTTTCACGGATCCAGGCAATAGGCTAACATCCCTACGTCCCCGGTATCCCATCATGAAACTCACTAATCCTGTTGGCAAGAATCGACCGCAAAGATCGTAAACTCGTGCGCCACTACCGACAAACACCGTTTCATTACGTTTTGGGAATTGCCAGTCAAAGCGATTGAAAGCCCTGAACGTGGCAGGCGGAGCGAGAGCATCGAAGACCGCGTTGTGGAATTCACGCATTGGCGCGCCGCGTGTGAGGGTTGATTGACCCAGACGCGAGCGGGTTGCAGCAGCGCGTTGGGAGGAGTGCCAGTGAGTTAATGCTTGGGATTGTTCGTGGTCGGTGTATATGTCGCGGTTTAGAGTGCGTGAGTATGTGGAGCCTAGGTCGAAATTGCCGAGTTTTAGTTCGTGAACTGTGATGTTTGCGGAAGAGATTGCGATTTCGCGGCGGAGGCCAGCTGCGAGTGCGGAAAGGGAAGTGCTGGTTATTGTGCTCGGGATTTCTGCGGGCGGTGTTAATGACGTTGGGATGGAAGGATATGCGATGACGATGCTTGTTGGTTGTTTAGGATCAAGACTATGCCGTGCAAGAAGTGGGAGGAATTGTTGTAAAGTGAGCATTGGTTGCAACAGTCTTGTGTTGATACTGTCTACCACACTTGTTGGATGTAGTAGCGCGAGCGGTCCAACAGGATAGCCACTACAGCCAGGGAACAGGATAATGCCAGCCAATGTCATCTCGTATGTCCTACTGTTTATTGATGCTCGTGGTGATGATGGAGATACCGGCTTGCTGGATTTTGATAGCAACTCGCGGATAGGTTCGAGATCAGGGTGAGTATCGTAGTTAGGGTTGGGCACTGTTGATGTGACGTCGATCCAAAGAGGCCGTAGATCAGGCTTTGCTTCTTGCTGAATGAGAGAGTCTTCTTCTGTCGAGGAGACTGTAATGTAGACAACATAGCCACGTCTTTCCAGATCGACAGCCAAAGAACGTGTGAGCGGGTCATGGAAGGTAGAACAAGCAAGCACGACAATCTCCTTCTTTGCGCCATTAGGTAACTTCTTCGCTCTTCTCTTCCTTGCATGCGCCCGTCTCCGTCGATGAACGAGATACAACGTCGTTCCTGTGAAAGCCAGCACAACGGCAATTGCAGTTTTGTTGTTCGTGATCCATGCGACCGTCTTCTCATACATGCCTCGTGGTGGTGGCGGTGGTGCAGGCGCAAAGTACGTGGAATGTCGGGGTGGCTTGAGGGATTCGGGTAGCCATGTCGCTTGGTCTATGGCTTCTCTGATGTCGGTGGCGATGGAGTTGGAGTGTTTCTCGATATAGTCTGCTACACGGGAACCGTAGGCCGATACGTCTTGTGGTATGCTGGCCAGCTGCGGGGCGTTAGTGATGAGCCAGGTTAGAATAGCACAGCGATAACATACCAGGTCGAGAAATTGGCTATCGTCGGATGTCATATTGTTACAACCGTCCTATCGTCAAAATGGTGTATGACATGAGTAGCGATCGAATATTAGATGGTGTTGACTTGATGGACGTAGTTACGACATGTGTTGCGTTGTCGGTTAGGCACCCTGCGGAGGACTCCGGGAATTGAGAGCTTTCATTGGTTGGTGTCTGGAAAGGGTCCGCCACGAAACAGCAAGACCAAGACCAGCTCAGCTGTACATGGGGTAGCTACCTAGTATCTACCTAGCTCTGGCAATATCGTTAATCATCACTCTACCAGAACAACATGGTATACTTCGTACATGGCATCTCTTCTCACGCAGACATTGGTCAAGGGCTTGAGCAATAGCCAATGCATTCAGGGATGGCATTTACGGATCTATCCTAGTCACCATACTCTATGATTATGCCGATCATCAGATCCTTATCCTCGGCTCGCAATGCGTTTTGAATCCGTCCAAACCAGTATGCGTCAAGGTCGTCCTTAACGCCAGCAATGCTCCATCAAACTTCAATTCATGCGTGCACCTGCTCTAGCCCGAACTCTTCCCTCAACGCCTGTCCAAACCGTCTCACAGCCTCTGTGATCTTATCCATTGGCGCCGCTGCAAAGGTCATTCTGAAATACACAGTCGTATCGACCGCATCCTCCTCGTCATGACCGTTGGCCTGCCCATTGGCAACAGTTTCCTGGGGCGGGATTTCTTCCGGTTTTGCCCAACTCTTCTCAGTCCTAAACCAACTTCCCCTAGCGACAAGCACATTCAGCACTGTCCCCTTCAGGAATCCTCTCTCTTCAATCTGCTCCAATAACTTCCGTCTGCTCGCATCCGTACGCAGTTGCACTCCCTTTTCGCGCCACAAAGGATGCTTGCTTCCATCGACCCTCAACCAATGAAACATACCAGCCATAGGCGCTTCGAATTGAACAATCTCAGTTGGCAGGTATCGCTCGCAAGCATCAACTATCCCGTCACGACGCCAAGTGTACTCTCCTCGCAAGTGCTGCAACCATCGGAGGAATCCTTCATGGCCCCACTGTTCCTCCAACAACTTGTACAGCACCATCGCCGAGAATCCAGAAGGGTTCTGTGCCGACACCTCACTTGCACGTAGATATCTTTCGATGATGTTTGCCGGTCCGGTGACCCAGCCAACTCTCGAACCCGGAGCGACGATCTTGGAGAAGGAGTCCATGCGCATCACATTCCCCGTCTTGGATAACGAGAGGTAGCTGGGTGTTAATGCCTCGATGAACTCGCCGAGGTCCTTGTTCTTTGCTTTCTCCGCATTGCCATTGATATGTGCTCCATTGGCACCGTTGGCGCGATCCATCTGCTTGGCCGGACTAACGTAGTCCTCCATCTGTAAGAAATAATATGGCTCATCCTCCAGTATAAAAACATCATGTCTCTCACATATCTCCAGAATGGCCTTCCGCCTCGCCAAATCCTGTGTCGCTCCAGTCGGGTTTTGGCCCGTAGGTACAGTGTACAGGAATTTCGGCCGCTTCGCACCATTATATTTCGTCGGCCCAACCTTCGCTCCCTCTTCCCAATTGCTCAACACGAAATTCAAATCTTTCGGACACATGCCCTTCCCATCCATCTTGATTCCTACCAGCTCCAAGCCCATTGGTCGCGCCGTCTCAATGGCGGATGAAAAGCTATACTCCTCTGTGATCACGGTATCGCCTCTTGCACAGAACATTCTCAACACAATATCTAATGCACTCGTGCTACCCTGTGTGAAACAAATGTCCCAATCTGAATATGGTGGCGCATGCACGATCTCAGTATGTTCTGTCATGAACCGCATCAGCTGCGCAGGCCCCATCGATTGGGCATAATTTAGAGCCACGGATAAATCATACTCGGATTTTCCCTCAGCAATGTCGAATTTCCGACTCCGCGCAATGCTCATGCCCTCGCGGGCACTGAAGTCAGCTGCTGGCATGGTGACTTGGACACTCAGTTCTTCGAACGGAAAGTACTCACTGCTCGGTAGGCCACCGCAAAGACTGATCATCTGGGGGTTGAAGTACTTCATGGCACCCTTGAGCGAACCGGGCTGGCGCTGCCGTGCTTCGGCCGTGAGATGGTTGTAGTAGTTGCGGCTGGCCTTTGGTCTGGAAAGAGCGGAAGGTGACTTGAACATTTGTGCGGTGCTGAAGGGAGCCACGCCTTTTACCATGGGTGGACACGTCGTTCTGTGGGGAAGAACATCGTTGGGTGTGAAACGTGTTTGTGTGGGTTTCATTTGGAGGATTGGATCAGGGAATTGTGCTGCTGTCGTATCAGATGTGGCTTCGAGTTGTTGTGCTTCATGGTGGTCTTCGGTGGTGTTGGTAGTGTTCGCCGACTTCGACAGTGGTGTTTTACTGTTGATGTGACTTTGGTCGAGCGATGGGAGTGCTTCAGCATGTGGTGCCATGTTGGGCTGTGAGTCGAGTGGCTATCAAGCACTTGTGTGTTGTGTTGACACTTTACTGCTAAGTCGATCTTCCTGTTTGGCAACTGTGTGCTTGTGGGTGGAGGCTTTTGCTACCGTGCTTGAATGAGCTCGAGGTTATGGCTATTATGCAATCAGATCCAGGACCCTGGGCTGCCTTATCAGACGTTCCTGTTGTCAATGGGTCACGTGTAACTGCGGTTTCTTTATCGTGTTGTAGGATGTTTATGATGGTTGCTTTCGGTGCAAGTGGTGGGTGCCTTTCGCTTTATATGCAAACAAAGCACTTCGCAAAAGTCTCGACGTGAGCAGAAAAAAATTGATAATCAATTTTGCAGCAGTATGATAGAATCGAGCACCTGACTTTTAAGAAAGAATTCACCGACAATAGAGTGGGAGTGACTCTGGTACGATTATGTAAAAATGCTATCACAGACCAGCATTCCACTGGGCAGGAGGTGTTGATCAAGGGCGCGTACCTCTGGTTGGGCGGATAGAGAAGGTTGCTCTCGGATCCTCAAGCAGCGTCATAACTAACGCATACGCCACACCCAATTGCGTTGGAGCGAGCACAATGTTCCAGATGTGATAGGCTCACTCTACCCCTAGCGCTGATCTTTAAGATAACTTTGGTTTGTCTGCACGCCCTTCTGTGAATTAGCCTGAACAAGTAATTCGCGATAACGCTAACCGATTGAGATAGCGCTAGCAGGTCAATTAATGTCAAAACAAAGGTGAAGCTGGATATAGCCGGTCAGTGAGCAGGTTGAGAACATTTGGCAACATGTGATGTGACTTCATTTGCGTTGAAACTGCCTGTCATATGCGTTCAACTTCAACGCAGATAGCACAATTGAGATGAACCTTGTTCGGTGATAGTTGTAGTGAGTGTCCGATTATTCCCTGCAACGCCATTGTTCTAGAGCTTCCATGTTTAAAAACCCACTGAGACCACCTCTCCTTCCCAATACCATGTACAGTACAACCGAGGCAGCCAGCCCTGTCAAACTTGTTCCGTCCTCTACTATGACAAGTCCCATGCTCTTTTTGCATCCTTTATCTGTCCTATTGGAACATCCGATCGTTTGTCGATTCCTGAACAGTTTTTCCAGCTCAATTTGTGATGTAGGGTATTGTTCGCGTCAACCATGCTGAGCGGTCGAGAAGCTGGTGCGTTGAGACTTCAACGTTGGTAGTCCAGAAGAACTTTGTCGCAATCCCAACTCACGACATCACCGTAGTGCTCGAAGATCCTAATTAGTAGCCATCGCCACCAATTCCATTGTGGCCTGGTGCCACCCCTGCATAGTAAGCACCAGTGGTGTCTTGGTCGCCTGCGTCCAGTCCTTGTGATGGACTCATAGGGTTTGGTTGATTGCCGGCATAACCTGCAGTTGCACTGGCATTGCCAGCTGCACCGCCGACTGGTCCACCGCTCTGGAAACCTCCACTCGAAGTAGGTCGATTCTGGTTTTCTGCTCGAGTTGTTTGTGTCTAAGCTAGAGTCAGTATCTATCATCAACAGGGATGTGGATCTGGTACATCTTGCGTCCTACTCACCTCTCGGTACTTGGAGAGATAGATTTTGAGGGCTTCGGCATAGTTCTCGAATCCAAGCGAGGTCATAGCAAAGAGAATGTCCTCTCCATTAACCGTCTTTCTCTTCTCCTGTTGGCATTTTTCTGACGCTGTGTCACATCAGCAAACAGCCACATTTGAAGCAGCTGGCTCACACATACCTTCACTAGTAATGAATGAGATGAATTCACTAACACACTCTTGCATGCACTCTTTTGCTTCTTTGGCGATCTTGGCGTTATCGGGTAGGGCAATCTTCATGATTCGAGCCACTGGAGCAAAGTTACGGATGTTAGCATCTGATGCAGTATGGTGATGTCGACCATGCTTGGAAACAGAGGATCCCGTAGGCGAGAAGTCAGAGGACATGATTTGAATGGTCGAGGTACCGCGACCTAGCTCGAACGAATCCAGGCGCCGTGTATGCGAATCATTGCTGAGAAGAAGCATGAGAGTGGACGAATGAACGGATTTTGCTTCTGGGACGTTCTGCATAGTTGCAGAGTGGTACGCACATCCTGTGCTTCTGTACACTGCTGCGTCTGGCCGGGTTGCATCAAGCGTCACGCAGGGAATGGGCAAATCACGGTGCAAAGGGCTGGAGGGTGACACGATGGAAATGAAATGTGACTAACCATTGGCGATGGGAAGCCATCGATCCTGTTCTTTGACTTCGAAATCGCCGAGACCTCCTCCTTGTCCTTCGTCGTGTCGAGACATATCACCTTCTTCGTCGCCAGATTGCGTCTGTTCGAGCTCTGTTTCCTTTGGTGGAGAGGCAGCCATGATGTACTCTGGATAGCTGCAGCGGGATTGGGGTCCTAGGCGAGAAACGCTGCTACCACGTCACAACGGTGCGTGCAATCTGTGGTCTTACTGCGGCCTTGCGTCACCGGTAGCCGTCAGCTGGTGTCCTGTTCCCGGTGATGGGTACTCACACTGCCCAAAGTGATTAGTCGAGGCGGATGGCTAAGGCTGGGCTGCAACCGAGTGAGTTCAATTGAGCCACTGAGCTTGCGCTATAGGCGGTGAGCACTTGAACCGGACGTCGATGTACTTAGGATGGCGCTTACTATGCAAGATGTCACAAGCGCGTCCACTGGTATGTGCAGAATATATCTACCACTACTTCCCTCTAGTGTAGAGGAATATCTTCCTCTTGACGCGATATGTTCACGGCGCAACTATCGCAAGTTGCGACCAATATCGCCTTCTTTTTTCTAAGTCGCTTGTACTGCCGTTGCAAGCCCAAGCACGAGTGGTGAGATTCTGATTCGTTGTCGGACACGAACTGAGGAGCAGGATGTGGATTGGAATGAGGGTATCGAAGCAGATTGTTAGGAAGACGGGCAGGTGGTGGGGTTGCACGAAAAGGCAGCCGATGCACAGGCTTGTCAACACAAATGACGCGTATTTAGATGGGGTCGCGGCAGACGTGCCCAAAGGTGAAGCGGATGTTGGTAGGAAAAAAGCAAAAGCAATGCGGGTGTGTACAGAGAGGTGACGGTGAAGCTTCTGCGTTGGGAACTGGCAACTGTGACTGCATGCCCATTATTTTAGTTCATCTTTAGCCTGGACCGTACTGCGGCACCTGAAAGTGGGATGCCCAAGCATTCTCTGAACGAAAGTACCTCGTTGTCGTTCTCCACGGTACTGTATCTTCTCATCTCAAAACATGCATTGCCTCATAGACGCTTTTGAGGTGGCCATCGTCTATTGGCTACTGATGGCTGTTCCGCGAATAGTCAAATCCTATTGAGCGTAGGGCTGTCCTCTCACATTGCGGTGTTCGGAGCGCCTTTTCCACCCGACTGGTACCTCATCTCGCTTACCGACATGCAATCTCTCATTCGTTGCATATTGTCCGGTCTGCGAACGTCAAAGACAGTCAAGCATCTCAACAAGGCCAACAATCGAGCTGTTTTGGTGCTGTAAAAGATAATGTCTTTATGCAGCAAGCAGGATTTGCAATTGTGGGAGCAGCGACTACTGCGCTTGTACGCATGCACATCGTTGCAAAGATTGATGCCTGAACGCTTCTGGGGATTCTCCAAATCAGGCCTAGGAAGAGATCTGCCAGGTGAGAATGCTGACAGCTCAAACTGTCGCTGCACGGCCTCATGGTTCAAGGTAAATACCGAGGAGTGTCCTCTCGGTTTGATATTTGCATCATTAGTGCCCAAACTTGTTCCTGCCGATGATGGCTTGATAGGGTTTTCAAGCAAGTCGCGGTCAAGTCACCGCCTCTCATCCAGGTCTCTAAGCATATTCTTTCGGGTCGGATCAAGCGAATACCTCTCGTCTCTTTCGGGCCATATGTACTCACGACATAACATTTGTGATGGAGTTTCGATGCATGCGGTTGTTCGTCTTCCAAGTTTCTTGTCATTCAGTCACATGAGAACGATTTCATGCATTAAGACAACTTGATAGGCCAATAGGTCTGAGCCTAAACCAGGCTGTTTGGCGATTGGGTACTGGCGCCATCTTGCATAAGTGTTGCATGAGCGCTGCACAGCAACCGTGTCTGCCACTCGTCATGCATGAATGTGGCCTAGCTGACGGCCACGATCCAGTTGCTGCCTTACCTGCCGGTTTGAACCTCCGGAATCGAGGATTTCATCCTTCGCAGGGCAAAGAGGTCTTTCACCCAGGAAAGAAGATGACGAGAAGGATGAAGGATGAAGGATGAAGGATTGAGAATATCTTTCCTCCGACGTCGCACAACAGGGCTGGATGTTGATGAGATGGGCCTATAAGCGAACGGTTATAGAAGAGGAATGATGGTGTACAAAGATTGGAATTGCCTGATACACCACGCATTGGGACCCAATGTGAGGCGCTTTCACTCGACGCGACGCGACCATTTGCACGTGTTATTGCTCTCCAGTTACAGTTGGCCCTGAGGTGCTTGGTTGAACAAGACAAGATTCAAGTTTGTTCACGTACATTGTTTGACTATCACTACAGGTTCGATCCTCCTACTATGGTTATCGACATCGCTTTCTGTACGACAAGGACTGTCAATGAATGGCGTTCGGTGGCCAAGCAGGAAAGCTACCAGTGGTCGTCTCCTTTTTTCAACCAAGTGTACTCCCTTTATTCGACAGCCATGTCAAGCAAGTAAACACTGTCTCGTCTAGTACGCAGTTGTCAATCATCAACATCTCCCCCCGTGTTCAGCAATGTTATCCAGGTCGACTTCGCAGGTGGCGATCCCCGCATAGTCGCTCTCAGGCCCAGTCAAGCCCACTCATAGCTGAATAGACTCACCTCACCGCATGTCTGCTTAGTGTATTGACGCTCTAATGATACATCAAATCGAACTTGTAACTAGGCCGTGTCTTCCATTCGTCTTCAGTTGACGGCTTTTCGAGAAGTAGGACCGTCGTTTGAAGAAACATACATCTCAATGGTCGATGTTCTCGTTTGAGTCAACTGTCTGCCATCTGGTTGTACTGATGCTCCAAAATATTTCGAACGTAAGGCAGCTATGTCAATTGTCCCATTATTTCAACTGTCTTACCCGCAGGTCCCAAAATACATCGCCGAGGTGTACTCCAGCTTGTCCGACGCTCACATGGCTCAGAATAGGAGGTGAGCATTACCAGTGCTCAAACGAAGGCGGCCTTAGACACCTTGTTACATAGGATGATGGCATAAATTTCCAATTCCTTGTGGACCAAAATCAAGGCTTTACAATACGTTCCTAGTGTTAACACTAACATGAACTCGAATCGAGCCACTTACTCACATCGCAGTGTGTCTTTGTGATTGAGGAAAACGGAAACCATGCAAGCATGGGGCATCATCTACCCTAGCTATTTGGTTTTATTCTCAAGCATTGCCCGGCGTTCATAATTGTAAGGAGAAGACGGCGAGGAAGATGGAGTTGATGGAATCGTCCATTGTACTGTAAGAAAAACGCATTTGCTGGGTCAAATACCTGGATATAAATAGGTCAAAGCACACACTAGCATTGCGCTAGGGAAGCCTGCTAAAGGTCTATCACATCCTCTAGCAACAAATTATTGCGACCCATGTATTCACAAGCAACAATTATGTTGACGCCTTTTGTTTCACAACATTTCAAGAGCATGTGAATTTGATACAGATTTCTGTGCTTATCAAAGGGGTTCGTCAGAATCTGCGTCAATTGCTCCATCTTAATAATCAGTCGTGTCGATCACGGCTTGGCAGGGAGATATTTTCGCGCCCGGCGGAGCCTCAACACTGTGAATGAGTCAAAGTGCTCGATCATGCTTTTGTGGCGAACAGCACTGCGCTTTGCAGAAAATTTCAATCATCGCTTTCCTCACTCCATGTTACCAGCTTCTACCCGGTGCAGATATCAGATTGCTGCTGGGAAGTCAGGTTTATTTCTGTGACATGTAGTGGCCGTGACCCGGAAAGACTAAATTCTCGGGCCGGCATGGTGGAGAATAGGTGGATGAACCAGAATTGATGGACCCCTCCAACTGTTGAAACAGCAGTTTATATTCCACTGATGATGCTGTTTCAATACCACTTATGCATGAGCATGGAGATCCTTCAGCTTCGGCCACGTTCTTATATCACATATACAGTACGTAAGCTCTTCTGCCCTGACAGATGGCCAGCAACAGTACCTGGCCACCTCACGCAGTCAAGTGTTGAATACTTGGTGGGGTGCGCCGCAGACAAATCGGCAATCCAACAGTTCCACAGATAATCCCGCCAGCAAATCAGTCGTCACTGTCAAGCTCCCCACCTCAAGATTTCGGTTCGCAGCAACTTCTCCAACATCAAGTCCGCCTGCAAATGTTTACACAACGCGTTTTCGCGACCATTCAATTCTTTGCTTCGTGTTCATCGATACACATGTTCCGCACCGTTGGACCTTGTGTCATTTCTATAGCACTTTAATTCACCTCAATTTTGTCTGACTGCTCCTCCCCAACTTTGTCTGGCTGCCTCTTTCCGTGACGACGTATCTGCAGCGTTATTCTTGTCCCTACGAGCTGACAAACTCTTGCCGCTGGTAGGCAACGAGCTATTCTTGCACCCCTATTGTTGTGTATTAACAGAAACCGAAGAGACGGAACGTCAGGATGACACCTCTAAATGAGCCTACCGATCGACCTTCGAGCGATGAAGAAAGAACAATGATAGGCACTAGTGATGACCCTCGTCGAGAACAATCCGTCGATTCACAAGCCCTCAATGACAGGCTACAACGTGAAGTGGAACGTGAGCTGGGTGCTGATCTCAGCCAATGCTTCGACTCCAACACTCATAAACCGTCAGCCTCACAAATACGAGAAGCATCGAGTAGAGTCGATGACGAACTCGCTGTCGAGAAGGCAGAAAAGGTGGTCTCTGCACAAATAAATGCGGAAGATGAGGTGAATCTACATCTATCAAGGTCCAGAAAGCCCGAACCTGTTGACGATTTCGACGCTGCTACCAATCCTATACACGAACGAACACAAGGATACAAACCACCTGAAAACCCAGAGAACTCCTTCGCGAAATTCTTCATTTACGTCCACAGCTCCTGGTGGGTTGTGCGATATATTGTCTACATCATCCCCATCTTCCTAGTGCTGCTCATTCCAGTGTTGATGGGTGCCTTTCTACCTGCGGGACAAGCCGCTACAGTTGGAGGTGTGGATTTACTGTGGTTCGGCGTCTGGCTGGAGATTATCTGGTTGACGCTGTGGGCTGGTCGCCTTCTCGCAAAGTGCATTCCCTGGCCTCTTGGTTTGGTCGCGAGCATTATCACCAACAATTCAAAGCGATGGCGAGATATGGGAAAGCAACTGGAATTGCCTGCTACTCTCTTCTTCTGGTGGCTAGGTGTGCTAATATCATTCCTACCAACCATGAAAAACCATCATACCAATGGCAACACAGCGACCAAAGAATGGGAACATACTTTGAACAAAATCCTCATTGCAGTCTTCGTTGGCATTACCTTGAACTTTGTCGAAAAGTTCGCTATTCAGCTTATTGCTATTTCTTTTCATCTTCGTCAATACGCTGACCGGATCGAAATCAACAAATTCCAGATTGGCAGCTTGACAAAGCTATACGTCTTCTCAAAGGCACAGATCGCCATGGAGGATGCTGAATTTGAGGAGAAGGCACCGCCTTCCGGGACGCGAACACCTGGTATAATTGCGGATCAAGCGCAAGCCGCGATCACGAAGGCAATTGCCAAGGTTGGCGATGTGGCCGGCACCGTGGCCGGTGATTTTACAGGTAAAAAGGTTGCTAAAAGTGGTCATCCGTCACAAGTTGTTCTTACCTTACTCAATTCCACTCCTGGTTCTCAGATCCTTGCGAGAAGACTCTACAGAACGTTCGTCCGAGATGGATCGGAAACTATCTTGACTGACGACATCAAGCCTGCTTTCGACAATGAAGACGAAGCTGATGCTGCTTTCAGCATGTTCGACAAGGACATGAACGGAGATATATCCATGGAAGAACTCGAGGCTGTATGTGTTGAAATTGGGCGGGAACGAAAGACTATCACAGCATCTCTCAAAGACCTTGATAGTGTTGTCGGCAAGCTTGATTCTGTCCTCTTTTTCGTCGTTCTCGTTGTCTTTGTCCTGGTCCTCATTTCCCTGTTGTCATCGTCAGCTGGAGGAGCTCTCACTAGTGCGGGATCAACCATCTTAGCACTGTCATGGCTTTTCGCAGCTACAGCTCAAGAATTTCTTCAATCCATCATTTTCGTCTTCATCAAGCATCCTTTTGATGTTGGTGACCGTGTTTCCATATATGGCAATACCGGTGCAGCAGGCAAGGGTGATGACTATTTCGTCAAGGAGATAGCACTTCTCTACACTGAATTTAAGAAGATGGAAGGGCAAGTTGTCCAGGCTCCAAACTCATATCTTAATACACTCTTCATCCTCAACATGAGACGGTCAGGTGGACTCGCTGAGGCAGTTCCAATTATTATTCGCTTCGGCACGACTCTCGAACAAATCGAAAATCTTCGACAAGCACTGACCGATTTCGTCTCTTCCGAGAAGCGCGAGTATCAAGGCAAAATCCTGACTGAGCTTCGAGAAGTTACCGAAGCCTATTCCCTTACCCTCAACGTTGTCTTCTTTTACAAACACAACTGGCAAAATGAACTACTCCGTCTCCAACGCCGCAACAAATTCATCTGCGCAATGATGGTTGCCATGCAAAATCTTGGCATTGAAGGACCACGTCGCAACCAGGCTGGTTGGCGTTCTGACATTCCTATGCACCTACAAGGTCTGAATGGACCGCTACTATCCACCGATCCTACTGTCGATCATCCTCCAGCTCCACCAAACCAACAGCCTCCTCCATCGATTCTTCGCCAACAACCCTCAGCCTCCGGACAGCCTGGACGTCCGCGTACCGAATCCGTAACTGAAATGTCCAAGCATGTCGACTTTTCACTCGGTATGAAAGACATTTCCTCCCTTGATTTTCTGGATGATGCCGAGAATCGATCACCCAGTCGCATTCGCAAGATCATGCGTGAAGTCAACGACGCCAATGACGCACGGCGCCGTGACGAAAGTAGTGCTGCGCGCACAACCTCAAGGGAACACCACATAGGATTACGTAACTCCCACGAGGGACCAAATCCATCTGCAGGCATATTTCGGCGGGGCACGAATTTATCAACAATGTCAGTGCCTGGAAGACAACGTGGCGAGTCAATATCCAGTCAAGTCACCCACCGCAACCGTTTCTTCAGTCGTCTAGGACATCCTACTGCAAAAATGCGAAGTGATAGTCTGGCCGAAGAAGGCCAAGCTGGACCTCCTATTCTGACGACACTAGATCCGAGAAGCGGGCGTCTGTCTAGCCAAGCAGTTAGAACGATGTCCGCAACACCATCTAACACCACCTCAGCTTTCCCACCTATGTCGCCAGCAGCTCAGACTAGCAGTCGTGATTTTGAATTCACCAGGACATACCACCATCGGCCAACTTAGGAAGAACTGGAACGCGAGGAGCAAGGCTTCACATGCCAAGAGCATCCACTACTATGTCATTCTTTTTGTTCTTGTTTAGCGTATGCGTTGGAATTTGTTTGGGGGCGCTTTCTTCGTTCATATCGAACCAAAGCTAGGAATATGGCGCTTGAGCGTGGTGGTCCTACATTTTTATTTCATTGATACGAGAGGGTTCTCGTTTAATGCTGAATGCCGCACAGCGAGCTGGCAACGAGACATGAATGGATATTGGATAGTCCACGGAGTTTTCCTTTGGATATGATGAATGATTCACGACTACGGGTGTCGTGCAGACCTGATGAGATGAGAACAGCTGATGGCTACGCTACGTATCCTAGCTTGTCCTCAATATATACATCCCTTCTGTCGCTGCACAGTACAACACTGTACTTGTGCGCGTGACTTTAATAACTTCATTTCTCCTACTCCTTGTCATCCTCCTCCGAGTCCGCTCTTCAATTGTTCATCTACATCTCATCATCCTATTAGGTCTATTTTGCAAACGTTCCAAAAAATCAACTTAACGGGAGCAGTCTTTCTTCACGAACGTGAGCAATCATGGTCACTTAAGTAGAAGGACCAGGTCTCTGCGATCTAAGCTTGACACGTAACAGTACACACTGTCACCTTACTGGAACGTGCAACCAGAGTCTAAAAACGAGTTGTGCAATGCAGCACAGACACCAACTGTACATATGTACGCTGTCTGCGGTGATCATCACACAGGTATTTCACTGTATCGCAACGTGAGCTGTTATGTTGAGGGTAGAGAAATCGACTTGTCAGGTTACAGGGGGGTTGTGCTGATGTCAGCCTCGCTAGGCTTAAAGTGGAGTTTTAGGCTTGACAAGCCTCTGAACGTACCGTCCCGGGGAAGGTCCAGATCCTCTGCGAACGCAAACTACGATGTGAGCGGCAAAATTGAGTTGTGTATTTCATGCTGCCTTAATCGTTCGTAAGGGATACAGACGCAGCTCAACGTGGCCTTACAGACTAGCGATCAAGCTCATAGTCCACCTGGACCTTCCCTGAGCTGGTTTGGATGCACTTGTCGACCTCCGCATTGACGCGTTTGCAGGAAATTATACGCGTCGAAACTGAACCACCTTCGTACCTGGTGCTTCCGACCAAGTGAGAAGGTGTTAGCCCGACTCAACCAATGGCCAGTTGAGATGGCAAATCCTGTGGTTGTCACCAATGTACGGCATCAATCAATTGTTTGCCGAATTAACACTGACCAAGACAGGAAGACATAGCCAAACTCCAAGAATTCCACCGGCAGCATTTTCCAGCCCAACCTGTGCCAGATATTCCACTCACCAACACATTGGACGAACCTGTTCCGACCGAAAATGACTCCTCTACTCTCGGCTTCTACGAAGATGGAACTCGACGCACCCTGACTGATGAGCAAATCGCCATGTTTCGACATTCTGAAATCCAGCGATTACTTGCTGAGCGAAGACGGCAGATCGAGGTACAAGAGGAACGTGCGGCCAAAGAGAAACGTCGCAGAGCCACCAAAGCACAAGCTCAGCACACAAACTCCGAATCATCAAGATTTGATAATGATGCGACGGTGCATGCCAGAGGTCAAGACAGTGAGCTGAGCTACGATGAAGATACGCTGCAACCCAGCACGAAGAGAGAAAAGAAGTTCTTGTGGCCAGTTCTTGGATCTTGACATTCAAGAAAGTGCTAGTCTATCTACTTATACGACAATTTTCAACTTTACGATGTGACCACTGAGTAGTAAGGTGCAGTTGTTTTCGATCGGCGGCTGGAGTCAATGGTGAGTCCCAACCTTTTTCTTGTTGTATGCTTTTATATGAGGAACATCTTGTATCATCCTTAGCCTGATTCTGCGTTACAGAAACAACAGCCTCAGATTTGTCTCGATGGTCGTTCTTCAAATGCGCTATGTGATTGAGTTTAATCTTCTCTCTGACACTGGGAATTGCTTTTGTAAAGATTGCCTATCATGACTGAACATGGCTGATCTCATTTCTCGATAGGCTCGGTTGTACCATTTGGTGGAGTTTGACCATTGAGTCTGCACAAGCCGTTGCGAAAGACCAGCTCGAATGACGAAATTTGCGTTTGCGGACCGACCGTGCCACTAGGAATTGAAGCACTCGTTGCAACTGTTGTGAATGCATGCGTTGCTGGCTGCTGCCTTGCAGGTGCCGATGTGCTAGTGACATGAGTCTGCACTGTGCATGTGAGATCAATGCATGTTGCAGCATGAAAGGTAGACAATGAGGCCTCGAACTGACTCCCAACCTCGGCGAAGTCTTCCTTCGATCGTTCGAGCTCCCAAAAATGATGGCCTATCTCAACCATTGATGCTGCTGGTTGCAAGAGCAAGGACTGTTCAATCTTGCCCGACGCCTCTGTGAAGGATCAGTTCAATGCCGTATGGATGTCAGGGAAGCTTACCAGAGTCTGATCTCAGCCTCGTCTTTGAAAGACTTACTATGCACGATACGGTGTCCACCATGTTCTGTGTTGTTGGGCTTTGTCGCTGCAATGTTGGTGAAGACATGGCAAAGAATGAGGTATGCTGATACAATAGCAGAATGGGAGACACGTACCAGCAACATACGACTACTTATACTTCATTACGATCCCTTTATGAGCCACATTCATACACTATCTTCGCAGCGCAGCAGTTACTCTGTCCAAAATGTGAGCTCCTATAGTGACTTCGCTAAAAGATGCTAAGGTTCCATGACAGTGACCTAGCAATTGAATCAACTCTTGTGGCATCCAATCACATCTACTAAGTACGGCTGACACTGCACACTTCGAGATGCAGTACCTTAGCACTCAGCGGGAAGTGGCTTATGCTGCTGATCATTCAGAGATGAATCGCCCCTTCATGATCATCAGGAAGTTGTCCAAGTTGCACGACATCCGCTACAAAGACGAAGTGCAAACATGAAGCGTAGGATATTGATTCCCCTGCTAGCTTCGGTATGTCCCACGAGATGGCAGTGTCTGGGGTACACCCCAGCAACAACTTCGACCGTTAGTGGCCTTTAAAATTGTCCCTTGTTCACGGGCACGACGCTTTCCCATCGTTCGATTCTGACAAGATTGGCGTCTATTTTGGACTCTTGTGCTCTTCCTGTAGTCCTTGAAATGTGTTTCAGCCAATGCCAAATGACATAAGACTCTAGCTCGCAGAGTGGTCGATCTCATGCAGCCTAAAAGTTCATTCCGGAGCCGCTGTGTACAAACGCCTGTGGTCCTGCCGCGGATGCATCATCCCCGAACCTTTCATTCCCAGTGAAGTGGTACGGTAGTGGGGGATGGTGCTAACACTTATGCAAGACGTCACACCACCCGGGGATTATGCTGTCAGCCATGTGGCTTGACTACATCGTTTGGGAATTAAATCAGCCTTGGTTATGACGGCTCGCAGCATGGAGAGAATACCACGTATACAATTTGAGAAGATGTGGCCCGACCCCTGTCAACGGTCCACTCTTCACGAATATCGAATGGCAGCTAACATGTTGGCACATGGTCAAGCAAGTCCACTCAGAACACTATCAGCAGACTATTTTCTCGACCTGCTCGAGACATCCGGCTGTTTATTTCTCGATCGGCTAAAATTGTCATTCTCTCAGCTCCATGCTCGCACGTCACTCTTACTTGTTCCGCGCCACTACTAGTCGACAACCACCAACCACGTCAGCTCTTCTGTATAATATCGAAGCATGTTACAGGGGATGAAGACAGCACGATCTGCACAGCTCAGGCCTGCCATGTGAAGATACGTGACCAAGCTGCTGGGCCCTAACCAAAACAGCCAACATCGGGCTAACTTGAAACACGCATTTAGAGACTAAGAAGAAGTGAGAACAGCAAACACATCGTCCACTTTCCACGCATGACAAGGTTAAGGGAACATCTGGTAAGGATCTGCATACTCGCGAACCGTTTCCCCGGAACTCGCTTCATGCTGCCGTCGCAGCCTTATCGCTTCCCTAGTAAGCGAACAGCGTGGCTAAGATGATCGTCGCCGATTACATGAAACAAGGTTGTTCGACACACCTACGCCAGCCCTCTGGACATCTAACATCGAACCACCACAATCCCGAAAGTGACGTATTCCGGTCGCAGTGGCGGTGTCAACATCAAAGGAAAGCATGAGTGCTGCACAGTGTCGATCCCGCGGTATGCAAGGAGCGGTCCGGCTGTGCTGTGTTGATTCCGGTTGTTGTTGTTGATGTTGGCCAACGCACACTTGTTGGATGCGCTATCAAGGTCACTGCACGCGCTCTGAGCCTTGTCGTCAGCCTCACACCATTCTAGAGGCGGAGCAGCACTGCAGCACACTGGACTTACGACAACGCGCCGGTACACAACGACCCACAGAGCATTTTTGAATTTGGCATTCCTAAATCCAGCATCGTTGCAGCAGTCACCGATAGGAAGACGCGCGTTGACGGCTCAAGCAACAACCAGGCAAGCTTCCATCTACAATTGGATCCTCGACTAAGCTACACAGACACGTTGGATCATCTGACAGCTAACGATAAGCCCTCTGCCTGATCCACCGAAAAATGACGCTCCGGGTGTTTACCACGACACACCACGACGAGCTTTTCATGGTTTGATGAAGCTGAATAGCCTGCTACCTTCCGTGGCAGTGTCTGGTGGGCACTAACATGTGAAACGGGAAAGCCATCGAAGCAGCGCTTTGTGTATTCAACGGGCTCACGGTAAGTGCGACAGGCGTATGTGTGAGCTTCTTTTCGATTCAGAGGGTTGCGTACAATGAATACATCCACTGTTGGCTCCTCCGTTCTGAACATGACGATATGGGGTCGAAGTGCAAGGCTACGAGACCTGCAAGAAATTGAGATTAATGACCCGTTGCGGCCATCTTGAGGCTGGCTGTCCTATTGCTTGATTGTATCGCCACCACTATGTCGAGGTGTGAGAAGCAGCAGGTGCGAAGCACTGCATCGGGTGTGGAACATGCTGAGCAGTTTGAAGGGATGGACCGTACCGTACCGTGCGGCAGAGTAGATTTCTGTTGGTTGGAAATATGGAGAGATAGAAGGGAGGTGTAGATGAGGGATTTTCAGGTAGAGGTATCAAGTCCTGGCATTTGATTTATAGTATGATGATTGTAATTATGCTGAATGGGACGACTGTGGTTGGGTAGGTATATTAGGTTGGACATGCATGAATTTGTGTTAGGTGAGATAATGTCGGTCACTATCGTCGTTGTGTCAGGCGACGAAATGCGGATGTTGGCTAGTAGTGCTCGATCTCGGTTATATTGTACAGGAAATCCAAGTCATCACAGTGAGGACTCACTTGTGTTGTCTTCGTTCGTGTTCGAGGTCAACTAATGTGTGAGCATGCACACTACCCTTAATACCTTATCCACATAGTCATGCAACCAAGGCTTAAAATAACAGATCCACGATATATCCCGTCGCTCAGAACGCACCAATACCAGGAAACACAACCCCCTCCCTCCCTCCCACCACCTTCACGTCTCCCCACCACTCTTCTCACCCCCCACCCCCATCCCGATATTTATTCTTATACTCCCTCGGCGTCTCAACCCTCCCTTGGCCTCCCCACATCCCCCTCCCTTTTCCTTTCGCCACCCTCTCCTCCTCCCTATACCCTTCCTCCACCCCCGGCCCTCCAAAAACAGCACCGCTCTTCGCCTCATAAACAGTCGCCAACCCGGCCCGTATCATCTGCAGTCCAACATCCCGCCTCAAAATACCCTTGCGTACATAGACCGTCGCCACAGCGCGTCCATACTGGTCTATCTTGTGCACGTAGCAGCGTACACGGCGGCCGTGGATGTACGACGTTAACCAGCGCAATGCGTCGTGGCTGTAGGGCTGTGCGGGACGACCGAAGTGAGCTAGTTCGGGGGCGTCGATGCCGGCTAGGCGGATGTGGATTGTTTGATCTTTTAGTTGTTTTTGAGTAGTGGGGACCTGGCGGAGGAGGGACCACAGCGCGAAGAAGCCTAGGGGTGTGTGGTAGAGGCGGAAATTGTCTGCGTCGCCGACGGAGGTGACGCGGCCGAAGAGGGATGTTGTGAAGGACCGGGATGAGGTGTGGATGTGCGTTTTTGGGATGGACTGGGCGGTTGGGATGCGCCGGAGGTAGCGACGGGATAGGGCGGAGAGGGCGAGCAGGGTTGTTGTTAGGAGGGCTGTTGCGAAGAGGGTCTGGGGGGTGAGGAGGGGGGTTAAGATGGTGGATGGAGTGGGGGGAGTGGGGATGAGCGGTTTGGTGGTGGTGGTGTTTGAGGAGGTGGGTGGGATGGTTGGCTGTGAGGGAGCGGAGGTGAGGTTGGATGGTTTGTTGTTGGTTGGAGGTGGTGGTGTGTTACGTTCTTCGTTTGTGTTGTTGGTAGGATGTTGAGGTTGAGGTTGAGATGAGGACCAGAAGCTAGGCCATTGCATTGCTGGATCTTGGTTTGTGGAGGCCGTGCGCTCGGAGCGCAGTCGTAGATAATGATATGAGAGAATGATCAGCGGCATTGGGGTTGATGTAATGTTTACTTTAGGTGGAGAAATTGAGAGTCAGGAAGAACGACAGCCGAGGATGCGCCGGAACTTAAGCCGGCCAATGGTGTAACTGCGTAATGGTGTAGCTGCGCAGTCTGGATCCACTTGTAAATTGTAGAACTCCATGATCTTGATCTTGTATAGCAATTCTTGGTGTTTGGTATACGTCTTGAGATCGCGATGGCCTCGAAGCCTGCTGTCGACGATGCCTTAGCCGCCTTTTTGGCTGGTAATTATACTTCTTTAAGAGCTGCTGCCCGTGCTTTTAGTGTACTAGAGAGTACCGTACGCGCCCGTACCTATAGATTAAAAACTCGCGCGAAAGCGCGTACGAGCTAGTAATTATTATCTATAGAATAGAAGGAAATACTTATACGATAGATTTTAGACCTTAATACGTATAGATAAGCTTTAAACTTCGTATAGCTACGCGCGATAGCTAGTCTTATCTCTACTATTTTAAATAGTTTAAGTACCGTCGGAAAGGCGTATATATAGCGCTTTTTAAAGAGGCATCCTAAGGTTAAATCGAAGCTAGGGAGGAAGATAGGATATAAGCGATCTTATAAAATAACGAAGGAAGCGGTTCGCGGTTAGTACGAGTCGCTATTAAAGATATTAATAGGTAGGCTAATACGAAAAGATTATATCTTTAATATAGACGAAACTAGTACCGCGTTAGAGGACTATAGTAATTAGCGAGTTATTAGATCTACTACTTTTAACCGTATATTAGTTACTAGACTAAATAAGAGAGAGTAAGCGACTTTAATTAAGTATATTTCTATAACTAGTTATATAATTAAACTACTATTAATCTTTAAGGGAAAGTATATATAATAATAGTAGTTTATATCTATAGATCTTTTAGATTAGCTATATACCTCCTCTTTAAATACCTTTACGTTAAATAAGATAGGACTTTTATAGTTAAAAGAGGTATTTATACTAGAAACTACGGATTATATAGGCTAGAAGCTATTAATTATAGATAGTTATAAATCGTATTATATAGATGAATTTATAAGGATTACTTAGTTAAATAAAATATATTACTTCTATCTTATACTATACTCGTCTTATATCTTTTAACCTCTTAATCTTACGGTATTCTCGTTACTAAAGCGTTAGTTTTATATACTAGTCGCTACGTACTATTAAGTTAGTAATTTAGAGCCTATAAAGAAGAATTTATTTATCTAGTAATACCGATAAGCCTATATAATCGTAATAACTAAATCTAATTATAAGAGTAGCTTTAAAGCTACTAGTATATAGCCTTTCGATTCTAAAAAAGGTCTACGATCTCGATTTATTATTTTAGTACCGCCTACGCGACTTTATATACCTCTACGAGTTTAAAATACTTCTAATCTTAACCTAGGCCTTCTTAAAACTCTAAAGAATCGATTCTACTTTACTAACGCTATTCGAACCCTCTTAAAATCGACTTCTCTCGATTATAATATACGTAGTTTTATAATAAAGGTATTTAGGGTATTAGAAAGATAGCAGTTCGTAACTACGTAGCTGGAAATTAAGAGGAAGATACTCTAGGCGTTTTAGGATAAAGAGAGGGCTAAGTATAAGAGAAAACAGCCTATTAATTCTAATCTATCATTTATTATAATTGGTGATATAGAGAGGAATACCTTAGGACCAGCGGTGCTCGTACGCGCGTCGAATACCACGATTGAGATAGAGGACAGTGGTGAAACTCTATCAGCGACAGCATTATCACTTAAAGATATGATAGTAACAGTTATAACTCATTTGTTCGAGTATTAAGCTATATAGAACTATCAACACCAAGGGTTGCTATACAGAAGTTGTGGATCCACACTGCGCAGCTACACCATTGCGCAGTTACACCATTGGCCGGCTTACTTGCTTGAATTGCATGATCGACTTCACGACCGCCCTACCAAGTAGATGTTCTTCGAACCGCCTTGGAGACTTGTTGTTAGGCCGTCGAAACTATGGATCTCTTCCACAGGATGATTCTGGTCTTCTAGCGGAACACGCCGTGTTGGCGAGCCACGTTCTGATAGCTGTGTCCCTATGGAAGGCTCGAATGGTCTGAGTAATGCTACGCACGTCCGAACATGGCATGGAAGAAAGCTATTTCTGTTGGGTTATGGAGGTTTGCAATGAGTGGTCGTTGTTTCACAGCCTCCTGGTGGTGGCATCCAACGTAAGCGTTGTCGAGAACGACCCAGGACATACAAGGCCCAGATACCACTATGACGCTTATGAATGCAATGCACAGTTCAATGTTATTGTGAAATCGTAGAGTGTATAGAGTATCTGCAGCTATGGGTTTCGGGTTGAGTTGCTTCGGACTTGTGCAATATGCATCCTCAGGTCCACGAGTGGTCAGCGGGATTTCACGAGAGGTGGGTAGATCAAAAAGCTGGGATGGGCACTGCTCGTACTGTACCTCTTAGGTTGGCAGATGTTCCAGAGGACTGTGCTTCATACTGTATGACTGGCGGAGAGAATAAGACAATATGCTAGAGGTTCGACATTTCCGGATTCGAGGTATGAGTATCAGAAAGCTAAAACACTCCATGAAGAGGATGGCAGTGGTCAGTTAGTGTGAGAAAGCTTTATGTGTATTCGTGTCTTATGCTAAACTCCTACTCTGTCCAACCAATATCATCCATCACCGTGAACTCAATAACTCAATCCTCCCAATACCTACCTACCCTTGTAAAGACAGGACGTTTTGACAACGAAGTCAGTTCAGAGCCTCCAAGGACGGCTCGCGAGGGCGTAGGGATACTGGGGGTAGCCATAATTGCCATTTGGCTGGAAACTTGTGGTATAGGCATTTTGATGCGCTTGCGGAGGTGGGTGCTGGTAGTATTGCTGTTGCCAAGCAGGGATTTGCGGCGGCTGTCCTCCTTGCTGTTGCCGCTGCTGGTGCTGGGCTAGATTGTATTGCATGGCTTGTTGTTGTTGTAGTGCCTGCTGTGCTGGCATTGCGTGATGGTGTACCAGATTTAGGGGTCCCTGCTGCTGCATTCCAGGTGGTGCATAGGATTGCTGCCTGTGCTGGGGCGCAGGAAAAGTAAAACCTGCCATTTTTGGATGAACCATGTTTGAATAGTGGGTTGTAGTCGGTGGAGGTTGAAAGCCTCGGATAACTAGCTGAGGAGTCAATGGTTGCCCTTGGGGAGCGGAATAACTGGGGACGGAGGAGTTGCGGTTCCAGTTAGGATTCCAGTTAGGGTTGAACCACGCCATTGTGTTCGGATGGCTGAAATAGAAATGCTCTGCTTGTGAGATATTTGTGTGCTTTGCCGTGGGAGTTAATTGATGCGTTCTGTTTTGTAACCTGTGATGAGTAGTTAACAAGAACGATAGAGTGGTCAGACGTGACATCTGAGCTTTTTATCTTGTTCACGACGAACGAATCTGAGGCATGGTGAAAGCCATCAGCGAGGAGCCACTGCGGTTGTTGACGTTGATTGTCATGAACAACGCAGTGATCTCAATCATGTTTCCCTCAAGTACTGCGATGAACGGTATCGCAGGTCCAGGATTCGACTCTTCAATCTGGATTGTCAGTGAGAGACATTCGAATTACAGCATTCGCCATCTCTTTCACCGCAGACGAGTATAGAAAGTTTCGAGTGGAGCTCGGTGTCATCACTCAACATCCTATGAGGCGGCGCTGTGAACACCCAAGTGCATGGTATGTATTGGTGGCTGCTATCCTCAAGCACTTTTACGAGACGGACAAGTATGTTGGATTGCGAACATCCTGATTTATGTCTCCACCCTTAAGTGTACACTGTGTACACTTAAGAGTGAGAGAAACTTTGGTACTAGGTAAATTGCAGGTTAGTAGATTCATGGATTGAGACGGCGAACACGACTGGTTTGCACGATTGTTGTGCGACTGAGACAGAAGGCAGGAGGTACATCGAGTTGCTTGCGGGTTGGTAGATCTTCCTTTAGTTGCGCAACGGAATGTGATGGCAGTGTAGAGCTGACACTCAATACACGATCTGGAGCAAATTGCTATGTGCTTCAATAACTCACCGAAGGCGACATATTCAGAAACCCCAAGAAGGAAGATAGAGCAAAGGTAAAACTGGTTAAGGGATTCGAGAGGACATCTGGTTTTTTTGCGTCTGGTATAGGCGTTTTTGTAGTACATTATTGACGTCGTGGTTGGCTACTAGGTAGATACTAGTAGGGACTGTGAGTTGTAGAAAAAGGTGATTTGTACATGGAAGCCAGATCCCATAATTCTACCGTAAAGGCTTTGTCATGATGTGCTTCAAAGCTCGAACGATATTGGAAAGTCAGTGCTTTTATTATCAGCAGCAACTTCTTCATCTTTGTATCTTGTGGTAGTACTGTTGATCAAAGTCCAGCAAAATAGCGTACATACTCGAGTACATACTCTGCTCATGGCTCGAATATGGAGCAGCAACGTCGAAGTATTCTCTTCATGAGCATGCTCCTTTCGAGTTCCAACCCCTCCCAACATGGTTATTTTTCGGCGAAATTACATGCTTGTTGGAGGGGTATCCGTGTTTGGAGCACCAGCATCGTCATATGCTAAGACCAACGGATGTGTTCAAAAACGACAATGTTTGTTGACCTTCATCCAGATACTCTCTGAGTACAAACCGTAATCTCAACGACCAAAATCAAAACCAACAAGCGTCATGTCGGTAACAACGAAAGCAACCATCGCCTCCTTCGGGGGCAAACTCCTCAAATTGTCCCACCAGTCCAAGGTGACTGGCACAGAGATGAACTTTAATCTGTACTTACCACCACAAGCAGTCCTGAACGACCAGCACAAGGCTCCCGTGCTCATATGGCTCTCTGGTCTCACTTGCACAGCCGACAACTGTTCAGAAAAGGGTTTCTTCCAACATGGCGCGAGTAAAAAAGGCATAGCAGTCTTGTACCCGGATACAAGCCCTCGTATGGCTCAGCCTCCGTTTTACCGGCGACCGTACTAATGGAGATATAGGTGGTGCGAATATTGAAGGTGAAGACGAGTCTTATGATTTTGGCTCCGGTGCTGGTTTCTACGTCGATGCCACCGCCTCACCCTGGAATAAAAACTACAAAATGTACAGCTATGTTACCAAAGAATTGCCCGAAACTGTTTTTGCAGAGTTCAAGCAACTGGATTCGTCCCGAGTTAGCATTACTGGTCACTCCATGGGTGGTCATGGTGCACTTTCGCTCTTCTTGAAGAACCCCGGCATGTATAAGAGTGTGAGCGCTTTTGCACCAATTGCGAATCCATTGAAGGCTCCTTGGGGAGAGAAGGCATTCAAAGGATACTTCGGAGAGTCCGACTGGCAAAGCAAGGGTGCAGAGCATGATGCAACAGAGTTATTGAAGAAGTGGAAAGGTGGTCCACTTGACATCCTGATCGATGTGGTAAGATACCCTCCTTTTCTCCAATGCCCACTCCCCTGTACAGTCGACTGATCGTGTCTAGGGCACTGGCGATAACTTCTACAAGCAAAAGCAACTCTTGCCTGAAAACTTCGCCGAAGCAGCGAAATCAATTGGTCAAGAAAAAGGTGTCAACATTCGATACCAGCCGGACTACGACCACAGTTACTTCACCATGGCCAGTTTCGCTGACGATCATGTTGATCATGCTGCGAAGCACTTGCTTGCCTAGTACGTTCCAGTCATTCGCCGGGGCTTGTGCTCGGCATGCTCAAGGCTTGAACTAAGCTGACTTGCTTAGAGCCAGGGTAGTAATGGTAGACAAAAGCTATAGATAATCGAATTCTCATCCTCAGAATGCAAATGATAATGAGCACGCCTACAGTAGTTGTAGTTGTCTGGACCAGCCGTAGCATTGTACCAAGGAGGGGTCCAAAATCCCCAAAAAGAAAGTTAGCCAATAGGGTTGGGCAGAGTGGCTTACGTCAATCTCAATGAGCTGCTTCTATCCTAACTGTCCAATTCACAAAGACACTCCTCACTACATAGGTATTCACAGCCTTTCGATCTTTACTTCTTTTTTGTAATCTGCGGAGACTCACGGTACTCGATTGGAAGGTTCTTCCAACCCTACGATAGTCTAAAATCAATCAAATCAACATTCGCTCGTTATTGATTCCAATTCTTGTTCGACAAAACTTGCAATCATCGCCCTACTTAGCCCTTGTCTACAGACTACCAGCTGACGTTATAGCTCTGCTGAGTGGCTAGTAACACCCCAAATATGGCCACTGGCCTGCTCCGAAACGCAACCGCTAATGCGGCAAATTCGATATTGAACCAAGACAAAGATATCACTGCCTCGTCCTACAACTTCAGCTTCACACCCTTTCTTCGCGCAAATTCTCTTGCTGCTTTAGCCTCTACAGTCCCAGTCTGCGAAACATACGCATCCAACGGTTCCTGTCCTCTCGGTCGGAGATGTCCAAACAGACACCCAACGCCTAATCAATCGCAAAGTCATCACTACGGTCGCAATAATGACAACTACGTCTGCAAACATTGGCTTAAGGGGTTATGCAAGAAAGGAGACGATTGTGATTACCTACATGAGTACAACCTGCGGAAGATGAGTGAATGTCAGTTCTACAATCAGAACGGATACTGTCAGAACGGGGACGAGTGCTTGTATGTGCACGTAAAAGAAGACTCAAAATTACCATTATGCGAAGATTACAATGCTGGCTTTTGCGAAAAGGGTCCGAGATGCGGGAAGAGGCATGTGCGTAGAAAATTGTGCGAATTCTACTTGGCTGGATTCTGTCCTGATGGTAGGGACTGCAAGCGTGGTGTGCATCTCAAGAGTGGTCAGGCTGCTAAGATTGGTCACAACGAAGATGACAGAAGGAAGAAGGTCGTGGACTTGGAGCGAAGAGAGGAAGAGAACAAGAGAGACGGTCATTTCCGTGGTGGTAGAGGGGGACGGGGTGGGAAGTGGAGAGACAGGAAGAAGAGGAACCAATGAGCGTAGCCATCGAGACAAGCGAACACTTTCCACCCATTCGAGAAACTTGGCATCCAGTACCATGATCTGAGGAACCTTGGTTAGTGCCTATCCGGGGTTTTGGTACCACTGAAGATATGGTACCGCCAAGGATAACATGTCCTCCGCTGAGGACCTGCGCCACGAATATAAATGCAAGCAACCAGGTCACTCACATATGCACTTGCGCTCATACTTAGTGACAGTTCAAGTCCGGTCCGGCTGATCCAAACAACCATCGGTGTGTCATTCGAGCAATTTTTCGGAATTTACACTTCACCCAGCTTCCAACATCGTACTGCGCTCCACGACAGTTACACCTCCAGCTGGTACGAAATGGCAACTTCTACAACCACTCGCGTTACCCTCGGCTTCGAGACGTATACTATAGATTCTGATAACCCTGCTCTGAGATTCTCGAGCACCCATTATTGCACAGAATGCAGACGATGGGGTTGCTCAGAATGCGTTCCTTGTGAGCAATGCGTTACTGAACGCGTTGCCCTGATCAAACATAATTCCACACCTCCCCGCAAGTGCACAAGCGACAGCGAATTGAATACCACTGCAACAGAACCTACTACGGACGGCGTAGCCACCAGCCAGCGACAAGCCCTGTCAGAGGAAAATATCGAGAAATTACATGATATCCCCCCACTCGAAAAGAGTAAGGAAGGTGCAATTGTTGTGCCCCAGTCGGGTCGTAAGTACATTTGATCCATTCCTGTCAAGAATTGGACAGTGCTAATTCTGCCTAGAACTTTCTAAAACAGAGGCTGAGAACGAAGGCGACGCAACACCTTCCTTGTCAGGAACTCCGAAAAGGCAGACTTAATTGTCTAAGAGGTGGGTGTTGCTCATTGGATGTGGTACTATTGACCCTCAGTCTTGGCAGGTCTGAGGATTGCAAGACAGAGCATGCTGTGGTCATGCTATTATCAGCTAGCAGTGAAATGGATATAGAAGGAGGGTGAATTGGACGGAGGAGCAGGCAGGACGGAGAGCAGGAACGGCGAGCATTCAAGGCTTCGTACCATCGATGTGGAGGGCGTCCGTCCTCAGAGTAGCTATCTGTACCATCGCTGCCCTCGGAGCATCGAGAACCATTCAAAGTCAAATTTCTGCTACGTAATACTTCTTGCTGCCATTGCTAGACCTTATTCGTGTAACAAGTAGCAAGTACGGAGCATTTATCCCAGCAACATCTCCACATAAGGACCATCCTTTTCTAGCTAGCGTTCCTCCGCAAATCCGCAGACCTCGGGAACATCTCCACGCGGTCTTCCTGCACGTTGATCAACACTAACGTCTGCTGTACAGTTCTAGAACGACTGAAGCTGCCCTCGCATTGATGATGAACTGCTGTCGTGAACTTGACCTTTCGTTTCTCCTTGTTACCTCGTTCTTGCGTTGCTAACAGACTTGCCAATACTGACATTGCAGCTACAGCTTCTTCCGTGACACGCAGTCCACCTCGGCTCAAACTCCCCGACTACCGCTCTCCATCAAACAGGATATCTACCCTCATACGAACACACATATATCGGACTCAGGTCCCACCACAAGGCAAAATTAACACCTACCAACTTCAACCAAACCACCACAAAAATGTCCTCCTCAAAATCCCCACCCTTAATCTCCCACTCCCCCCAACTAACCCTCACTGCCGCAAAACTCATCTCCGCCGCCTGCACCGCCAAAGCCCTCGAAATCAAAGTCCCAATGAACATCGCCATAGTCGACTCAACCCTCCACCTCCTACACTTCGAGCGCCTACCCAACGCAAAACTCACATCCATCGATATCGCGATCAATAAAGCGTATACCGCTGCCGGCCATCGTGCGCCGACGAGCGTTTATAAGGAGGCTGTGTGGCCGGGCGGGAAGGCGTTTGGGTTGAATGCTAGTAATGGGGGGAGGTTTATGTATGTTGCTGGGGGGATACCGATTGTTGTTGGGGGAGTGGTTGTTGGGGCTGTGGGGTGTTCGACTGGGACGCCGGATCAGGATGTTGAGGTTGCGGGGGCGGGGGTTAGGGCTTTTGAGAGGGCGATGCAGGAAGGGGAAGGGGGTGGGTTGAAGGCGAAGCTGTAAGAGGATGGTGTTTGAAAAAGGATGGGGTATGCAATGCTGCGAAATGGGCAGTATGAGAAGCAAGTGATATGCGATATCAAGGCTCCTCCTTCCTTGGTTACGTATCTGGGAGGTTGATTGATTGAAACAGAGTTGATACCAGCACATTCTACCTTTCTCACGCAGAACATGAAGCAGTTCACCTCACCACAGATTCCCGAGTTTTTGCATCCGTTGACACGATTTCGATTTGATTCCGCTTGAGGGAAGTCTCCAGCCTTATGTATATCTTCGTTTGTCTATGTCCCATTAATGACTGAAACATAGGCTTGCACTATTGAGAATCAACATCTGACGAGCCTCGCTCCTTCCTCCTAGTCAACGCAGTTACAAAATTTGACGCGACTTCCACTTGGTCTTCAATTTAATCTTATCGTCTTACTTTCGACCTTCAGACACTCATTTTCTCCAGTCTATCTCATGTCCTACCTCTTGCCGTGTCTGTTGACAGCGTTGCCTGTATTCACCATACATTCACCATTAACACTATGGAACAAACCACCATTTCACTGGATGCAACGTTCATTTTGGTGCGCAATCTATTGACGAAAGTTGAACCCTCTCTGCCAAAACTGGTTCAAGAACAGAGCTTTCTCCTACGCCTCCCTATCGAGATCCGACTGATCATTCTACGAGAGCTTCTTTGCAGCCCCGACGTACTCAACGAACGACAAACATACGAATCACCTAGACCGAACGCCCCGCTACAGACCCAAACTCCTTCGACCAAGAAGCGAGAGAGAGCTTCGCTGCCGCGAAAGGCAAAGCAGAAAGTGCCAGCAGACAAGACCCAGGTGAGCACTGCGCCAAAGACGGAAACAGTCAAAGGATATCATCTGTATCCGGTTGTTCTCAGGTGCAGCCAGCGTCTTCTCGATGATGGACTAGCGATACTGTACCGCGAAAATACATTGGGACTGATCGTTCATGATTCTACAGACTCTGACGGCAATTGGTATCCCCAAGACCCAGTGCGGCTCGCCATCTACGCTTGCAAGGAGGATCCCATATTTCACATAAGTGATTATCGATCGTCGCTGGGCAGCTCTTATGTCCAAGACTTGGCGTACAAATTCGGAAGGTTCAACGTCGAAGTCTGCACATTTGACTACTACTACGGCAGTGCTATCGATCACACCGGGAGCTTCATCGGATATCTGCAGACACTTTTCGCTAATTGCCATGTTCGGGTTGTTATCATGTCGAATGGCATGTCAGCAGAAATGACAGACGCAATGGATCGGTTGTTGCAGGGCTTCAAACGTCTCCGGTGCAGCGATATGGTCATCGAAGGAGTTCCTTCTGAGCTCGCTGAAAGCATCGTGAAGATCGCTACGAGCAGGGAGCCGGTCATCAATCTGTTTCCATCATTTGAAAGTCCTGGTCTTAAGGAAATCAAGTTCTTCCTAGACGAATGTAGTCGACGGACGAGGATTTGGAGGCACTTGGCCAAATTTAAGGAGTTAGGGGATGCAGCGACCGAAGGTGATGTGGTCAGATTCAGGAAAGTAAGAGCTGAAATCTTCGAGATGGCCGATGATGAGGGGAGATTGAGGCTTGAAAAGATGAAGAATGATGCCTGTGCGGACGACGTGTGGAAGTGAAGAAGATTGAGATGAATTCATGTAAGGCTCGTTTAGGGTTGGAGTAGGCGTTTTGCTATCTAGTGCAGCTGGAGTAAAGCTGGCTCGTCGAGTACTGAACTACAGATGGGTCTCAATAGCGGAAAGGTTGAGTGACGGTGGATAAGTGTGAGCAGAAACGCAGAGTGATGTAGCTGCTGAGTTACCGTTTTCGGGTAGATGTCATGGGCAAACCCTTACACCCCTAGTTGTACATAATTCCATACGAGTCCTTCAAGCACTGGTGACTAGCCATTGCGCTTGCTGGAGTGTTCTCGTACTGCCAAACATAGCGCTACAATACATGCCCTATCAACAAGCTGATGATTCACATATGTATTACCCACCCGCTATGGTCCATATCGATGCCGTTGAACCAAGCTACACCCAATCAGGGTTCGACAAAACTCCACAATCGAGACGTCGCTTCAAGGTTAACACAAGCACATAATAGTAATAAACAATCTAATTTACCAATCACTTTAGATGTTCTAGCCGTTCCACGATGAAGTGAAAGCGACTCGTATCTCGAGGTTTCCAGCTGTGCAAGTCGCGATTGCCATGGCACGTGCATGCTACTGCCACCTTCACTTTCCGTTTCCCCTAACCTTTGCATTTTCCCATTCCATCTCCAACTGCTCCCTGATTTCTTCTACTCCAGGATGCACCTACCCATTCGTTACTGACACTTGTGTGCCACATCAAAGCTTGGGCCTCTTTTGTTTGTATCGATGATTTATTCAAGAATTGAAACATCGCCCTTTCCGACACATCGAAGCAAGTTACGCAGGCCAAACCTCTCTGCTCGCCTCAATGTCTGGCTCTGATTCTGGAACCGAGATTGCTCGGTCTGGATCCAAAAGCGATTCCAGTGTTGAATCTGATCTCGACACACCCATCATATCAACAAATTTAAGCGCGCGCGAATTGATGGACGTTGAACCTTCACTACCCAGAGCTAGTCATGGCTGCAGTACTCTGGTCAATCTTCCAGCGGAGCTGCGCTTAATGATTCTTCGACACTTGTTGGTCAGTCCAAAACCATTGACGACACGAGACCGTTACAGGAGGCCAGCGCCTATGCGATCCACCGAGGTAGATGTGGTGCCTGCGAAGACAGGGCCGATAAAATTGGTGCCACGCAACACTAGAGCAAATCCAGATGCAAAAACAGTCCATCGAGTAACTACAGCACCGAGATCGCCTAGCGTGCAGGGGTACCACCTCACTCCAGCTATCCTGAGGACCTGTCAGCAGTTTTACGAGGACGGGCTGCCAGTTCTATACCATGAAAACACTTTAGGGCTCTCTTCTGGTAGAAAAAGCTACCTCAGGAGCGGGAAAATGCAGTGTGGAGCTACGATCATGGCTATGGATATCTACAGTGCCAACCCAGTATTAGAACTCTACGACCTCAGCAATTTCAGCAGGACATCAGGTGGGGGGAGCTGGGGAACCGTCGTGGTAAATCAACGAGCAATGACTCTAGCGAAGAAATTCTGCAAGTTTGAGTTGAACATAACCCTCAACACTGACTATTGGTTACCACAATTGCTAATCAGAAACATGTTTGACCAACTTCAACCACTCTTGTCCGGCTCATTTCTTCACGTTGAAATTGATGAGATATCATATGTTTCGGACAGTAACAGCACGGAATATCTACTACGGTGTCTCCAGCGCTTACGATGTAGAAGTTTCAGTATCACTGGCGTTGATCCCGACCGAGCTGAAGCTATGACCAGGGTCATCATAAGTGGCCAACCATTTGTCGACTTGCAAACAGCTCGTGAGAAATTGTCCGATATATGGGAACTCTTGGAGCGCTATAACTCTAATGACGAATACGATTGGGCTGGCTGGAGCGAAGCGGAGCAGGCCGTTGATGAAGGAAATGTGTTGTTGTTCGAAACTGCCAGGAAAGAGATCATGGGCGCTTTTGACCTTCTGTTAGATGACATGATGAAGGTGAGGGATGGTGTATACGATGCCGATTCATGGAAAGACAAGAAGTAGGATGTACATGTTCTACAGAGGTTACATAGGACCCGAGACTCATTTCTCAATGACTCCCTAAACGTTGAAAAGTCAACGAATATGAGAATGAAGACAGCCAGGACTTGAACATACCCACCTTCCTGCTTGCCCATCAGCCAGCTTGCCTAGCAGTCAATCACTTCCCATCACAAGGTAGAACATACAGTACTTGACCAAGCCTATGAGAATACTCAAACTCCTACATCTACCATATGAACTGCAAAACAAGCATGGATTATAACTGCTGATGCGCTCCATGAACGAAAGCCAATCCATGAATCCTTCTCGTATCTATCTACTTATGACCGAGAGTCAATCCGTTCCCAAGAACTACCCACTGTGGCGGGTATCGTAAGTAAAACCACAAGCACCAGAAGTCTTCACGGCGTTTATCAAACGGCTTGAATAGTAAGCAGTCAACTTCTCACGCAGACCACTGTTTAGCTTAGAATCCAACTGTTGCTATATGAAATGCGAAGCCAGCGAGAATATGGCTGCGCAGATAAACGAACGGAAGCCCATTTGTACTGTAACTCTGGTTATACAATTCTAAAGAGTGTGGCATGTATGAATAGGTTGATAACGACGAATGGCTTATTTGCTTGTTTGCTTGTATCAATGCTTGATGCCTATGTTCTTTGAGATAATGTGATGTGATGTTCCAATTCTAGCCAGGTACCCGCGTGTTCAGGCGCTTTCAGACCCATCCATAGAATTCGTTAACTCCCAGAATGCAAGATAAAATTCAACTTAAGCCAGACCAAAACCTGCTCCTGCGTAACCGCTGACCACGGCCCAATGCTCGTCCCAACGCCCCCAGCCATATTCTCAAATTTCGTGCGTCATCTCTAATCATATTCCCTATTAAATGCCTGCATAGTCCAAACTACCAGTCCCGAAAAGTAAAGTCTATCACACAGTCTCATCATCATATTCAAACCGCACATCCCTCAAACCCCTTCTCCCCCACGCGCCCCCACTCTTCCACCCATCTTTGCCCCTGGGACCCATACTCGCGCAAAACTCCTTGTCTCCTTGCGGCCGCTCGGCTTTGTGGTTTCCTGTCAGCATGGATTGAAGGGACATGGCTACACTTTCGACGGATTGGACAGGGGACCAGCCTGCCGTGCCGAGGAGGTCGAGACATATTATACCGTTTGTGTAGATGTGTGGGTGGAGCGGGATAGGGCGGTAACCTGTGTCCGTTTGAGTTGAGGGTTGTGAGTGTGACGGTTGAGGTTGGGAGGGGGAGAAGGAGCCTGGGATTGAGATTGGTGGACCGTCGTCGTCGGGGTCTTGGGTCAGGTCTATTATGTTGTTTTGTTGTGGTTGTGGTGTTGATCTTTCTTGTGGTATGATTGGTCTGTTGGAGTTGGAGTTGGAATTGGATGTCGATGTGGATGGGTTGGGTGGAACGTATAGGAATGTGACTTCGGGAGGTTCGATGGGGTAGTTGTCGGTGAATATGAATACTAGTCGAAAGGTTTGGTTTGCGTATATGGGATTGTTATCTAGAACGCATATATCTAGCTCCCAGGTCCTTAAGTCATCTGCTTTGACGAGACTTATGCCGGGCGGGAGTTTCTGGCGAGCCTTTTGTAGTTCCTGGTTGGTTTCATTAGTGGTGTGTTTTCCAAGGAAGACGACGGTCCATGAACCTTGGCTAAACGCTTTGAAGCGAACATCGGTGCGGACTCTCAAATCGACTTGACACAAGGTTGTGTAGGCCCATGTACTATCAGTTGTGTTGGAGTGATTGCGCAAGAATATGAGGTGGTAAGAGAGTACACTGGTTTAGCCAAGTTGGAGTGAATTTAATATAGCAAACAGTACGTATCCTAAGATGGTGACAACCAAAGTAGAACGAACAAAGAATGTCAAAGTAACAAGATGAATCAACCGCTGGAGCATGTGAGTTTCATGTGACTGCGGGCGCAGGCAGGTAGGCAGATGCAAGGCAAGGCACTTTCCGAGGGATGGTCCGATGCCCCGCCGATCACCACTCTTGTAATTTATCGATAAGGTAGCGGAAGCTATCACATTTCAGGACACGTGCAGGGATAGCAAATGTTCAATTGCCTCAGAAACCAGGCAACCTTGACCTCAACTTCCTTCTCTGTACTTTGTGGGGTGTGCCCCCGGTGCGACATAAAACTATCGGTACAAACCTGGCTTGTGTACTTCCATGACTACAAATTCGTGACTACGATGCCTGTACGTCCAGAAGTGTGCAACACACAGCGTACTCAAATGCCCAATCCCTACATCGCAACAGCACTGCGATAGCAATCTGCCCATCTGTGGTGGTGTTCATCTTGAGGAAAAACATCCTCCAGTTGTATTAGGACATAAGACGCTATCGTACTACTTTCCTTCTACACATAAGGACTGCTGAGCAGCGTCAACCGACATGAATCTGAACGAGTCTCGGCTAATGGATGAATACACTGTACGCACTGCAACAATGATTCAAAGTAGATCATCGTGAATGACCTCAAGCGAAGGACAATGTTAGGGTGAGACTGATCTAGGAACGATGGAACAACGACGGCATAGCTACTAGACAGTATATCTTATCAAAATCATAGAGATTATTCAAAGCTCGCTTATGCCGTACTCGAGACACTGTAAATGATGCGTGAAATTTCATTAGTATGGTCTATACATGGTTTATCTTCCCCCAAGATCAGAAACAGTCCTCTACTCCTCACAGGCTATCTACGTACCAAAGGTATATAGCTCGAGTTCACTGATAGGCAGGCCTGGCGATTCACTTTGTCGAAAGATGAACCGGGGCGCCCCTGGTACCTCCTTTCATTTTCAGGCATGCTCACCTGGTCTGCTGTGAAGGAGCAATGGCCAACCTCATTTTCGTCAGTCGGCTGAATCGTAGCCCCCCACATTACAGGTTCCAGTGCCAAGTTGGTTGTAGACTTGGACTTGATCCCTCTTCCGCTGTCCATATCTGTTCTTGGCTGACAGGCTGCACTTATAGCAACACTCTGATTAAGATGTAATGGAATTGGCGTCTTCAGTGGTCGAAGGCTGTGAAAAAGCTGTAAGGAGATCAGCAAACCTCCGACACAACAACTGATCAAGATGCCGACGGGTGAGTAGCCGATGCCTAAAATCTCGCCGGAGGTTTCCAGATTGTAATTTCCGGCATCAGCTTGACCAGCTGCGTTATACCATTCAACACGTGAAAGAAATATCGCTTGGGATATTAGAAAGTGCATCAAAATCAGAAGTAGCGTGAGAGGGATTCCATACGCATATGGAAGTTGCAACCAATAAGTCGAGCACTGTTGTCCACGAGGATATGTGACTCGTAAAGGCCTCCTCTTGATTGTGTACGATGCCCATTCGATCGCGCTGCATTGTGCTGTGTAGAGCGAATTGTAGAGAAGATATGTGGCAGACAAAGCAAGTTGGAATGAATTGGCGAATAGTATGTCCGGTATCAGACCTAGATCACCCAGTGTTGTGCCAGCAGTGACACTGCCGATACCGAGTGCCCATATTTGTGACTTGGTAAAGGTACGTCCTGCTTCTCCCATGCATGCGAAACAGAGTCCGATGCCGACGCCTAGATACAAGAGACAGAGGCCAATAGTGGTGTACCATCGGGTCTTGGACGTGGCCGAAAATAGTCGCTTGCTCCGAAATGAGTCGTGAAAAACTTGCTGATGCTGCTCCAGTTTGCCTTCACGCCATGCTTTCACTTGATTGCCACCCATGAAACACCAACCAACTGTTGTGCTGTCGGGGCGCTCCAGATACGAGGCAAGAGCGTCACCAACTGTAGCAAAGATCGGCTCGTCTAGGTTCCACAAGAGTCGAGCTGTAGCAACCATAGCGATGATTTTAACGATATTGCAGGCAACGACCAGTCCCAGAATAGAGGAGCCATATTGCAACGTACATTTCTGCGGTACCTGATCTTCGCTTAAACAATACTCCACCGGGTAAGGTGAGTCAATGTCGTTTAGAGACAGACTTATGTACCACGTACCATTGTTAGCGAGCAAACGCTGGGCCATGGCACGATCGCAGTACGTGTCACCGTTCGATTCCTTCCAGAAAGCATCATAGCCGTGACATAACCACCAATAATTGGAGTTGTCCTCTTGATTCTTGAATGCGATAACACTGGAGCCATTCCATAGGGGGGCCCGCTCGTACTCGTAGTCCTCGCTTGAAATATTAAACGCACAATTCGGAGTCATTCTAGTGGAACCATTCACTGGAGTAGTGATAGCGAGGAGATTTCGTCGATCGGTTATGAAACTAGTAGCGTACGCGTTTATGCAGTCGACAGGACTAAGCCTTTGACTGTAGTTGCCTTCCCGGTATGATGAATAAATTGAGGTGAAGGACGAGGTGTTACTGTAAACTCCATGGCTATCACAGGCAAGAGGAAGAGGATCCAAGAATGGATCACCAGACAGGAAGCCCTCAGTGACAACGATAGTTGAGTACTCGTGGGCTCCAGTGGTTGAGATAACCGCAGAATTCCATCTTCAAATAGGCAAGTCAGCAAAAGATTTGGTACCAAAGGCAAGTAATTGTTGCCCTCAACTTGATGAAGCAAACTTACAACAGATGTAGTGGCAAGGTGCTTAATGCAAGTGTCCACCATAATACACCCTTCCTCCAATCCAGATGGCGTAAATTCCTTAGACTGACAAGACCAATGTCAAGGGATATTTTTTGGGCGTGAGCTTGATCAACTTCCGAGCGTGTTGGAGAACTGAGGCATTGCATAGCAAAGCTGCTAGCAGCAAGAAGGACGGTTCCCAGTATGTTGATGAGCACGTGCAAAATAGTGTCCCAGTACCGCACGAGCTTGCAATCGCCTGTGTAAAGGACACCGAGGCCACCAGTGGGTGGAGAGCGAGCAAGGCTCACGATGAGAAACACCAGATTGATCAGAAGAACGACAGTCGCGGTGATAGCGCCAGTGATAACAGTCTTCCGCCATCCGTGATTGTCTTGCTCGGATGGCAAACCCGGACAACCATGTAGCTTTGACGCCTCATAAGTGAACTTGCTGCCAGACGGTCAGTCAAGGTCGGGAAGGGAAGCTGTTAACAAGACCTGTACATGTGTTTTGCACCAGGTGCTTCCTCACCGTACCCAGCATAGGATGAAAAGGCTGACGGTAGACTCTTATAGTCTTGCGCATTGCCGTCAGGTATTCGAGCGTAGTTGGTGTGAGGGTGGGAATATTGTAGGTTGATCAAAGGCACATCATTCTTGTTGTACGCCATGCGTTCACTGGGCAGCATGTTGGTAACATGCGAAGGTAATGTTGATCGGGTGATATTGGACGTTGGTGGAGGCTGAGGTTGGCAGAGTGGTAGCCTCCCGAAGTCGCTGAAAGAGGTATGCGCCGGAAGGTCTTGTTAGAAGGCTTCTCGCTCGATCGCTCCCATTGACCAGGTGTCACGAGTGGTAACAAGGTGCAAAGCATTCTCACGAAGCGTGGAAAAAGTGAGGATTCTTGAGGTTGAGTACAGGGCAGTGAGCTGGGTGTATGTGTGTGTATTGTGGCGTATCCTCTCGGCGTCTAAAATGTGACCCTCTGATCCGGAAGTCGATTGTGCCACACTAGTGTTTCGCATTGTTCGATACCTTATTGTTCGGCGCGCTTGTACTGGCGACCACGTACAAGTACATCTGCAGTTCAACTAGTGACCTGGGGCAATGCTAAGTTACTGTACGAGCGCATGGCGCTTAGATCGTCCCTATGGTAGCTGTTTCTGCAGCCATCATAATATGTAGTTGCTATTCAGAAGCTACGATAAAGGTACCGTAAGCTTATATGTCTTAGTATTGAACTCGATAGTAGACGATATTACAGCCTTACTTTCATTAATGCACGTACTCAATGACCTAGATATTATAAATCATTATCTCATTACTGTAGTTTACTATATATAGAAAACGTATAAGTGGGTAACCTAAAAGTGGAGACGATCGGGGAGTCACATTTTAGACGCCGAGAGGATTATTCTGGTACGTCACTGACACGAGGTACGTACTGTAGACAGAAAGGTTACATACATGTACATGTAGGTAGCTATTAGCTATCACAAATTGGGGGCCGAAGGCAGCTTATACAGTACCTACAATACAGTAGTATGTATCGAGATCTTGTACTTCTGCTTAGATGTAGCTTCCCCACAAACCTTATGTCGATCGATCCGAACATCCCAATCACGTCTTGTATTGCTAGAGAGTGTTGAGCTTGGCAACATCACAGCTGTCTGTGCGGTACAAAATTACAGTATGCAGAAGTACATGGTGAGTTTATGAAGTAAATGCTAGCATAGTACCATCACCTGCAGTGCTTAACAGCTTTACGGCGTCCTCCTCACAGTAGTCCACACACTTTTCATTGGCCTGGAGCTTCCTTTCGAATTCTTGAGAGTCTGGATACAGTGTTTCTCCAGTATCAGTCCGCCACCTTAGCTCTCGTCAAGTCTCCATGTGTCATCCTTGAACACACCGTCTTGCATCTTGTTCAACGTCTCGATTTCTGCTCTGAACAACTCCAGAATCTTCCATCTAGTAGCCTCAAATGCCTCGACATCAATGTTGTCAACCGCTTGCACAAGAACGCCGAACAATTCATGTGCCGGCTCATTTACCCTACTGACAAGCAGTAAGTAATTCCGGATCTGATCCAGTCTTGCCAAAGACTTTCCCAAATTGATAATCGGCTTATCACTCATGACCAACTCGGCAACTTCTTTGCTGAACTCTTCACCACAACCACAACCTGTCACTCGGAATTCTTTGCATCGGACGACTGTGAAATTCTTGATTATATCCCTTGCTAATTCCGCGTTTTGTGAGTTGCCAGCATCTGCCAGCTTGATGTGTACGGAGGAGTTGGACTTAATGAGTCTGGACTGCAACTTGCTGATGAACTTCCTTAGTCGAGAGCCAACGAACCGAGACTCATCAATCGGCATGTCGATCTCGAAACGAGAGAATCGAGCTGCAAATGTTTGTACGTCATTGAGCATCTTGGAGTTCCAGAAACCAGGTCCATAGTTCCATTCCATATCAATCAAGATGTTGCCGTGGTGAGCATCGATGACGAGCATCGGATCTCGTCCGTAGGCCAAAATCGAGCGACAGGATTGAGTTTTGTTTCCGTTCAATCCTAGAGTATTTTCGTTGTATTTAGCGGGAGCCCTTCCCAGAATAAAATTTGGCATGTTCGAAAAATAGCAGGAGTAAGGCGATAGCCTTGAACTTTCTTGACGCTTTGTTCTACTCTGTTCTGGTTTTGTTCAACTCCTGGAGTCTTTGACCTTTCCGTTACTTCATTCGCTGGCTGGTTCGTGATCGGTTCCGGTGCCGTTGACATCTTGTTCGCATCTGGCTTCTCATATTCCTCACGAGCTTTTATGGCACCTGGATGGACCAGAAGCTCTCGAAGTATCATTAGCCGTAGTTCGGCAGACAGGCAACACAATAAACCCTGCTGCTGGCTTTTGGCCAGATTCAGCGGTGTGACACTGGGCCAACTTGTAGTCGACATCTTTCCCAGCAAAGACGTTGTGGTGGAGTGGTTGGTTGACTGCGCCGCTGAGTAGCAACTGGACTTTTGAGGTCTATTAGTCCTTGACTTTGGTGATATGATCAGGTCGGTCGCTTTATGGTTGGTAAGATTGTATAAGTTTGGGGAACAGTTTGTAAAAAGGGCTTGGTCTGAAGACAAAGATGATGGGGCGCAGGATAGACAAACGCGCGCGTTTGCATTATGTATATACGATACCAACGAAACCCTGGTCGTCACGAGCAACAGTGGAGGGCACCAGCCAATGTTTACTGAGTCTCTTGATTCGATGCGTTGTCATGGTAGATTTGGACCGTTCCCCCCTCGTCTTTGCGAAGACTTGTGTTGCCCAGGGAGTGCTCCAGCTGCTTTGAATTGAGCCCTATGTCTAACGCTATAGTGCTTTCATACTGTCCACAGCATCAGCCTGCATCAGGAAATCCGTGTCCAGAATCTCGCTTACGTTATGCAATACCCGGCAGGGGAGGATCATTCGCACCAATGTTGTTCGTATCTGCTAAGTATTTCAGCTCTGAGGCTAACATTTCATGTCTCCAGCGCTCCCTAGCTGTAATATTATCCTTCATCATCGTTTTCGAATAGTCATAGCATCCCCTGATTTCCCTGATCTGATAGACTTGCAGACAAGTTGTATTTATGTCACCTTCCATGGGTCTGCATCGTAGGTTCCATCCGTTAACTGAGCCAGCTTAGCAATCTCCAACTCGTAGCGAGAAATGACCTTGGCTCTGGAAATCTCGAACTCCTCCCGATCAAAGTAGTCGATAGCTGTCTCCATGTCCCGAAATTGACGTTTGGTTCTAGCCTTCACATCTTCGTCAGCTCGTGTTAGTAGGAAGGTCTTGATGTCCTCGAGTTTTCCTGCAGCAACATGCAGATCCAGTACCGGAGTATCGCTCACCACGACCTTGGTGATGACGTTGCTTGCGATGTCGAATTCAATGTCACCGCTATAGTTTGACATCTTAAATGTCTTGCAGCGAAGGTATTGAAAAGCTCTAATCAGCCTGTCTTTGTTCGCTTGACGACTGCATCTATTCAGGTTGACATACAATGAACACCCTGCCATGATCGATTGCAGATATCTCATTATATCCCTAAGGGCGGAACAATCGAAGTGAGGTACATCGAATATCTCTGACCGAATCTCAAAGCGACTGAAGCGACTCGCCATTGCTTGTGCGTTCTCATTGACTTTGACGGAGCAACGATGTTTGGTTCTCCATTGAATCAATGAGCTTTTGGTGTATGGAAAAATGTACAACACAGCATTTTTGGGTGCTTTCCTAAGGATATTCTCGTAACAATGGGGTTCAATGATTAAAACCAACGTGTTCTTGCCATACAAGACAGGCAACCCTTCTCGAAGCAAGTCTTGGCAGGCAAGGAGAATGGATGGCTGCAGCCGATATCCAAGTACCATCCCGGTTCCTGGCACAGAAGTCTTTTTGACTGTTGAGATGGACGATGGTTCGAAACTAAAGGACCTGATTGGTGTTGGCCTTGTATATATGTCTCGCTTTTCGAGTCTACCATTGCTGCTGATTAGGACCTTTCGTAAAATCATGAGATGAACTTCTGCTGGAAGACGCATGAGTCGACTGCGATTCTGGGTTATTGACGGGAATATTGGAACAACGTTGGTGAGTATTGTCTGCTGACTATTCGCAGCCATGCTCGCGGTTGCGTCGATTTATGGAGAACAGCTGATGATGCAAGGCTGGACTTGGAGGTTGTGAGAGGAGAAATGGATAGTCTGCTTCGTCAAGGGTGGTCATATAGCATTTGCTGAACATGCTCAAAGCAGAAGCGTGAAATGGTCAATTCAAAGTTTAAGTAGTCCAGGACTTACAGAACCAAGACAGATAATAAAACATTTGAGCCGTGAATGAGCTTGAAAGGTGTAATAATAAAGACAGAATGAAATATGTTCGTTGCTGTGATATGGGGTGTGAGGTTGTGAAAAGAGTACAGCCATGGTCGATTTCATCTGCCTCACACGATGAACAGACAAGCTGTCCTGCATTTGTTGTAGCAAAGCGCACATGCATAGATTCACTTGTATTCAGACTTACTCAGGCAACTGCATCGCGCGTCCTCTCGGCTCTAACAGCTCAAAGACCTGCTCTGACTCAGCGTCGATGAATGCTGGGGCCTGTCTCTTCACAATTCCTTGACCCTTCGCATAGTTAGGTCCGATTTCCAATGTTTGACCACTCTCCGCATTCTCTCCAAGCAAACTTTCGAATGCGTCAACAACTCCCTCAATCGGAGTTAATAGGTCCTTTTCCGTAAGAACAGCGTAAAATGCCTCAGTTGAGATATTAGTTCGGACCACGTTGGGGTTGACGGCGTTGAGCGTAATCTTCTCAGCCGGAAGATACTTCCCATATGAGCGGACGAAACCTGTGACTCCGTGCTTGGCGGCGGTGTAGATGGGGAGAGTGGGACAGCAGTACCAGCTACAAACGCTCGCGACGCACACAATCTTCCCTCTAAACCCGTACTGATTGGGTTCTTGACGTCGAAATTGCTGAATTGCCAAACTCGCAGTATAAAGCACACCATTAAGATCGATATCAATCACACTCAGGTCCGGCTTCTCGAACCCATGCTCCCCTGCTGTTGCACTCTTTTGTGGAAGCCATCTTCGCTCGCCAACCCCAGCTATGGCGTAAACGTAGTCAATGCGGCCGAACTGCGTGACAGCCTGGGTGAACGCTTTGACTTGAGAATTGAAGTCTGCGACGTCGACTTCGGCAGAGTGTCCACCAATTTCCTTTGCAACACGTTCAGCACCGGCCACATCACGGTCAGCGATGAAGACTTTTATGCCTTTTTTGGCGAGCATGCGAGCTGTTGCTTCTCCGAGGCCAGAGGCACCCCCTGTTATAAATGCAGCCTCTGTTGCCATTTTGTGTACACGAATCAACCTCGGATTTAGCTTTTGTTGTAAACGGGCAGCTACTTTTCGATATGCAGTTCAATTTGCTTGTGGTGTCGTATGCTTAAACAGGACTCGAACGAGCGACTTTGAATGCATCCTTTTGACGTGAGGGGGATTTATGTGTTACCCACATACTGTTAGAATTAATCTATCCTCGGGTAGCACACCAAACGTCGGGAGGGCCTCCTCAACCTAACATTAGTCACTTCCCCAGAGACGAGGTGAAACTGATGCTTGATGGAAAACATGGGGGGCGTCTGCGGGGAAAGTGTAACATAGACCCCAATTACCGAAGCATTCGCAGGTGTTGCCTTGCTGTCGATATGAACCCCTTTCTCACATATCTTTTGGATCTGCTCGGATCGAGAGTGCAATCCATACGGGACCGTGCATGGAAGAGGATGTGCATTCACTTCGATGAGTCGAGACACAAAGCAAATGGCGAATGAAGTGGTGGAAGCTTTTGTACGAAAGCTTGGCATGATGCCAAGTCATTGGACGCATGGATGAGCGAAACATCAGAATAAATTAATGGTATCGTAGAACGGCGCAAAGTGCAGCAGGCTTGCTTGAGCCGTAAGGTATTATCACTAGCATAGTCTCTTCACCTCGTAGTAAGTCGTAGCTGTGTCAAGTTTCCTATTGTACAAGCAGATGGAGCTGATCATAACTCATGCTCAGCTCAATCAAAAAGTGCTCATTCTACCTCAATTCCCTCGCATATACCTACCAATATTATTGGTAGCATGCAAGAATCATACCTCGTGGCGCTGCTTTCAACCCCTAGTCAAACAGATCACCTGCCCTTTGTCTAGGGCCTCTAGACCTGACTGGCTGGTCAAAGAGTTCTTTGCCTGCATTTCTCTTTCCTCCATTACCAGTGCCAGTGCCAGTTGAAAAGCGATCAGGAAACAACTCTTTCACATCCGCACGCCCTTTAATGCTCATGCCTTGACTGGCTGACCCTTTGATGCTGAACCCGTCGTTCACATCGTTCGAGAAGAGCTCTTTGCCCGAGTTAACAGTCGTCTGCATAACACTCTTAGTGCTATCCATCGAGATACTCTTCCTGCCAAACCGTTCTATCAAGTCCTCTTCTAAACGCGTGTCGACCGCCTTGCTACGACGGTGGCTGCGGATCGGCGAGTTGTTTTGTGCAGCGAAGAGGTCAGCTTTGAGTTGGCGAGCCACACCTTGATTGGATTCGTACGATGGAGCGACTGCTTTGGGATCGGGTCGTTGTCCTCGGGGGAAGAGCTCCGGGTTGTCTGAGCGCATACCTGCAGTCGAGTCTGAGTAGTCACCAAACAACTCCCGACCTACGTTCTTACGCTTGGGTGGAGGACTGTCTCGGCTTCTGTATCCATTGCGCCGTTTCATAGGTCCATCATCTTCGCCCGAATCCGAGATCTGAATGGCATCTCCATTAGCTATAGGTGAAGCACTCCTTTGACGGCTTTTAGTGATTCGCGAAAACAAATCTCTTCCTCGCTCCTTTGGTTGTGTAGTAGATGGGGTATCATCGTACATGCTTGCTTCGAAGTCGTTTGTTGCGTTCCCACTATCGTCGTCGTGTCTCCGCCGTCTGTGTTCTCGGTCATCAAATCGCCTTCGCCGGTAGTCACCGTTCTCTCCTCTACCTGGTCGACTAGCTGCGAACTCTCGACGTGTTCGTTCTGTAGGATCTGCTTCGGGATGGAAAAGGTAATATCGACTAGCATGTCTCGCATCTTTTTTCTTCTTGTCGCCCACCACCGCAATTCGCACCGACAGGGTAAAGGCAGGCTTCGTGATCAAGGGTTTGGCTGTTCGAAGCTCAAGAGGGTTGTTTTGGATCTCGTCTGAGTCAATCGGAGACGCTACAAAGCCGAGCATCGCTCCTCGCGCATGCTCACTCGACTTATATACCAAGTTGACAGAAGTGTCGTCGATCCATTGAATATATGGCTCCTTCCGCCGGTCGCCCTCACTAGGATAATAGTCGTTCGCATAGGTCTTGATGTCGCTGTCTGACATTTCATCTACCCCTTTGAGGTGCACTTTTTCCCAGCATGGCTCTTGTGCAGGATCTTCAAGGTAGATGGCTGGTATATCTCCTTCTTGAGCTTGATGTTCCATTGGCGCAAAGGTCGGCTCTTCTCCTTCCTATCATGACTCGTCAGGGTAGTTCAGCATATTGTTCGTCGAGGTCATACTTCGAGCATTTCGTCTTCTTCAATCGCCGGACCGTAATCGTCAACATCCATTTCTATGTCAATGTCCATTGTGTCGTCCCGTAGGGACACTATGGGGGTCATGGCAAGGGCCATCGGATATGAGGGTATCAGGCTTTAGAATATCGTGCAGCTTTCTAACGGGTGATAAATCGTGGGTAGATCGGTTGTGGGAGCATGGACGGACGGTCTAGTAGAATAGAAGTAATTGATGCCTGAATACTGTTACAGTCGTGTATTTGGTTGAGACCAGGGTTTGTAAGGTGTAGTTGAAGGGTTCGTAATTCGCGAAATTGTGAGGTTGGTCGAGTCCGATCACGACGAACTCAACTGCGCGTCACTTATGTGATAAATGTCGCGATCGCGTAGATCTCGCTATTATTTCTCTAGTTGCAAATTGTACAACTCCATGAATCGTCGATGTAGATAATGATGGTCGGTTTGTCACACCAATGTGCTCTTACGTAGGTTTGCACGCAGAATAGTGCGAGCCAGGAGTTAGAATGAGGTCCAAACATTCCCTGCTTGGAGGGGTTGAGACAGGAACTCTACACGTAAACGAGTTACGCTCTACAGATCTTCGTCTTCAAAAGAGTGGGTAACATTGTTGGGTAACACGCATTGTTGGGTATCATATCTATTTATTAATGTTCATTCCGCTTCATCGAGCGCCCAGTGTTTGTAATGCAGCTTGAAATTCTCGAATTGCTGTAGGAACATCTTCAAAGTTTAAAGCACTGATTGCCCATTTGGCATGCTTTTGTGCCTTCAACATTGCTGCCTCATCTACCACTACATTTGTGTGAGGCGTTGTCAACGATGCTGGCTGTGGAAGTGCTGCTGGAGGAGGTACGAAGGCAGCTCGCGCCGATGAATTCGATGGTGTGGGTACAGGAGAGTAAGTATTGGCAAGCGGTGGCTGAGACGCGTGGCTCTGAGGCACATGATGTGGTTGAGGAGCTACCTGCGGTATCACAGGTGGTATGGAACTAAAGGGTGATTGTCCTATAATCGGAGGCGGCATAAAAGAATCGAGTGCTGTCTTGGGCACCGTGGGCTGAGGCACAGCAAATGTTGTGGGTGGAAGGGGCAGATCAGGTCCTGATGTGTCTGTCGCGTTATCGGTTGGCGCCGGAGGTAGGTCGAATGGCTGCGATGCAAACGTCCCGGGAGCTGACGGTAATGTTAAAGACGTATCGGGTTGTGTTTCATCACCAGCGGAAGATGGCATTTGAGGAAAGTAGTTGCCACCTGTTGATGACTTCCTGTCCGGGCTTATTGGCGATATTCCTTTCGGCTGATTTGAATAAAACGCTTCCGTATCTTTTGGCATGGGTGATACAGCCGTGCTGGTATTTGTGAACACAGTTTCCTCCCCTGGCGGTGGCACAGACGATGTTCTTGAAGGATGTATGGACTCGTTGAGAAGCGACTGTGGTGCTAGACCTGCCTGGACGGAGTCTGTTACATCGGGAACCTCGATTACCGATGGCTGCCTGTGATTTGGAGCATTCCCATTCAGAGCCATCACTTCGGGGTCATTCGGGTCCAATGGCGGAGCTATACTTTCCAGTGTAGGCTCTGGTGTAGGGTTGGTCAGGTTAGGATCCTCGCCATTCTTCAAAGCTTTGGCGATACGTAGAGCGTGGAATTTCCCAAATTTGATCTTTTTGTGCACCTCCGGTTCGAGGGGACCCCATATTTCTAGCAGTTCAAAGAAGGTGGCTGCTGCTTGATATGTATCTGCCGTCTGTCTCGTAGCTTTGTTTGCTCTCATTGCGTTATCTGCTCGATTGAAGGTGTCCTGCGCGAACTGTTCGACCACAGCTTTGCCAGCAATATCGTCTGTTACTGTCTCATCGGCTGCATGTTCGTTCTTGAACTAACGACCAAGTCAGTTGGACAGCTCTCCTTAGCAGATATGGCACTCACTCTTTCCAGCTTGTCCATAAGATCAGTGGTATATGTGAGGGCATCCTGATCAACACTGTGCAAGCCTTTCTGCAGTATTTGTTGTGCGATCCAGTAGTTACCTGATACACATCAATATCAACAACTCTTTCACCATGAACACTGCGTACACCAATATGCTATCACTGGTTTCGCATTCTCTAGTTGAGCAGCCCGCAGTGCGAACCGGCCGACATCTGCTGACTTCAAGGAGGGTGGTGGTTGTCCTGACATCGTTCCTGAGGTATTAGCTACTTTGAACTGCTCATTTGGACAAAATGAGTCTACGAGTAGTGTTCAGATTGCGACTCGTGGTTGTTAACAAATTAATAAGATGCCCTGAGATATGCGGAGAAGCAACTATGACATCGTCGTCTACCCGCATAGTTGTGGCTGGCGCAGAGCTTGAATCCCAGCAGCTTCTACAGTACTGTGAAAACCTTCCCACCACTCTGCTCACACGTGAGGCACTACGGAGTATGCTGTACTGATGTCAACGATGTACAGTTGCAAAGTGTCTGTATCCTAGTCAGACTCTGGTTTGAAGACGAACCGGCCGAGCATCAAGTCTTATCAGACTACTACTAATAGCTGCCTCGACCCTCGATTGCTAGTATTTATCGTGATTGGCCCAAAAACAACATCCAGTCTTTTCATTGTCCATCAATGTCCTTCAATTTCCATTCTTCTAGAGATTGTTTCACTCAACCGCTGTCCTTCTTGTACACGCTTGCTAATCTTCGATAAATTGTGCATATGGCTAATGGACAGGTCCCGGCCATTCTGGTCGCCCGATTTTTGAAAGCCCACCATTTCAACCAGGTAGCATTATATTTATTCATTTCATTACATCTCTAACAGTAGACCAGACACTCGAGACTTTTTTGAAGGAAGCAAATCTCTCAGAAAACCTCGTGACACTGAGTCACGAAAATTGGACACTGGAAAAACTGCTCGAAGAAAAGATACAATTCGACACTAGCCTGAATTTCGAACGGAAAGATAATGATATTGTCCAAGGCTGGACTCGGCCAGCGCCATCAGTTCCTCGTGAACCAGAACCACAGACCAGCACCAATGTGCTATGCATTACAGGCGATTCTGCATCAAATACCCTGTCTATAACAACAGCCGACAACTCCTGCAACTTCATCGCCGGAAGTGATGCCTCAACAAGACGAATGACCTCCTTTAAAGCTGACAGTCCAATTCTATCAACAAAATTTCTACAGTCGGGCAAGTTTCTTATTTCAACATCCATGTCCGGCAAAATTATGCTTCACGACATAGGCAGCCAGCGCCTTATCGCTGAACGTCGTGACCATACCAAATGGGTTGTCAACCTGGCAACGCATATCCTCGCAGACCACCATATCTGCTTGGTCGCAACTGCAGGCTGGGACCAGAAAATTCACGTCTATGCTCTCACCTTGAATTCAGATCTTTCACCCATAGACAAGGAGATTCCACCCCCAGTTCACACCATCGCACTGACGACGAATCCTGAAACAGCCATCTTTGTCACAAACCCAGATGCTGGCACTCTTCACCTCGTTTTCTCACGCCGTGACTCTAGCTTTCTGTATTATCACCGAATTGATATCTCCGGTTCCACTCAACCTACCATCTCGATTACGGATTGCGGACGGCAGAATCTAGCCCCACACTCTAATGCCTGGGTTGCTTTTACACCTTCCGCGCTGGCTCTACACCCGAGTGATCCGACTTTACTGGCTATCGCTACATCACATCTCCCGTACCTGAAAGTCATTATCGTTCGTCTGCTGTTTCCCTCCACTGGGTCGCACGGCGACTCGGAAGTAGCGAACACTGCCCCTGCTTCCGCTGCACGCGCTTCGTTGGCCCTGCAGGATCGTGAAGATGCAGCCATATCTCTGCAGGTCAGTACACAGGCTCCTCAAACTCCATATTCGACACCACAAATTGCATGGCGGCCTGATGGGTCAGGGGTATGGGTTAACGGAGACGACGGTGTGGTTCGAGGTGTGGAAACCAAAACTGGCAAGGTCGTTGCCTTGTTACAAGCACATGAGGCTGGAAGTAAAGTGCGCACACTCTGGGCTGGTCGTGTTGGCGACAACGAGCACAGTAAGGAAGTCTTAGTGAGTGGAGGCTTTGATAGGAGGGTCTTCATATGGAACATCGAGAGCTGAAGCTGACGGTGGAACGACGGCCATCAAAGTTTCCTCTGCGCAACCACTTTCCCACTTGCAGCCACTTGAAAGCATAGAACTATGGCTATATAAAGTACCGACCCCACCTGCATTAGGTTTTGAGCAGGCCACGGTGGAGTGGATATGCCCAGAAATACAGATGTCCCAGGCCAACCCCTGTCACAGCTTCTCGCCACCTCCACGATTTTGTTTCAACCATGCGAATCATTGTTACCATTCAGTTTACCGCTGCTTGTGTTAGTACAGTCGTTCATACACATAAGCCTGGTTCTTGTGGAGCATCGAGACCCATCGCAACATGAAGAAGGCCCAGCCAGTGAAGTATACTGAGGTAACCTCACGGTCAATAAATGCTCTGGCAACGTTCACCAGAGGATGGGGGACTCAAGGTCCGAACGTGTAAAACCAGCCAGTTTGCTAGACTCTTAGCACCGTTTTTATCGCAAAAATCTATTACGAGTCACAATTTTGATTAGAGACGACCTCTATCGACAACAAAACGAAAGTGAAAACGGTCTCAGCATGGGTGTCAGTGGCATCATGACCTCAAACAGCATCAATGACCACAGCATCAATGACCACAGCATCAATCGCAAACCCGAGATCGTGATCGTCGGTGGCTCCCTAGCTGGACTCTTCGCTGGCGTCGCTCTCAAGACACATGGCTACAACACCACCCTACTGGAACGCACACCCCTTAGCATGTTCCACACTTAAGGAGCAGGACTTCGAACTACCAGAGACCTAATCGACTTCTTCAGACGGTACGACAGGACCGGAAAACCTATCACTGTTCCCTGTTCCAAGCGCCCATACATAAATCGAAAAGGTGATGTTTTCCACCAGGATCCCATCCGGGAAAACATGGCTAGCTGGGCTCACTGCTACTACCTAATGCGAGCGAATTACGATCACACCAGTAGTCCTCACGTACCCAGGTCAGATCTACCAGAAGAAAGACCTACTGACGGGAAGGTTACATATCGTCACAGTTGTACAGTAACTCATATCATCGAGGAAGGTTCCAAAGTGCGAGTATACTACAAACGAAAACGCAACGACCGATTCGAGGATACGGAGTCAATATCAGCAGACCTAGTCATTGGCGCTGATGGCGCAAGCAGTAAAATTCGTCAGATCCTGGAACCAAGCATCGTACGCACATATACTGGTTACCTCGCCTTCCGAGGTACAGTGCCAGAAGCCGAAGTTTCAGAAGCTGCGCTCGCCGTCTTCCGCGAGCAGATGTGTTTCTACCATGGTCCCTCAATCCAGTACGTCTCATACCCTATCGTCGGCGAAAACGGCAACACAGAGCCAGGACACCGATTATTCAACTTCGTCTGCTACGCCAACTTCGCCGAAGGTACAGCCGAGCTCGACAAGATCATGACCGACAAGCACGGACGTAAGAGACACGTCACAATCCCACCTGGCATGATGTCTCAAGATGCACGAACACTTATGAAGCATAAAGCCGACACAACCCTCCCACCACAAATGGCAGAGCTAGTACACAAAACAAAAGCGCCGTTTGTGCAGTGTATCACTGATGTGATATCTCCGAAAAACTTATACATGAATGACAAAGTGGTGCTCATCGGCGATGCGCTAGTCGGCCTCCGACCACATGTATCGCAGGGCACGAACTTGGCCGCACGTACCGCTACAGCGTTGGTCGACTGGCTCGACGGCACAATCAGTTGCAAACAATTCGTGACACAAATCATGTCGCGCGCGAGACTGATGCAGGCCAGAAGCATGAGGCTGGGACATAGCAGCCAGTTCGAAAAGCTGCCTGTTGAGCAGTATATCGCGGATCGAAACGCGACGCTTGCGAAGGGTATGGATGAGGTGTATCCAGCGTGGGCTTTTGAGGGGATTGACGACATATGAGTGTTTTGTCCTTCAACTGGTATTAAATGTGCGGACTTTCACAACGAACATAGTAATAAGTTCCACTGTTTGAATCTTATGTACTGGCCTACAATCTCCATCCTCCAGGGATGCAAGGTGCATACGTAGCTGATCATACCACTCCATCTTCCCGCGCATGAAGAAAAAGAGCCATCCGCCTCACATATTACATCCAAGCGCCTACCTATCTCCCACACCCGCCCCAACAACCCGGGAGCACCTCAGTTCCAACCTCAACAAGGCACGATAACAAGATCTGTAAGCCTATCCTCACCCTCACCAGTCCATCAGACCGATGGTTCTGCCTGCACAATGCCCACCTTTCCAAAATTGTAGCCGGTATCAATGAAAAGCGTATAGTCAAACGATACGAATGAATCACTCGAGTTGGGTTTGCGATTGGTTCTGCGTAGAGCATTCAGGGAGCTCGGAGTACTTGGGTTTCTTTGTCTTTCGGATCTTGTCGAGAGCTGGGACGGAGGTGTTGAGGGTGTAACCTTCACGAGCACAGTTGGTTAACAAACCTGGGCGGTCGTGTTGTGTACACAGCAGAATCAACTTGACGTGGTTAACAGCCTCCAACCTCTTCATTGAAGATGTTCACACAGCATTTTGAAGCGATCAGGGGAAAAGGGAAATTATAAACTGCATTTTCGAAGATAATCTTCGCACAACCAACAAAACACCTCATCGGGATCATTGTGGTTTATTGGTAGAACATCTCAGAAGCTTCTTGTCAATGCCGACTTGGTAGCCAACCTCGTCATCAAGGATTAGCTCAGGAGGACTCCCGGCTACTGCAAAGCTACGCAGCATTGAACTCGTCGTAGAATCACGGAAGGTGCATAAGGTAGTAGTTCGATCGTTTGGAAAGCGTACCGTTCGACGTCTTCGATGCTCAAGTTACTCACATCCTGGCCAGAGCTTACGTTGTGCCCGTCGCATCGAGCAGATCATGGGGTAGGAACATTCTGAAGGAAAGTGTTTTGACCATTCTGCTATTTTTCTGCTGCGATGAAGATGGTTGCGCATATCGGAAGTAGCATTCTAGACGAACATCGTAGCTGAGAAGGACATAGGAATCTATTCTCAACGTGCTGTACTGTAGTCTGAATGAACTGCGCATTTGAAGAAAGTGGCTTGATTGTGTATGCACTGGGTGTGCCCCGGAGACAAGTTATGTGATCGCCTACCACGGCTACACCAAATCAAAGCTAGGCGCAATGTCCGGGTCGTAAATGCCGGAAACTTGGGCAAAATCGCACGACGGTATAGGCACACCTCATCGCACATCAAAAAACATCTTCCTCAAAATACTCTCCTTCAGAATGTTCGCAATGATTCTTCCTCAAAGTTCTGCAGCAAGGCAGGACAGTGTTGAAAAATGAAAATGTCGCTGCTTTCATCGTCACTGAGGATCTGGTACTTACTCAGGACGGGACTATTGGTACAGCCATCAATGTCTATGCTTGAATGCGAGCTTCTGACTATTGATGAACATCTACTTCATGCTTGTGCAACCACTGAGGAGTACTCAGAGTTGCTCAATGCAGTCAGTCTTACTGATATTCGTCAGAGCATTGCAAACATTGCAGTTTTGTGAAGAGAATTTACTATGCAGAGGTGCATTTGATGACTGGCACAACAAACCTGTCGCGATCAAGCTGCCGTGAGCACTCCAGTTCAGACGACACATGCGTTTCGATCATCCCTTCTCGTTAGCAATCCAAGACCTCAACAACGACAAGAAACAAAAATTTCAAATCGCTGTGGTTTTTGGTTGTTCACGAAGTGATCTGATACTACTTCATTGAGCCGATCACAAGCTCGCAGAAGGCGGCCATTCGAAAGTGAGGTCCAGGTCTGTCAGTACTCTGAACATTTTCACAGTCTACTCGTCGTCGGTCGCTTCAACAAACCATGGGAGAGAACCTGCACCAAGATGATCCGACCACAGTTTGAAAATCTTGGGAGCATGTTTCCAGCTCCAAGTGCAGTTTGAGGTCGCCCAGTGTGGTGCTTCTTGCTCCGACCACTGGTAAACCTCTCGACACCTGGCCCATGGAGGGGCAACCCGACCTTCCCGCACATGTTGGCACTGTAGGCCACGTTTGCGGCGAGAAAAACTCACCTGCAGCGCCACACACTTGCTGAATCTGTGGTTGCCCACACCGCCACAACAAAGGTAGGTCTGCGGAGTTCGATACTCTCGCCATTCCTTGCCTTGTGTTTCGACTCGGACTTCCACATCTTCGGCAAAACCAACTTTCCTCTGCACAGGGCGGTCAGCCTTTGGGAGGCCTTCCACGACACAACCACAAGCGACACCCGGCAAGCGACCATCGACGCAAAGTCGAGGCTGCTCTTGGGCTTCCTGAGCTGCGTCTCCAGTGTTGTAGGTGACACCGGACCCACCGCAAAGGTTGCACGAGGCTTCCCTCAGAACTGTTTTGAGGCAGCTCTTTAGCTTCCTCAGATTCTCGACCCTCTTAGGTGGCAGAGTACGACCTGGGTGAACGGTCTCGGGTGCGACAGCCGGCAGCTAGCCAACTCTCTCAGCCCTCGATTCATCGACACCTGGTCTCGCACCCGCTCTTTCCTTCGTGGGATTCCCAAGAGAAAGTGATTCCACTAAGCCAGACACACCTCTGGTCTTCTTTTTCTCCGTCTTGACTTGGGCCTGACCAGCACGAACTGGCAAGAAAGTCTTAGCAAGTCTTGGGAGCCGGCTTCCACTTGCGTAGGTAGCGTCCCGATTGTAGCTAAAGACCTTCTTACCCTGTTCGGTTAGAGAAGGCAAGGCAGAGACGGGTGTGAGAGGTGCGAGTTCCTCAACCTTGTCGGCACCGACGGCGTGCAAAACCGGCGAGCTGGCAGGTGAGGACTGCGCTTTCTTGGCGACTGATGAGTTGCGAAGCCAAGGTCTAGACCGAGACTCGCGCTTCTCGCGCCTGGATGAGGAGGAGGAAGGGGTAGGAGAGGAAGGGGGTGGGGGAGGGGGAGGATTACCAGCTGCGTCAGACATGGCCGAAACCACGTCGAACTATCGTTAGTAACCTGGGTAGGGGATGTACCTGTTAGCTGATGATCGATGCAGTGAGGTGCAGGATATTGACAGTGTTGAAACCAGACTCACCACAAAGAAGAGACACACCTGAAATCAAGTGTGGGAGTTACGACATGCAGAGCAAATCATGCATGAAGACACTGGGGGCCTGGGGGCAAAGAAGAAGAAGAAAAAAAGAACTGGAAGGAGCTCGGGGCACGAAACATATAGGCGAGAAAGAGGGCTTCCGGATCAGATCATGGGTGGGACCTTGAGCTCATTTCTATGTAACCTGATCACATCGCAAACACAACAACGATCTCGTTGCCAGGGAGAAGACTACATGAGCACATTACAGTGTCCGTCTACTCAGCATTGAGAATATCTAAGCAGCTGGTGCACGACATGCAGCTCTCAGAGTTGATGAGACTACTCTAACGAGTGATCAAGCTGCATCTTAGTAGGCATTCTGTTCCTGCACACCTCGAGCAAGCGTGCTCCATGCGAGGGCCATCACAAAAATCATCTAGGTAAACAGCTGCAGAGGCTCATCTCGATCATCGTGGCGTCATATCTGAACCAACCACTGGCAGGTCGAATGTAACATCAACACGTCAGAACCAAAGACCTGGCAGATCAACGGGGTTGATCATTATCAGTGCCTGTTGTAGGGGACAACCAAACAAACTTGTGGGGGACCCAATAAGACAACAGCATTTCCTGTACCAATGACAGCGCTCAGTTGGTGGGCTGCAGCATTGTGCTATAGAGTTGCACGATTGAGCATCGATGGTGAGTGGTCAGGGTATTTCGTGTACACAGGATGGCAAGCCATATTCTGTAGACGAGATAGAAGCTGTTGACAGACTATACAGTAGCAACGAGGTCGGAACTGACACCCACCTAATGTTCTTTCCAATCCTGTAAGTCTGAGTCTTCCGACGCCTTCTTCCTGTGCGCCAGTGCATGCCACTCAGCTGCGTCTCAATAACCACAATTAATCCTCTCTAACACCATGCTGTAGGATGTTACCAGTGCCCATCTCGATTGACCACACTGACAATAGTTCGACACCGTTTAGCTTACAACTTCCTTTCCTTGCATTTGTTTCCTCGTTGCGTTCGGTGCTTTCGAGTTCCAGCGGCGTCCTTCTCAAATGTCTGAATTTCACCGAGCGATTCTCTCATTTCCGTGTCCTCTCCTTGACCATTCCATCTGTCTCAACAGTCGAAATTCGTATTGCTGGCCCAACGAGACGGGATATCTCTCAAAAAACCATTCCACAGCTAGTGTACAGATGGAGATGATTTTGCTCTGCATCAATCACTAAAGGCTTGGGCAGAAGCACCTCGACATGTCCAGCTGAACATGTTGGTGGGAACAGACCAGTGTGACGACGGATACACTTTAGTAGAACGGCCAGTGAGGTCGTTAATCAAGATCAGCCTCTGGTGTCACTTGAAGCAAAGCGACACAAGCTTGAGGAAAACACAGTGTGGTATATACGAAGAGGATAGCCAGCTACATTGAGTGTAGACAGCAGAACATGAAGATGAAGTCTAAAAGGAACCAATCAAGAGAGCGCATCACACACATCAGAGATCGACAGAGTTACCCCTTACTGTGGCGCAGCCCTGCTTGGTCAAGGGTGAAGCTTACTCGATCGCCGACCCACAGAGGGTTAGCCAATGCTTGTCCCAAACTTATACTATAAAGCAAGCCACTGATAGGAGATCTGCAGGGTGTGTCAAGTCCCCGTGGCCTGGCAGCTCCATGGTAGGCGAAAGACAGCAAAGAGAGTGACCGTGGAATGGAGCGAATACTCGGGCATTGAAGGAATGCACTGCCTCAGGACCACAAGGCTACAACGAGAGAAATGATCCCAATGTCCCGACTATCGAATGACTGGACTTCACGAGAGCAAAAGCATTGGTCCTGGCTTAAGTATGCTTTGGCCATGTGGCACTTGCAGACTTGGACATGTAGATTGCTTACAGCCGCTGTTTGGTAGCACCAATTACTGTATGTGTAGTGTAGCATGCATCGTTCTCTACCTACATTGCCGTGTTACATTTCTATAATGTTCTGTGCGTGATTGTGTGAAACATTTTTGTGGCAGTGTTCTTTGTTTCCTTGGCACGAATAAATTTAGCATTCCAAGTGCGAACCATCACGACAATTCACATGCACCATCACCATATCAAAGTCTTGGTCTGCTAGTCTCAGAACTTCTAAACACTGCTACATACGTAGTAAATATCATATATGGAAGGTCTGTCTACAGTACAAAGTCATGTACGTATGGCAGAAAACCGATGTCGAGGAACTTGGTTGATCGCTGATGTTGGCAATCCGTCCCCCAGCGGCCGACACGATTTCCTTCTCAGCAGGGCAAGTTTGACACACCAAATGTCGCCGGAGATCCCCGCACAGCATTTCGGGGGTGCCTCCGCATCACATGGTAGGTACGCAATATCTTGACATCACCAGCATTGGCCGACAACGACCACAACCATCGGGGTAGTCGTAGATAATTATAATAATGCTGACAAATCGTAACATCACGAAGCCATAAGTCTACAGGTATCTCTTCAGCTTTCCAATATCATTCTAGTCCCCACACATCTACGACCTCTCATATATACTTCGTACAATCCAACCCGAAGTGCCACAACCCCCAACCTTCCACCCTATCCACCCAATCCATACCCATCATGCCCCCCAAAGCAATCCCAGACGCCGACCTCCACCCAACCGCCACAGGCCCAGCCCAATCCCTCGTATCCGCCCACAAATCCCCAGCCCCCCACATCCTCTACAGCGGGTGGTTCTGCCCCTTCGTCCAACGCTCCTGGATCGTCCTGGAAGAAAAATCCATTCCCTACCAATACATCGAGATAAACCCGTACCACAAATCGCCTGAATTCCTGCAACTCAATCCACGGGGGCTAGTGCCGACACTTGGCTGTCCTGTCGCCAACGGCGGTACAAAAGGCGAAGATGGGAAAAGCAGAAAACCGTTGATCGAGAGTAATATCATTTGTGAGTATCTTGATGATTTACCTAGCGAGGCTAGCCGACTTTTGGGGGGTGATGGGTTTGAGAGAGCGAGACAGAAGGTTTGGATTGATTATGTTGGGACGAGGATTATTCCTGCTTTTCATCGGTTGTTGCAGCATACAGCCGAGAAACCGTATTCGCTTGATGATGCGAAGGTGGAGTTACGAGGACATCTGAAGACTTGGATTAGCGAAGCGAATCCAGACACGGACTTCTGGTCCGGCGATGAATTGGGGATGGTCGATGTTGCGCTCGCGCCGTGGGCTGTGAGATTGTGGGTGTTCGAGCATTTCAAGGGCGTTACGGATCTGGTTCCTGCTGATGGGAAGGGAGGAGATGATGAGAAGATTTGGAAGAGGTGGAGAAGGTGGGCAGATAAGATACAGGAGAGGGATAGTGTGAGGAAGACTTTGAGTGAGAGGGAGTATTATTTGCCGATTTATCAGAGGTTAGTTTCGCAACGTCCTTACTACATTAAAGCACGGGGTAGGATCTTATTTTGTGGAATGTATTTTGCTAACAGTGTCTTGTTCTAGATATGCCGATGACAAAGCGCAGAGCGAATTGGCGAAAGCTACTAGAGCTGGCAGGGGTGTTCCTTAAATGCCGTTGTGGTGGTTACTTCTTCTTCCAGTTCTCACAGTCGTCAACTGCAGGTACATATGTTGGTACGTACGTACGTGTTGCAACACCCGCCTTCCCACATAATTACGTACTTCTTATATAGGAGATACCGTACTTGGTGCCCTCAAGTCGAAATTTCTCCATACGTACGTACTTTACAGTGAATCTGATGTCCTACGTACACTCTCCATCTCTGCTTGTCGTTAGCACGTACCATAGTACCATACAATACTCGGTCCGTAATACCAAGTACACGCACTATACACGAACTAGAGCCGAGTTAGTTCAGTATCAGAACACCTTCACTTCAGTGTTATATACGTACCTTTCACTTCGGTCTTTGAACCACTTATACGTATTGAATGAAGCAGCCGCCGCCTGCAGCACCGGCACCGGCACTAGCGCTCCCGAAGAGAGACCGCCACAATGCGACCATTTCAGTCACGTAGAGTTGTAGGTTGGTTGGCCGGAGTCCAAAGGATGGCCGGAGCCAAAATTGTTTCTTGTTAGATCGGAACTAAAGAGAGGGAAGACGAAGCGAAAGTCGTTTCTTATACTGGGCGGAGCTAAAGCGAGCTGCAGGTACTGTACGTAATTACGTAGCCAAGAGGCTACATATATACAGCAGCAATAAGCTCCGTAGAACAACAAGGAGTCGAGTCTTCTGATCTATCGCTGATCTGTACGTACATGCTATGCTAGTAATATAGAAATGTCAGATACTACATATATGCATTATTTATTAATAAATACGTACATTTTTAGATATTCATGTACAATGATAAAATGATGTATTATGGAGCCATACTATACGCACCCACCGCATCCATATCGTTCAGCACGTCCCAATCGCCGTCGTTGCTGAACAAGTCTGCGTGAGATAGGACGTCGAAGTCACCACTCAGCTGACTCCTAGCATCAGCGTCGCCAAACTGCTCAAGTGTAACCACGATAATGTCAGACCAATCCTCCTCAGGCTCGCCATACTCGCTGTCCACCAGAGGAACTCCTGTCAATACAGCTTCCGCCCCATCCTCCACCACAACCCCAACCCCCTCCAAAGCTGCATTTGCAGTCGTAACCGCGCCCATCTCAGCCCTATCAGCAAACATCAACAACCACACCTCATCCCTTTCCTCTTCCATCCTCTGCACTTTCATCTCCTCAATCAGCGCCTCCCTAGCCTTCCCATATTCCTCCGGATCCTGAAATTCCCCATCCATATTATCGTCCACATCTATTCTAAACAGACACCACTCGCAGCACCAAGGATCCATGTCATACCACCATTCATGCGTTAAATTTCGAATTTCTTCAATTTCATATTGTTGCGCGCCGACGGTTTTAGCGTTCCGTCCGAGATGCTTGATGTTGGATCTCATTGAGGATTTTTCGCGGTATTTTTTGCCGTGGTGGTGCCGACGGTCGAGGGGTTGGATGTCGGTGTCTTTGATGGTGTAGGAGTCGGTTTTAGTCCAGGTTTTAAGGGCGAGGGTTATTGTTTTGTTGGGCGGGAGGGGGTGTTTTGTGAAGGATGTGTATTGGGGATTGGTGCGGAGTGTGGATTCGATGTTTGCGAGAGTAGTGGGGGCGTGGGTGAGGGAGTTGTTTGCGCGTGCTTCGGAGACGCACAAGTGGACGGAGTTTTCGTGGTAGAAGAAGGACCAGAGCCAGTGGCCGAGCTCGTGTATGAGGTCTGTTGAGGTGTTTTCGTTGATGAGCGTTTTGTCGATATCGTTGGCCTGCTGAAATTGCTGGTCGAGGACGTTCTTATTACGGGAAACCCTGGTGTTGCGATTGTATTTTGGTTTTGTGTACGTTTCTGTGTCCTCGTTGGGGCCGAGGACAAGAGTGTAGTACTTCTGGCCGATCCAGGAGGGTTTCACACCTCGGTAACCGTAGTACTTCTGGGATTGTTTGCGCTGTCTATTCAGTGCTTTTTCACGCGAGCGTAGATCGCTGTACATGAGTTGCTCTTCTCGGATGGCAGAAGATGCTGCTGCCGTGGGTGGCCAGCAGAAGCTAGTGTTGTATGGATGGGTGCCCTGGCTCTCATCAGAGATTGATTTGGAGCCGTTCATCGCACAGAGACGGATCGATAGATGATCTGACGGATGGACAGGGTATTGTGCCGCTGTATGATGCGATCGTAAGATGGTGTGATAATGGCGGTTCTTCTGCTCTCCTCGCAGTCGATGGCCCAGTGAAGGGATCGAGCTGTTTTGGGTTGAGGAGAGAAATTCATATTGACGGCGGGAAAAATGAATTGATATAGTCTCGTGTAGGGAATTCCATTCTGTGAGTCACAGCCCTTGCTGCACGGGGAAATGGGCTGACCGGTGAAGAGTCATCAGCAAGGCCTGAAGAGCGGAGGTTGAATGGACGAAAACAGTATAGCGGTAGCCACATTCAGTAGCTTAGCCACAATGCTCAGCCTCATTACATAGCCAAGCAGCACCATCTTAATTCGAAGCACTGCATAGTATTAAGGTTACACAAGTGTGTGGTATGCACAATCCATCTTCGTCAATGATGATTTGAGGTGCTGGTTAGTACTGTCGTTGTGAGAGGCTTGTCTCCGAGGCTTGGAAATCACCGAAACTACGTTGGCATGGTTTCGTCAATTCACAACGAACCGGCTTTGGAAAAACGTGCATACTTCCATCTACCTCAAATCGCAGATTCCAATCGATTTAAACCAGTCCAGAGCAAAACAACAACTGCTTGATCTCTTGAAACCCCTTTCATACAAATCCACCATATCTTCATCCTATCTGCCCCGTAGTCTGCACATCCCGCTTCGCCATATCATTCGGTCCAAAACTCATTGGCAGCAATTCCCCAATAGTCATAACAACAGGCTCACCACAAATCCGTAGTTCCTCTTCCGGTCTAATATCTGCTGGATACGATTCTCCCGAGTCAAGAGGCCGCCGACCATACATGTAGATTGGCGTATCCAGTTCACAAAACTCGCGGATCATTTGTCTAACATGAAAATCAGCACAGACGAAAAATAATGCTCGACGAAACTCGATCAAAAAGAACCTCGCAGAAAAACTCAACCCAGCAAGACACCAAGGCAATACATACCGACACATCCCACAAGGACTACTCGGCCCCCAAATATCCGTACTAACCGCAATGGCCCTCACTCTCGGCAACTCCGGCCGTTCCATACCCGCAACAATAGGTGCAAGCGCACACCTCTCAGCACAGATTCCAACAGGCGTACTCGCGACCTCGACATTCGCGCCTGTACTTAATTTACCATCCGACAGCAGGATCGAGGCGCCTACGCGGAAATTGGAGTAAGGACAGTAAGCACGTTTTTTTGCGGCGATGGCGGCGAGGGCTAGAGAGACGAGTTCGAGAGGTTCTAGGGGGGCGAGGGATTGAATTGCGGCGGATGAGGTGGTCATGTTTGGATTTTCAAGTGAGGGTTGGAATAGTAGCGGAATTTAACTTGAAGTGATGTGGCGTTGTGGCGGGTTGGACTTTGTAGAATCTCGGGGTTCGAGTTTTGTTTTTGTTTCGAGGATTGGGAATGTCAGTTGTGTAGGTGTAGTAAGTCAGTGATCCACAGTTATAGTTTTAGGGAAGGAAAAGAAGCAAACAGTTCAAGATGTTGATACACAGATGTGATTGATTGTCTGAAGGGCGGAAACGGTGATCGCCGGTGCGGGTCCGGGGATAATTTCCGTGGTCCAAATCCGACAAGACCTTGATCAGGTACTGCTTTTGAATATTCCTTGTACCTAGGTCATCGTCGCCTATAAGGTGAACGAGCTGCTTTCGGGCTTGCAGCGTTCTTCTCACACCACGACGCACTGTCCTGCTGGCATGATTGTAGGGTGCTAGGCAAGTCGACTTCAGACTCTTCACTGGCCCATGCGACATTTAGCGGCATGGTTTGGATTCTCGCACATTTCTTCAAGGCCAGAACATATGCCAGCAGTCACTCACTTATCCTCTTCCCTCGTCGCAACCTTTCGACTCGCAAGAACCTCATCCACCACTCCCAATTCCCTAGCCTCTTCAGCACTCATAAAATAATCCCGATCCATTAACCTCTCAATCTGCTCTAACGTTTTTCCCTTCCCTGCACCTTCCAAATGTCGTCCGTAAATCTGGTTTAGCTGGTTCCGTATTCTTAGAATTTCCTTTGCATGGATCTGAATATCCGCAGTTGTACCACTATATCCACCACTAGGCTGATGCATCATGATCGTAGCGTGAGGCAGAGCATACCGTTTGCCCGGTTCACCAGCGCATGCGAGGAGCGATCCCATGGATGCTGCTTGACCCAGGACAATCGTGTGTATGGGGGCGGCGATGTACTGCATTGTGTCGTAGATCGAGAGACCGGCGGACACGGAGCCACCGGGAGAGTTGATGTACATAGAAATCGGGGCGGAGGATTCGGACTCGAGGAAGAGGAGCGAGGCCGTCACTGTTGCTGCCTGTAAGATATCTTGTAAGCGATGCACCTCGTAGAAACCAAGAACGGTAAAGAGATCAAGCCGCGATCTTACCATACGATCCTCAACAGGTCCATAAACAGCCACAATTCTCTCCTTCAGCAACCTCGAGAACAAGTCCGTAGAATGATGCGCTCCAGCTAGCTGCTCCGTCACGAATGGTACAGGCAGGAAACCCGAGGGCGATGCACCATGCCACGGTTGTCCGCTCTGCCCATATTGCTGCTGCGGGCGCGAGAATGAGAATGGTGGCCGGTCATGTGCCGAGTAGGATATGTTTCGAGCTGCTCGCCATCGAGGCAAGTCAGAGACGTGTCGTGCTTTACATATTCGTGCTCGTGCCGGCGCGAAGCATATGCTACGCATTGTGTAGATGGAATGGTTGATGAGTTTATTGTTGACGAATATCTCCGCAGGTTATCCTGAAGTACAAGGCTGATTCTATAGACGAGGCTGGGAAAACAGGGGTGCAGTAAGCGTGAGGGTATGGGTGGTCAACAGCGTCATATAGCACGCTCGATTCAATGGACACAAGCAGAGGCTCGAGAAGGCATGTAAGTGTTCATTGGGTATCTCAAAGTCTATGAAAGAAATCTTGACCGCGTCAATCCACTCAGCTAGTCAAGCATTCCACTCTCCTGTAAACCTCTCCACAGCTCTGGCTCAAGCACCTTCTGTATGCTAACATCCTCAGCTAAACCTTTCCTCCGTCTAGTCTTGAGCATGAAGTCTCGTGCCGCTTGTTGTGGTCCTGCCATTTCCAACGGTTTCAGCTTGATGCTCTTATCCAATGGATCACCTGGAACCACATCCCACTTCTCAAACACAAGACTCACACTTGCGGCACCTTGGGTATGGATTCTTAGATCTGTTTCAAAACCAAAGCTATCGATAACCGGGAGAAGTGCTTTCGCAGCATACAGCGGTGTGCCTGCCACCGGTCCGTCAGTGAGCACATGTCCACGTCGCTTCGTAAGCACCGTATAGAGAGCGGGCACAGCATCGGCTGGTCCAAGCATATGGACTGCATATACCGGTTCCATCAGTCTCGGTTGTGCGGTCAAGAACGAAGAATATACAGAGCGACGTGCGGCAGGTATTATTTGTCCTGCACCACGCCGGACACCCTCTTCTGCAAGCTCAACTTTTGTGATCCGAAACTTGACATTTCGGACTGGTTCTTCGCACAGTGGACCCTCACGCGTTGCCCAACTGAAGCCTTGCTTGATACTCTCTTTTACATTCTTTAACAACTTCTTGTCCGTCGTGCTCGGAACAGTATCGTCAATCAAAACGTTCGGACTCTGTTCCTCCGGTCCGAAAGCCCAAATGCTTCTCGCCGCCAGGACGTCCCAATCGTAATTATCTTGGAAGTATTTGGCAACTTCCCGGATTGGTTGTCGTGACAATGAAATCTTACTGGCTTCGATATCCTCTGCTATCCCATCGTCAAGTGGCTCAGCAACCATATATACTTTGTTCAGCTTGTTTTGTGTGATGGCGTAACACATGATAGCCGATGTCTCAGTTACTGTCTCGCAGAAGCGGGTAACAGGATCCGAGACCTTGATGTCCATCTCTGCATACAACGTGCGCAGATCGTGTAACACGCAATCAAGGTAAAGCTCGCCTGTGCCAATAACAACGTGTTCGCCACTTTCTTCAACCTTGGTTGTGACAAGCGGGTAAGACTTCGAGATCTTACGAAGACCCTCAAGCATTTTCGGCAATTCTGAGGGGTTAATCGGTTCGACGGCGACCTTCAGAACCGATTCGGTGAAGTGTCGCACTGGGCGGAAGATGTATGGATCTTCTTCATTAGGCATTGTCAATGGCATGACTGTGGCAGTCTTACTGATGGAATTGCTGATACCAGAGAGCAGAACGAGATTCCCGGCTGGAAGACCAGTGATCGGAATGCTGTACCTTGAACAAGCCATTCGAACATCGGAAATTGTGGCTTTCGTCGCATCTTCCGGATCGTCCAGGCTGTAGGTCTCGCCAAGAATTTGAACGCTCGTATTGGGATAGGCTGTGCCAGACATGATGCGACCGAAGGCATCGAATCCGGATGCGTCAGTGTTGTTGAACAGCTTAGTGACCTGAACAACCAACGGACCTTCTGGATCGAGCTTGCTCATCGCAGTCGCGGTCGTTGAATCCATCGGGCCGGTATAATACTGTTCGAGGTTTCGATGCGCACCTTCCAAGGGTGATGGTATGTGTTGTACGACCATGTCGACGAAGCTGCCGGCATGACCAAAGAACTGCGCGCAAACCATTTTCAGCAGCGTCTTTGCGTCCGACTTCAGTTGCGTTGGCTTGAGCACGATATCGAGCGTAGCTAGCGTTTCCGCAAGATCTTCTGGACTTTCAGAGATGGTATGCGAGTAGAGCTTGTATATTGGTTCCAGCACCCAATGCACAAATGATCTCCTTGCGCCAGGGTCAACCGCCTTCCTTGTAAATTTCCTCATCTTCGGGTTGTAGAAGATATCACCCCATAACCTTCTGCTGAACTCACTCGGATCAAGCTTGGAAAATTTCTCCGAATACTGTCTTGCGAAAGACTGCAGAGTAAAAACCCAATCCATTTCCGCACATGCAAAAGCCACATTCCCCTTCTCTGGCGACAATCTCTTCTTTTCTCCTGCTCGTCCTAGTGTGCTTTCGATGATTGTGTTCACCTGCTCAACAACATGCCTCAGTTTGAAGTAAGCATCAGTTGGCGGCAACTTGAGTTCCAGTATCAGCCGATCCATCTTGTTGATGACCAACACCATTGGCAGGTCTTCTCGTGCAGCATGTCTGATGACTTGCTCGGTGTTGATCTGCACACCCTCAACGACATCCACTACGATGACAACACCGTCAACTAGTCGCATACTGCAAGCAACCTCGTCCACGAAATTGACATGACCCGGCGTATCGATCACATTCAACAGGTGTGATTTCCCCCTCATTCCCTGCATAACAAGACTGATAGGTGCAGCCTTGATGCTCAACCCTCTTTCTCGCTCGAGGTAATGTGTGTCCGTATACCGTAGCTGCTCATCCCTCCTTCGTCCCACTCGTTTGTCCAACCTTTCCTGTAAATCATGCGTTTGCTGCACCAACATATCCACAAACGCAGTCTTCCCATGATGCAAATGTCCTGCAATCGCAATATTCCGTATCCCTTCTGGAAAGCTAAGTAGATCGCTCATAAACTCGCGCGAGTAATACACAGGCGGTAGATCCACCTCCTGCACCTGGAACTTCTTCTGCTCAACAGGCGCAATGATGGGCACCGATAGTGGTTGTGCATCTTCTTCTTGGACTAAGGTTTCGACTTCATCGCCATACAGTTGTGCTGCGGTCGGATAGTATTGCTTGTCTTCGTGTAATACGACGGCATTCGAGGCTGTACCGTCTATTTGCATGAGTGCTTGATCGTTCTGCACTGGCTGTTCTTCGTCCGACTCTTCGTCGTAGACGTATGAAGGACCGGCATCATCGTTCTCGATCTCTTCTTCGGACTCGACGGTCTCACCAATATAGTTACCGAACTCATCATAAAGGTCATCCATATTGGCGAACTTGTAGGCAAGGTTGGTGGTCGTGCGACAGGTTGTAATAGATAGACGCTATGTTTCGTGATCAACGTGCTGGTCAGTATTTTCGCAGATCCACTAACAGCATTAATGAGTGGTTGAGGGCTCTGGGCGAAGGTGTGTAACAAGATCGGTGTGCTACCTTGCTGATTGCGACAAAGCCTTCGTGATACGAAAAGTTTCACAAGTGCACCAGAACATCTGCATTGATGCCTCAGGCAGAGAACGTCTCAATCCGTTCGCTCCATCTGCACTACTAGAACACTCTCGACCTTGCAGGGACACGGATCTAACTCTACATTGTATTTGGTCCGCCGAAGATGTTATTGCGCTCTACAGTAGTTCTTTCTCCACTAGATGTTCGCGTTTGCTTACTGAGCTCCGAAACCAGGAGTCCGTAAGGTCGATTGATGCTTCGGCGGAGAAGGCGCACGAGTTCTAGATTTGCCCTCCCATATACGCGATGGTCACACTCAGACAGTTGTGAACGAGACCATCACTGTTGTTACGCGACCGGCTATGCTCATTTCTGTATGCTGTGAAGACTGTTAACGTATTCTGGACTGCAAGCACGACGGGGATATACTAGTGTTGATAAGGACATAGACTCAATAAATAACTGGATTCACAATGGCGTGCAGACTCGCTGCTGGTCGGCATCAACAGTCGGGTGCTCGATCACATTATAGACTAGCAATTTCTGAGGAAGCGGTCCGGGATGTTGGTAAGGATGCAAAACATCAGGATATGCGAAATGGCTAGCCATGAAAGCTTGGAGATACGTAGATAGGTATTAGAGATGTGTGGATGAGTATAGGTATGTACAAACTCCCACACCGGACAAGCTGAGACAACGTACTTATATGAAGTAAGTCCCGCCACCACCAACGATTAACTATTACCTAGGTGTGTACCTACAGTCCACTTCATTGTCCTTTAGACTGTATCAGTTTGACCCAACAGCCACTGCATGTGCCTATAAGTAACTCTAGGCTGGAACTCAGGTTGCATGTGTCCACTCTGGAACGTCTCGACCCACATCAATCCACGTTCGAAATGCTGAACACCCATGATACCTTGAGGTCCATCGATTCCATTAGCCATGTTATCAGGAGAATCGAACACGGACATAAACTCCAGATCAGGAATGGTGATGTTGATAGGCGTCGATGGTGCTTGCTGGAATCCGAGCTGGCCATTCCATGTCATGTTCTGGATCGCCAGAAGTGTACCGTTGGTAATGATGATCATATCCCAGTCACCATTGCCGATTAGGACACGGTTCGTGGCTTCAATGACCTGTGGTAGGACGTGCTGGATTGGGTCGGCAGAGAGGTCACCTTCACCTTGTGGGCCACCGTCGCCACCCACAAAGACGCCATTGGCACATTCTGCCCAGCTGATGTCTTGAGGCGCGTGCATTGCTGTCTTCACGTCGGTACGGTTGAAGTAGGTTGTGTTATACATGTTGTCGACAAGCTGGGTTGGGAAGCCAAGTACATCGCTAAGGAGCGGGCACGTCGACACGATCTCGTAGATATCGAAGCAGGGGTTGACTTCCAGCAGAGCATTATCGATCATGTCAAACACATCACAGGAACCTGCGGCAGTGTAGTTGAAGTACAAAGGCGGCTGCACACCTGATGGTGGGAAAGTGTAGTACTTGTTCAGGTAGTCGGCATAGCCGCAGGTTTGTTGGAGATTCTCGAGCTCGGCCAAGAATGATTGGTTGAGGTTCAAGATATTGTTGTTGGCCTGAACAAATGGTACTGCCACATACTCTTCTTGGATGCTGACGAATTCACCAATGCAAGGATCGTACACGAGGGCACCGGAGAGGTCGTAGTATGTGGTGTCGTTCTGGTCCAGCATGGCGGCGGAAATGTAAGGAACATATCTGTCAGTCATTGTCAGTTGCTGCTTCATGAAAACACAAGTCAAACTCACCTTCCAGCATAACTTTCACCAGTTACATAGATCTTGAAGTTCTTGATCCCGAAGATATCCTGGAAGTTCTTGAAGAAACCGATGAAGTCTGCAGCAATATCTTCCTGGGATGTGGCTGTTGGTGTTCCTTGCGCGAATCCGGTTCCGACAGGTTGCTCAACCCAGAACATGTTGGTGAGGTTGACCCAGGAATAGGGATTCTGGACAGGAGCAAGCGTTCCTGGCTGCCAGACAAACGGACCGTTCTCCTGGAAGAAGCCTTCCAATGAGCTGCAACCAGGACCACCATTGAGCCAGATAGAGATCGAGTCCACCGAGTCACCGAGTTTTGGGTAGAAGACAAAGAACAGTGTCCTCGAGGTATTGCTGTAGTCTATTGGGATATTGCCAGAGTACATCTCGCCGATGTCAAATGGAACATCTGGCAGAGAGTCGACCAAGTATGCTAGCACGGTAGGTTAGCTTCCTATTGGTGTCCACAAGACAAGACAATGCTTACGTTGGGTATTGTTGTTAAGAAACTTGAAACTAGCTTGTCTTTCCTCCAAAGACCGCCGTCCTTGCTTGGGAGCAGCGAACTTCTCTGGACGGGCATAGCGCTCCATGACCCGATCACTGAACTTGTGGCCAGCGCTGACTGCCTGCATAAGGCCGCTGCCAAGCAGCAATGCTGCGGTTAATATGGACTTCATTTTCTCACCGTTCTCTTGAGGCTATTTGCGACAGAAAATTGGAAGAGGAGAAGTGTGGGCGCACATCAAGAGCATGTGCCATAGCTCTGTACTTGTAGCTATAGCTTCACAAGCTCACCAAGCTCACCAAGCTCACCAAGCTTCCATAGAGTTCAGCATGACCCCAATTACTCCAAGGTCATGGAGCACGAAGGCTGGGTCCCTGGTCGTCCGATATCATTTTCCTTGCTTTCCCCAGACTGTCGTGTGCCCATTGGCAAGGGCACAAAGATTGCAATATCCCCATGTGGTGGAACGACAGTTTATCGAAGTGGGTTGCTGTGCGTAGTCCACTTCGAGGTTACATTGCCATCGATCAAGGTTGAGACGACCTTCTTTATGTGGGCTGAGCAGGCAACGACTGGCGACGAGGAGTTGGGACGGATATTGAGGTTCCATCATGTGCGGATCACATTTTGATAACAAGGAATCGCACAAACATAGCTTCCTAAGAAGGCTAGGTCTTGCGCAACGTGGAATGTTCGTCAACGAATAGAAGAGCTGTCCACAGTTTTCCAGTCGGTTGTGGTTCATGGCCGACGGGGTTTGCGGGGGCCAAGTTTTGCTAAGCTTTTCAGTGATCGACGCTGCTTGATGCTTATTGCTGCGGAAGGCGCCTGGGGATCCAGCCGTGCTTGCTTATGATGGTTATTACATCATATAGATAGCAAAACAAACCGGCCACAAACACATGCAAGCCTCGGCCTATCCGGTGGACAGTGTTGTTGCCTGGTGTACTGTACAATGTCTAGTCCGGCTCTTACGTACAAAATAGCCTGAATACTCTCGAGTCTCGTATATGCTTTTCTAGTTGTTCAGAAGCATTGATCGTAATGGCTAGTTTACGATGTTTTTCGTATCGCGTCGATGTGATGCGTGACCGCACAGTACAGTACTGTCGAGTTGTGGTCGCTACAGGCGCAGAACAACGTTCGCAGTGTTACTGTGCAAGTAGTCAACTTCAACGAGTCAGTATTGTCAATCGAAGTCAGTGGTTGTACAACATATGTAACCGAGAAGCTGCCGCTCCTACTTTCTGTGCCCTGAAGGTAAAGATAAGAGCCTGTGAATACTTTCGACTTGCATGAGCACGCTACGTCATGCATGCTTTTCCGAAGTTGTATTGCAGCAGAATTCAACCTTGTTGTTGGACCCACAGGTGTATGTGCTTGGGATTAGAAGATGTCGAGTGTGCCGTTATGATAATACCTGTACACCTTTCAACTCCTCATGTAGCCGTGAGTACAACTGAACAGCGCTAGACAATGAGGTCGGCGGTTATAGATTTGTGGTTCCGACCGGGTCAGCCTCGAGCATCATGCTGAAACAGGAGATACCGACGTTTGTTGTACTGGAGCCAACACTGAAGGCGGCGGAACTTGATCCATTAACGCCATCAAAGATGATGTATATCTTTTGGCGGATCAGTGTGATGAGGGAACATGACGAAAGAGTGAAGCTGACCGATCGCTATAAAGTCATGCAAGTCCAGGGAGTATGAAATAGTAGACAAGGATGGTTGGGCAAATGTCAAAAGGCCTTCACTCCTATCGCTGTGCAAATATTGTGCATCACGACGATACCAAAACTGGGCTTGCCGCTTCATAGGTCAAGGCACTATGGTAAGTGATCAACATAACATGCCGGCCATCAATTGAGAACGAGGAAAAGCCCTTAGTGGTGGACGAATAAAACCCCGAGTTGTGTTGGGTATGTGTTTGGATATGAACTGTTGCTTCAATGAAATAAACCACGCCAACCGCCAAGGGCTTGGTGAAAACCCTCCCAGCTGATGGCCTACCTTGCTAAAATAACAATCGGTTGCATGCTCTTTGCAATTGCTCACTATGCAGGCAGATTCACTTGAGCAGAACAACACCAAGCCGACACTGTGACAGTTATTCAATTTGGTTGAGATATCCTCGCTCCGTAAGCATGACTTCCACCGAAACAGGGCAGCATCCAAGGCGACTTCTCACCTTGTCTGACCAACTCATTGCTGCCTCACCTTAATACCGACGTTGAAATGCAACGGCTTCCTCAGGAACCCTTCTCGAGTCTCAAGCACCGGCGACTTGTCCTCATCCCTGAACTCAAAGTTTCGAAATACCGTGCCAACAATACATTTCAATTCCATCTCTGCCACATTTCGGCCAACACATGCTCTTGGTCCATACGAGAACGGGATAAACGCTTCCTTCTGTCTGTCAGTTAGCCTCTTCTCCTCCCATCTTTCTGGTACAAAGTCGTCTGCGTCACTGCCCCAGATTTCCTTGCTGTGGTGGATAGTATAAGCAGGTATCGAGAGTGCCGTGCCGGGCGGGAAACTGTAGCCCAGAATCTCGACAGGCTTTGGGTTCGGAATCTCAGGAGTTGGTAGAGGTGTCAGTCTTGGTAGGCCGAGCGAGGATGTACTGTGGATGCGCATCGTTTCTTTGATGACTGCATCTACATAAGGCAGGTCTTTGACGGAGTCGTAATTTGGGACTGTGCCAAGGGGGATATTTGCATTGTCAAGCTCGGTCTGCAATTTTGCTAGAACATGTGGCGTTCTCAGTATGTAGTAAAGAATAGCGCAGGATGTGTTGCTAGTTGTGTCGGAACCGGCAATGAGTTGTGTCAGCGCCTCGGCTGTCAACTCCTGTCGTTCAAGTGGCTCGCCCTTCGCATCCTTTCCCTGCATAAGTCTTGCAAGCAGATCAACACGATCAGAGGGGTTATCAAGCCGTTGCTTGACTCGTGCAATGGCAATACCAGCAAGGTTCTGCACGGCTTCGACACCCTTGCTGAAGAATGGATCCGGGATGTATTTCGCATAAGGCTTCAACGCAGGATAACAACCTAAGGTTCCGCTGACCTCACCACGACGGTTGAGAACTTCGATCGCTGGAGCAGTTCTGGGAGGTGCATCAGGCGACTCGCGAATTTCAGCGAAGTCTTTCTCGTGCTCGAGCATGCCGAACGGAGCACCAAACGCTAAATCCCCAATAATATCAAAGGCGAGATAGTTGAACCATTCCAGCGAGTCAATAGACGCATAACCACCAGTCTTTGGCTGTTTCGCGGCTCCATCAGCTAGTCGTGTCCACTTTTCGACGAAGAGTTCCAGATTTCCATGTATGTATTGCTCAAATTGACCGACGGATTTCGCACTGAAGGTATGCGAGACGATTTTACGCTTCCGAGTATGCTCAGCTCGATCGCGAACATTGAACAAGCCTCGTGTAATCGACACAAATGCGTCGTAGTACTCAGCTTTCAAAAACCCGTTGCCGTGTCCATAGATTGCTTGGATGGCAGCATCATCGGCAATAGAGACATGGTTAGGCTGGATGCGTACAACTTTACCAAGTTTAGCATGAGCTTCATTCACGGCGAGGTAGCGACGGCCTTGGCGGCATTGCCACATAAGCCACAAATTGGTGAATTGAGCTGGGAAAGGGGCAGGGACTTTTGCCAGACTTGGGTTGCGAAGATAAGGGAGGACATAATAGAGGATGGGGAGGAGGAGAAGAGTCCATGGCGAAGCGATATAGGAAAGCACCGTCATGGTGAGACAGTTGCGGCTTCGTGCTTTGTTGAGGTTGGTGGTCGAATCTATCCAGCGGATTCGTATCTTTCGAGGAGGGGAATGCGATGTCCTGGCACTAAAAGTTGTCGCTCAATGCTGGGGCGACCCAAGGCAACTCCTTTCTATGTTATCAAAGAGTAAATGAAAATGGTAGGTTGCTAAGCTGGAAAATCAATCGTTGTTGGTCATCATGAACTATTTATTCAAGACAAGCTCATCTAGAATGCGTTTTCTTCATAAGGCAAGAAAATGCAAACACAAGGTAAACTAAGCTGACGGAACTGAGTTGAAGTCGCGGCCTCTCTGACGGATGGTTACATAAGTTTCGGTTCATGCACACGGTATTCATCGCTGGAGAAGCAGACGTCAATCCAACCCCCGGATCGCCAATGTTGGAGGCATGATTCGACGATCGGGAATTCTCCGTTACCATAACGGTGGGGTTATGGGGTAGTCATGGATGTTGACGCTGGTGGACACCCACAAAACGTTTTTCGTTGCTTGACGTCGTCAGAAGTGGCTAGCACCGGACTCAAGGAGACCAATGAAGACCGATCTGTTTTCATTGCACGTCGAATCGCTGCCACGTGACTGTTTGACGCCCCATCTTGGTTCCAGCTGTTCGGTTATTGCTGGAGTTGATTTGATTGCCAAGTGCGAATATCTCCGGTGTTCCGCATAATTCTTTGCTGTTCATCTGCCGATGTGCACTTTCTCAAATATTACAGTACTGTATTAGTGTCTGGAGTCTTGGCGGTACTGTTGAATTTGTTCGTTGTGTGCTCCTGAACGGGTGCTACGATATCGCGCGTAAATGCCGTCTTTGTAAGGCTGCTCATGTTGCGGCTTTGTTGGTACGCTCTAAGGACAACGTGGTTGAAAGCAAGACGTGCGCTGCAGGTATTAGGCTGTATGGTCTTCGTTCTTCGTGTTTCTCGTTGTATCATTCATCATCAGGTACTTTTTGACTCTCAACCACGGGTCGTTTCTCCCTCACTCAACGTCTGCATCAGCTCGTTAGGCCGCACCGATCATAGCAAGATCTCGAGAACTTACTGGAAAAGCTTCACTAATACCAGTAGCACATCTTTCTACATCCTCAACCAATCCTTGCACCGCAAGATCCCACAGTCTTAGTTCCCTAGCCTTGCCAGTGAAGGGAAGACCAGACACGGTCTCAAAAGAAATCACCTGGTCAATCTGATCGATCTCGGCTCTCAGACGGCCTTGCTCAATCATCCTTGCGGCATAGTCTTCTGCTCGCTCGGCAGCAGTACCATCTTTCGAATCTTTCAGACCGAGAATATCTGCCAGTGCAGCAGTCGAAATATTATTGTAGAGCTTGCTTGCAGCGAGGAGATTATGCTCCACGACAGCTTTGCTCAGTACGGTGTTGCCGTCTGCAGTGATAGCTAGCTGATGTTCGGCAAGTGATGACGCGAATGCATCAATCTCCTCCTTGGACAGTAGTCGGTCTAGGTACATCTTTTCTAGAATACCATACTCTTGTGTTTCCGTTGACCGATCGTCTTTATACAACTTTCCCAGCATCCGGTTTCGCTGAGGGCCGGCAGGTGCTAGAATAGCAGTTTTGATGGCTGCAGATAGTGCTTGCAATCTGTCGTCCTCGGCGACTGACCTCGAAAAAGAAACGTTCAAATACTCCGCAGCAGCATTCAAGAAGTCTCTTCGTGAGTCGAGAATTCTAGCTTGTGAGAGTTGATAGTGTAACTGCAGTTCAGGGCTCTCTTGCAACACTTGGGGCGCAATGGTGGAGTTCTTGATCTTGCCCAAGGCCGTCTCAGCCGAGACAGTGTCATCATCCTCGAGGTAACATCTGACGATTCGCACCCAAGTTTGCACCTTGACAAGATCTGTGACCGTTCTCTGCGTCGAATCTAATTGTATCCCCTGCAATGCCTGTGCAGCTTTCGACCACTCTTCTTCCTCTTCGTAGCCTGTAGCAAGTATTTCTCGTACTACTGCGTTCTGCTCCTCAAACGAAGCTATCTGATTCTGGAGGTTGTCGGCGATATGTGATCCCACCTTAACCTTGACCTCTGCACGGGCTGAACTGAGAGATGTGATGAGGGACGAGAGGAGTGGTTTGGTGCTGATTATGCCTATTGATGCATTGACTAGAGAATCAACATAAGCGATAAGACTCGCAGCTTGCTCTTCTGGGCTTGTGAAGCTCGTTTGGCTCAGGTTGCTCAGGATTTGGGCGTAACTTGTCGATTTGTCACTTGAGTTTGCTGCCGATTGCAGCGCCTGAACCAGCTGTGCGGATGCCATTTTCGAAATGTGTGACCAATGTAGTCTCAGGTCAAAGAGGTGCAAGCGGAAGGATGAAATGGGTTGATCAGACAGGTTAAATATAGAGATTTAGCACGAGGTAATTACTGCCAGTGCACCAAGATGGTAGGCTTCAGGACAAACACTAGAGCACATTGATGCCTTAGAGCCTAAATTTGGCGTCACCACAAACGCGTCTTGTAAATTGAGGGACGCGTCCAAAAAGAGCGTGGACAAATGGTGGACACGATTTAGATTCTTGCCAAGAACTGCCGCTGGTGATTTTTAGTGTAGGTAGGGAACTAGTAACTGGATATGTAGGGAGTACGAGAAAAGAAGGTGATGCGTTGAATGAAGCATGGTCGATTCAACCGTCCTTGATGAGATTGGAATAACACTCAAGCTCTGACGGGTATCCTGTATGCAAATAGTGCAATCCCACAACCATGATAGAAACAAAAGAACGCTGTCAATAGCAACAACTCGTATCGTTGGGGACGAACTCGGAGTACATCTGTTTCATGAACAGGTAACCCCTCACACTGTATGCACACTCTCACACACAAGAAGTTTTCTTTGCTCTTGTTCATCTCAAGAGTCATCATTATCCAACAATTCCTTGTACTTCTTCTTCACAGTGGCATTGCCGTACAGGTAACAGCCTCGGGTTTGGTGCATCCAGTCTGCAATTCGCTTCCATGGCACTTTCTCCAGAGTGTCCTTTCGGGACGAACCGCTCATAATGGCTGGCCCATGAAGCTCTACACCGTCTTTGAGTGCTGTAATCTGTGTAACTCATGAGTGAACAAACAGTGAACTAATCGGAGAGCGACTTACCGCATGAGCTGGCCAATCAGGCTTCCTTAGTCTCTGTTCTCGAGCCTTGGTCAATGTCCGATAACGTCCACGCAACGTCGATTCCTCTAAGCCGAAGTTTCCCTGCTCCTTGATTTGCTTGTACGTCAATCCTGCACTCCGCCATGCCAGCAGTTTCTCGTCCAGCTTGGCATCCTTCGCATTTTGTCTGGCTTGAGTTGACTGCTGAACGACTGGGGTAGTTGCGCTGGTGGTATTGGTAGTGGGCATAGGGTTCGAGTTGACGGGCAAAGCGCCTGAAGAAGTTGCGACGTCGAGATTTAGGCTAGCGTTGGTGGAAGCCATATCGTTGAAGTCGAAGCTATTGACTGAAGTCGGACCTGTACCAGTCTGCGAGAAGCTATTGACTGGGAACGAACTTGTACTAACTTGCGACTGCATGTAACCGTTATTTGTGTTGTCGTTCACGAACGTGCCACTGTTGCCATAATCAGCGAATGAGGTATTGTCAAGAAACGGTGGTGGTGGAAAGTCTTCAACTGTCAAGACAGGTCCGAAATCGTTGTTTGGATAAACTTCATTCTTAGCGTTGGCTGTGGTAGGGGTTTGTCTGACAGCGGGCTGTTGACTGTACATTGACTGGCCATATCCGGTTACGGAGGGTCTGAATGGACTACCGTTCGCAGAAGTGAACATATTGTAACCATTGGGATGCTGATTACTATATGCGGAAAATGCAACTGGTTGTCGCAGTTGCGCAGCTTGAGCACTGAACTCTAATAACCAGTTAGAATTATTGCTAGTCAGTTTCTTCGACATACCAGTATCAAAGACATTGGCTAAGACATTAGAGAACTGCCCTTCCTGGGACGCGTTGAATTGACTAGCCATTGTACCCATGTTCTTGCCATTGGCTTGGCCTGTTGTACTAACTGTTGTAGCTGGTGTTTCAGGTTCTGTAGCCTCAAAGTTCTGTCTCAGCTGTTGAAAGGTAGCTGACTGGTTGCTGTCTGGTGTCGAGATATCAGACAATTCAGGGGTGAATGGGATCGTAGTCTGTGAAAATGGCTGATTGTTAAGTTCCAGACTGAGATCGAGCTGCGGATCCATGGTCAACTGCGCTTGGTTATTTGGTGCAAACGCAAACATAGGAGAGCGCATCTTGTTCGAGAAGTGTGAGAACTTGTCCATAGAGTCTATGTCTGTCGAAATTGGTTGCGCAGTCGAATTTAGTTGTGGAAGATAAGCACAAATAGTGTCGCAAGCATGGTGTTGACAAGGCGGCCCATGAATCCGAGTGAATGTTTCATGTGCGTGACTGTAACCTTCGTGACAGATCTGAGGCATTGCAGTGAAGTCGTTGCTGGGACATTCGTGTTTGAGTGACTGCATCTGTCGCCTATTGTCGTGATCAGTAGTCATATGGTATTGCTGTGACATGGCTATACAGCCCAGACAAGGATAGCATCGGCTACAGTTCTGCTGAGCCTTGTAGTTCTTGCTTCGAGTATTAGATTTGCAGTGCATCGTGTTTCAGGATCTGTAGTCAACTCTTTCTGAACGCAATCTGACGAGCACGTGCTCGCTGGACATGCCTTGCAACGTCCCTACCTACTTACTGCAGAAGTAGTGCCCAGCTGATGAATGTCGAGACTGAAAGATGTCGAAGTTGCACAGACTCTGTCCATGTTGCTGGCGTTGCTTAAGAGGTCTATCCAGCTACAACCAAACCGAAGCCTCAATCGTCCATCCAAGAGGAAACCCTACCAACAGACAGACGACGCTCTGTATTCTGGTCACACAATGCCTAAGAACTGGCCTACCCTGGGCGTCCGCCAGAAGGTCGAGCAGCGAAAAGACATTGTTGGTCTCAAACGGCTCGTCCACTATTCAAACGATGCTCCGGAAAGGAGGCACAGTAAGTGTCAAGGAGCAAGCGGCTCGATTGTCTCGGTTATGCTGCGAGCTCAAATTCGACCCGTTCGTACCGTGGACGGCTGGCAGCTAACGTTATATTGACAAAATTCAACACTGAGCTTACCCAAATCTTGCTCGGCTATGTGAGAGCTGTAGATGTCAAACAACTGTTTGACCAACGTCTAGAAACCTTCGCAGAACCATTCTGCACCTCTGCTGGTGGAGTTTGGACGAACCATCTAATACACAGCTGAACAGTATTTGACGAAAAAGCTAAAAACAGCAGTATGCCGGGTGGCATCAATATCAAATTCAGAACAAATGTGGCAGCCACGTGCGGGAGCTCAACAGTAAGGTTTGTCCATGTGGCAAACGTGAGTGCTTCCCGGTTGTGCAACGGTCCAAGACCCGAGAATAGATGGACCTCGGGAGGTGTCATTGCGACCACAAGGAACAAACGTTTAGGCTTGTTAGTGCAAAGAGAGCAATGAATTCAGCAACATATCACGACCCGTCTGATCGCCAGGCCACATCATGATTGACTTGCTTTAAGCACATTGATTGCTTTAGCATGAGCATGAAGCGCAATGTCAATATGCTTGGTTGATGTTCCGAGGAGTGTTCGCAGCACCGGAGGGCGTCATGGGTACCTGCATCAAGTAAGGCAAGGAGGTCGAGGTTGGTTCAATGACGCGATCATTGATGCTATGGCTCCGGTGACCATTGAGTGAGTGAACAATGAGTGGTTCGGGAGAGAAAGACAGACAGAACAAAGATGAAATGGTCCTTAGCGGACTTGTGAACAACGCTGCCGGAAGAAGTTAGAGACGAATTTGCCCAACTGCTCATTTCATACAAATCCGGCTCTGAGTGTATGGACAGACAGCAGATACTCTACGGGCAGGAGGCATCAAACGCAAAGGATGGGAGAAGTCAGCGAATGCCGGCCAGAACCACAAACTAGGTGAAATTGGTCCACAAAGCTGACATACTGCATATCGGCGATTTTGATTTACGACTACTAGTGCATTTGGTGCAACAAATTGGCCTACACAAGGAGTGGTAATAAAATTCAATCTGACCTCATGAATTGCGAACTAAGTTCGCGAACTAGTGTCATCCACTTTCAGGCGGATTTTCAATATCCCGTGTCGCGTATTGATGGCGATAGCGGTCACAGTTGACTTTGTGTCCTATTAATCGTGGTTGAGGTGTAAAACACTTGCTTTGGTTAGAGCAAATACACTATGCTAGGATTGACGGAGCCTCTACAATCTCTGGTATCGCAGGCGTTTCGTCGGGCTCGTGGCAGCCAAGCTCTCACATTCTCCGACACTCAGCTCGCTGTCTTGCACATAGCCGAACGCATACCAGTTAGTCCACTCCTCGTTACTTGAACATATTGTCGCTAACCACCATGCTAAGTTACAACTTCGATATTGTCCCGCTCTTGCTAAAAAGCCTACCAAATCTTCCAACAATAATGGAGAACATGTAGACAAGAAACCTTTTGACCCTTTTGAAGACCCATCCCAGGAATTGCTCATCGCTGCGATACCCACCAAGGAACCTTCGCACAATCTCGTACTCAACAAATATCCAGTAAGTTGGTCTCAAAAAGCGCCGCTCATGTGACTAACCTCAATAGGTGATTCGGGATCACTTCATATTAGCCACGAAGGAGAACAAACCTCAAACTGATGTCTTGGAGGAGGATGACCTTTCGCTTGCCTACGGGTGTTTGCAAGCCTGGAAGGAGGGTCAAGGCCAGTCTCAGCACTCTTCATTGTATGCCTTCTTCAACTCGGGCGAGCATTCGGGCGCGAGTCAGGTTCATCGTCACCTACAGTTCTTGCCCATTGAGGCAATGAGGGAGGGTGGTGGACAAGATTGGGATGTCCTCTGTGCGTCGATGACCACTCCCGTACACCAAACTCTACCCTTAATGCAAAATCTTCGACTCCCATTTCTGCACTTCTCAACACATCTCCACCATTCCATGACAGCGCAAGATCTCCATGGAAGATACCAGCTGCTCTTGAAGGCAGGGCTCGCAAGCATGCAGAACCTTCCACTAGATTCGCTGGATTCTGTCACGATTAGCGAAAATGGCAGAAGTATGTTTAGCTACAATCTAGCCCTGACGACTGACCTCATGGCAATAATGCCTCGGCGGAGAGAGGCTTCGTCAATTCCAGACGTCCCAGACAGTTCTGTCGCTATCAACGGCACCATTCTGGCGGGAACCATGATGGTCAAGGCAGAAAGTGAATGGAATAGGCTCCGTGAAAAACCCGAGCTTGTTTATCAGATGCTCCATGATATTGGCTTTCCTCGAAGCGAGCAGGTGATCAAGGATAAAAGGTCACTGTAGCCGTCCAATAAGGTTAGGAGACCGTCGTTCTTGGGCTATGTGGGATCACAACTATCCAATATCCTGGCGGCTCTCGTGGTCGCCGTGTCAAAGCAGTATGCATGTGAAATGAAGCATCCGATAACATGGGTGCTCAAATGGATAGGGGACATTGTGTACTGTACTCGAGTATACAGTACTGCACAGGGGTTAGACTTGCGCATTGAGCACAACGTTCAGCATGGGGAACTGATTTGGCGAGTTACCAATTCAAACAAGGCAGCGCTTCCGACCAGCCAAGCATAACCGAGGTGTGCCAGCGAGTACTAATGCATAAACTAACCCCGATCAGATGTAGTCTGTCAAGGCATCAGCTAGCCACCATTTCTTGTCGGCGGTGAAAAGAAGGTTTCTGAAAATGCACAACTGCGTAGAGCAGGGATGTTGCCACTTCTGCCTTTTGGATTGGTTGTCACGGCTTTGTATTCTGCATGCTCGCAAGTTCAAGGATCTCCGCTCAGCGAAAATGTTTCTAGTCTTAAACCTTCGTGTTATTGTTTAGGGAAGCTCTCATCTCCAGTTTGGGCAGTGCTCTGAAAGTCCATCGTATTCGCACGTTCCACCCCATAGCAAGAGACTTGATGTAGTGTGACACCTCAGTTTGGGTTGAGAGTACTCACAAATCAACAGTACTGCGCTTACGTGATTGCATTTCTTGCTGCAGGCAAGCAATTCGCTTGACGAGGAATGCTGAGCGTAGAGAAACATGGGTGGAGTGCTCGAGAGTTGTTTTGACTTCTCTGTCCTGCTAGCCCAGACATACCAGTCTCGTACAGTACAGTAGATTGGGACGATTTGTCGTGACTTGTGACTCGAGATTTTGACATGACACTAGACTTCGATTAGACAGTGTGGACCAATTGAGATGACCCGGTCCCGCATCCCAAGTAAGAAAAATTGATGCGGGGATAACTTCGACGACGACAGGGGTACAGTACCGTACTGTGATGACCCCAGCAGTCTGAGTGCAACGAACCTTGTATTCAACTAATCACTTGGCATGAGAGCCCATATTATTCCAATGAGACGTTAAGAGTGTCAGCGACGAGCTTCAAACGAAACCCTACGATGCAAGCAGAGCCTTAGTAGGTACAGCTCCGAAAACAGTTGTGCAGGAGAACACGAAGATGATCACCAAACCCGAAGGACGAATACGCGCTCGTGCATGAACGGGGATCTTCAATGGAGACATTCCATGCATACGATACGCTGGGTCACACAAACCTCCTGCAGCCTATGCCATAATCTCCCGAATCCGAACACGGAGAGGCTGGCAATTAGGACGAAATTTGAAAACGAAAGGGTTGTACTCCATAGCACACCATCTTTGCAGTGTCGTCGGCTGCACGACCTAAAGCGCCCTGGGCGTGCACTTCGAAGCGTTCGTTTGCGTGACTCGGCATGAGGCTCTCCCAACCAGGTGCTGGCACTACCATCTACCTACCTTAGGGTACTTTACGTGCCCACTCAGTGATTAGGGGTCTACACATGGCGACACAAATCAGGTGTGCTTCAATAGTATGAATTTGAGAAAACTGGTCACCATAGAGGAAAGATACACTGGCATTTAGCACAAACATGGTCTTCAGGCAAGGCAGACATGACACACAAGGTCAACAATAGCTGGCAGATGCATTTAGAGTGAGATCATTGAAGTAGCACAGGCGTGTTTCTCTCAGATGTTGCTCGCGTACAGAGTACATGCAGGGGATATGGAGTTGTAACGGTGAGGAAACACCCAGTGTGCCACGAAACGCATCCTCACCAGCCTCAGTTGCGGTGAAAAATAGAACAGCCACAAGGACGCGGATTTATGACAGCGAATCGAAAGCATATTTCTCGATAATCTCAGCCTCACAAAATTGTCTTTAGCCAATCGTCTGTCGTTTGGCTGCAGAAATGGAGAATTATGCAATCCAACAGCCACGCATCTTCATTTGTGCATACCGACTTGTGGACCAAAACCCAATCACAGGTTCAAGTGACCACACTCCACCAGCACACGGCTTGGTACCGCTTCGTATCAACGTCGATTAGCGGTAAAATTCAACTCCTCATCGGTCGCTGCGAGAACCTTCAAAAGGACCAGAACTTTAGTCGATGTAGGTCAAGTCTAAGCGATATGTCCAACCTCGAGTTAGCTAATATCAGCTTCCTCATTGGCTGTAGTGATGACGCCAACAAGATTATGATTAATCGTTTTGAGAATAGTTTTGTCTCTTTCTGGAAGGCCTACGCTCGAGGTCGGCTCTGTTTTCCACTACTGGCTGTTCTTGCTGTAATTAGTCTAGGTAACGGTTGTTGTTCGTTCCCACTCCTGGCTGCCACGTTTTGTGGTTTATGCCCATGTCTGCAATTGCACACGCTTGCCTAATCCGATAATCATCTTTTTTTTTGATGTAAATTCACCACTGACTCACGAATCAAGTTGGCCTTGTATGACGCGTTTACCACAAAGTCGTCGCATGGTAGATGTTTGGACTGCCCAGTCATCCATTTGAGATGCAAGCTGAGACGCTGGTTACGGCGGTAGCTTTCAGTGCCAGGACAGCTCCGTGGCGTCATCAGTCATCAATACGAACTACTCTGTTGAGAAATCACTGATTCAGCCAGGGCAGAAATAACCCTGCACGCATTCTTTCATCATCATCACAAAGAACTTTGGACGCATGGAAGCATGCACAAGAAAAAGTGAAAGGTGTACTGTACCATGCACTGCCTGCAAAGATTAAAGGCTGACGCTAACGCCTGCTCCGATACCTAATGTGGACCAGTGTGGGACAAACACACAGTGTACTGACCGTACAGGCTGTATTTAGCATACACCGTACCTTTACTCCCTGCTCATGCAGCTAGATCTTTAGCGGCATCGATAGGGCAGAGCATCTCAAGCCCATGCACGTCAGGAACTCGACAATTTTGTCCACAAAGGTAGGCTTAGATGAACTGGTCAAAGTAATGTATACTTATTGAGTCGTTTTCGCCTCCGTCGATACTCATCTCGACTCAAGCGCTCAAGCTTTGCCTTGAACATCACATTCTGATACTTCACTGCCAATCACCTATCCTTTCGGAAATACACCAAACCCGCCTATCCCAAACTCGTTCCTGATCCATCCCCTCTTCCGACTTACCCTTTCCAAAAGAGGCATTGATCAGCGTCTTTCAGCCAGCCTCACGAACCTCATCACAAACATCAATCTAGACCATTCGGCGCAGGTGCGTGCGCGTGTACGAATCCGGTCGGAACCCGGCAAGGTGCTTCTCAAAAGGAAAAGCAGCGTATCCCAAAAAGTAAAAACCTCCTTCTTGCTGCTGAATCTACACTGCACCACGCAACACGACCACAGCTTGACCTGTGGTCCAAGATGCTTGCTTTCGAGCAGTATTCTCAATCCTTCAACTCCCAATTCCCTTTCCACCACGACGAAATCAAGCAGGAGCAGTATCTGCCTATCATGATGGATTCGTTCCCCGAGTACAACTCGATCCCAGTCTCCGCATCAATGTTCCCCGACGGACACCCAGAGTTCAAGTACGAAATGCTGAGAACCATGACTGAAAACAATATGCAACAAACACACTCTGAAGTTGCTCCCTCCCTATTCTCTTCGGCTTCTTTGCCAAGTGCATCATCTTCGACCATCGGCTCACCGTATTCGGGCCACGCCCTACCAGTCTCAGATCAGATGATCTACTCAGCATCACAGTATCACAGCAACCCCACGATCGTCTACGACGACCAGTTCCCTCATGGTTTTGAATCGGCACATTTTGACATTGAAGCACAGTTGGAACAAGAGCCCAAGTTGACCGGATCTTTTGTTGGTAAGTACGCTGATCTTTCTTCTCTCGTCAAAAGATCGTCCACAACATCCGCCCAGGAGCTCCCATCTCCCATGCCTCCTGTGTCATCACCTGAACCAATCAATGGCCCGAAAAAGTGTGTTCCTGCATTACCATTCAATTCAAGTCGATCTGTCGATGACGCTGCCCGAGCCGCCGTGATTTCTACCATGTCAGAATCCCAGCCCAAGGACAATCTTATCTTCAAATCACCTGCCATGCCCGCCTCAGCTTATCCAAAATCCTCTTTCATTTCTTCACCCATTGCCCGAAGATCCCCTCCTGTGCAACACTCCAGCTCAGATATCCAAAGAACCCAACAACCGTTCCCTCCTCATTTTGTTCCTTCCATGCTACCAATGCAGCAATATGCCAGTGATGCCAGTTTCTATGTCTTTGCTCAAGCCAGTGGTAACTTCACACCACCTTTCGAAGATTCTTGTTCGTCTTACCAGCAGTGTTCCATACTCTACCCTGTCCTTTCTTGCCTCCACTCACAAGACATCAAACATTACGACCAAAGCTAACAGTTTTTTGCAGACCCAGTATTGATCTCTGAACACCGAGATCCATTCTACCCTACAGCATATACTACCTACCCGCAGCAGCAACCAATCTGCTTCTCGCCTGCAGCATCTCCTGCACCTTCAACTCACAGCTATCACTCCTTCAGCCAACCAGTAACGGTTGACAACTTTGGCACAGCCCTTCCTTCCATGCGACGGCAATCGATCAGCTCCTTCAAGTCCGGCCCAGCGTCGCCACGAACCTCATGCTCTGCTGATGATGATTCTCGGGAGAAGGGTCGGTGTCCATACCCAGACTGCGGCAAGGTCTTCAAGGATCTAAAAGCTCACATGATGACTCATGAGACCGAACGACCAGAAAAGTGTCCAATCGTGAGTTGCGAATACAATAAGAAAGGCTTTGCAAGAAAATACGATAAGAACAGACATACACTTACTCACTACCGAGGAACCATGGTCTGTGGCTTTTGCCCAGGTTCTGGGACCGCAGCCGAGAAGAGTTTCAACCGAGCCGATGTCTTTAAGCGACACTTGACTTCAGTTCATGGAGTTGAGCAGAACCCACCCAACAGTCGCAAGCGTAGCCCAAGCAAGTCGAATATCAATCTTACCAGTTACTGCCAGGATGCGACTGGCAAGTGCTCAACGTGCGGGTCCACCTTCGTTAACGCTCAAGACTTCTATGAACATCTGGATGACTGTGTGCTGAAGATTGTTCAACAAGAGGACCCAGCGGAGGCCATTAACGCTTCGCGATTGGCAGAGGTTTCAAACGACGATGATGTACAAGCCACATTCGAACGAAATAACCTGAGACCAGAGGGCAGCCTCTCAAGCATGGACGAAGATGACGAGGAAGAGGAGGAGGACGGTGGAGATGACGAAGACGAGGACAACCTCGAATTCAACGAACGATCTGGTAAGGGCTTCATCAAAGCGACAAGGGCCACCTCACACCGACCTGTCATGGGAGGCCACATCTCTAAGAGGACAACGAAGAAAGGCCTCACATGGTCCAAGGGTGGTGGGTCCATCATTGGCAAGACCCGAAAACGAAGAAAGTTCTACCCTCCATCGTGGGGTATGGCCACAGACAAGATGAACATGAAGAAGCGTGTTCTCTGCGTTTTCGATGGCCAACGACGACTTCTCAAAGACGATATGATGATGCACAACGAATTTGAAGTGCGCATGCCTCTCCAAGACGGCAACAGCTATGTTACCGACCTCGACCTAGAAACGATGAAGCGTGCTGACGCCTTTCACAATGCCACTCCAGAAGAGAAAGGACCTTGGATTCCCGAGCAAGACTTCCTCCAGGAATTCTTGCAATGATTGAGATGATTCTTGAGTACATCAGGGTTACTGTTATCCTCAACAATTCAGCGTAATGTTTCGACGACAATCCGGAAAAAATTATTTGAGCGATTTTTGTAATACCATGTCCATATTTGGGAGGATTTGTTGGCCTTGGCTTTAGCCAATGGCTCTTGAATTAATGAGATACCCATTGAGTCTTGCTTAAGATGAGAAGACTCACGAAAATGAAAAGCGCTTCGACTGCAAAGTTACCTCGATTAGGAACAGCATAATGTAAAGAATGGTATAGCAAGATTGCGCACTGAGCGCTACTAAACAAATTATAGAATTGCCCATTTTGACCTCACGAACATTCAAGTCTTCTATCGTTTAAAATCGTATATTCAAATCTTGAACTGAGGCAACTATGGTGTGTGCCAGTCAACTTATTGGTGATAGTGATGGAGGTTAAGCATGATTCTCTGAAATTCCTGGCGAGAGGAGGACTCCAGAGTTGTGCTCCAGGCACGCGTAAAGCAACCGAAGGACGCGTTTCAGCTCCCCGCATCATCTACGCTAGCAATCAGTTGCGCAAGCCAAGCCGGGAACTGCAGCCTGGACGCCCTCCAAAAGTACAGCCATATTCTGGGATCATGTTCAGATCAGGACACTCGAATCTCAAAATGCCTGCAACTTTCCCTCCACTGTTCCACTCTAACTTATTCACCCAACTTCGGGATCTCAACATGGCGGAGGAGGAGGTGAAGCATGTCAAACCGCGATATACCGTCATCGTAACAGGTTTGTTGATTGGTGATGGGCAGAAACACCGGCGCAAGACTGACTATAACCAGACCCTCCCAAGTTTGACCTGCAATCCTACATATCGAACTATAGAGGTACAACTGCCAGACCGATCCCTTTCTATCGATATTGACAATACCAGGAAGGACGGTTTTCCGCCGACTATATCTCATCGCATCATGTTCAACCGCATTACGAGAGGAAGCTGCTCGCCTAGCAGTGAATGAAGCAAAGAAAGGACAGGACATCAATAACTACAACGATGCAGTATTTCTCCTTGAGTCCGTCACTTCCAGCAAAGATACAAAAGACCTAGTGGACACAGCCTGGCTATCCCAGCGGGAGAAACAGAATGCAGCAGAGACTAAACGACTAGAGAACGAGCTGAAGCAGTACAAAAACAACCTCATTAGGGAAAGCATTAGAGTGAGCAAGGTCTTCCCCGTCAAGGAAACATACTGACAATAAAATCAAGATGGGCAGTGAAGATCTTGGTCAACACTATTACAATCTAGGTGACATGGGTAAAGCCCAAAGTTCATTTGCAAAGATGCGAGATTATTGTACAACACCCGCCCACATAATCTCAACCGCTTTTCGCATGATATCAGTCGTAATCGAACAGAAGAACTGGTTAGGAGTACAATCTCAGGTCAACAAAGTCCGCGCCTCGAACTTGAAACAGGAGGAAGCAGCAAGAATTCAACCCAAAATGAGCACGGCTCAAGGTCTATCACACATGTGTCAAGGAGAATTCAAAGAAGCTGCGAACGCCTTTTTGAGTACCGATTTTACTCTAGGTGACACCTATAACGAGGTAATCTCCAGCAACGATGTGGCTGTTTATGGCGGTCTTTGTGCCCTCGCTTCAATGTCTCGAGCCGAACTCCAATCGAAAGTGCTGGAAAATAACAACTTCCGAAGCTTCCTCGAATTAGAACCACACATCCGAAGAGCCATCAACTCCTTCTGCGCAAGCAAATATAGTCAATGTCTTGAAATTCTCGAATCCTACCGAGTCGATTACGTCCTCGATATCTACCTCCAAGATCAACTTCCTAGACTTTACGAGAAAATCCGAACGAAGAGTATCGTTCAATACTTTGCCCCATTCAGTCGTGTCACATTGCAGAGCATGGAGCAGATGTTTGGTACATCGGCCACGTCCGCCGCAACTGCTACTACCGCACCAAACGGACATAGCTCTACAGTCTCTAGCTCAATATCTCCACGATTTCTGGATGAACTCGTTTCCATGGTGCAGTCTCACGATCTGGATGCAAGAATCGACCTCGAAAACACTGTTCTGATCTCTCACCGTGAATCATCCAGGGCAGTCATGCAACAGCGTGCGATTGAAACAGTCAATGACTTCACTCGAGAAGCACGACTCAAGGTGTTACGACTCAACGCTGTCAATGGCAGTCTAGAGGTGAAGCCCGTACCAAAGAATACGAAAGGCAAGGACGCGGTTGGCGGCGGCATGGATCTTGCGGGTATGATCGACACAGGTAATGGAGGATTTGGATCTTTTCAAGGCCAAGGACATGGTCTCAGAAGTGCGCGAGGTTAGAAATTTGCGTCGCGCTCCTGAACAAGGTCATATTATCACATAATGAAGCAGATTAATTAATCTCTGCGAGCGATTGAGCAGTTCATTACGAGAAGGAAGAATACGCCATACAGGAAGAGGAAATGCAAGAACCACGACTGAACATAATGCCATAGTTACAAACAGTCCTTTCACTGTTTGTAGTTGACAGGAGGATATCAGTGGTGGAATCTTGACCACATAGATCAAGTCAGCACAGTCTAGCACATGCATAGCGATGGCGTTATAGTGGTTACTTAGTGCACGGCTGGACATACTATCACAATTGGTGTCTCTTTAGGATGCTAGGTGGACATGTCCTAATCGTTTTGCCTCGCTGAGGCTTGAGGCAGCACGTTGAAATCAATCCGATCTCGTAGACATGGTCTGTCCGTTCAAAACCCTAGCAGCCGCCCAGCATCCGAGCATATCGTTCTTCGTTAGACAAGAAGTATGACTGCCCAGCTATGTAGCTTTATGACTCGATCCAAGCCATGGCAGAAGGAGTGACACGAGTTCTTGGTCAACCATCTCTGCTGCCTGTGTATTGGGACCACATGGTGTCAACAATATCGTCGTTAATATCTTGACATCAATGTCAGGTCAGCGGTGAATGAGTGACCAAGTCGCCGTTTAAACTTCAAACGCGCCCTGAGTCCAGTCATTCTTTTGACAAAAACCCTCAATACAATACCTCCCAGATCGACCCCTCACCATCACAGCCATCCATACCGCAATACAGAGTCACCACCTCCATCCAACTCTCCTCATCCCACCCCAAATCCCATCCGCCCAATCTCACTTCCACCATCTATCTACTCCCCAATGACATAACTACACCCTCCACTCCCCATCCAAACCTCATGCACCTTCCCCGCCGGCACATCAACCCTCGCGCCAACCCCAAAAGTCTCCTTCTTCCTCTCCCCATCTCCATCAGCGTCATCAGGATAAGTTATCGTCAATTCACCCCGTCGAATCAGATGTGTTGTTAATCCGGAGTGCGAGTGTGGTGGGTAGTGTGCGTGGGGGCCGTCGGTCCAGGTGAAGACGTGGGTGAAACCCCATGATTGCACTTTCTTTTCGTCTTCACGGGCGGTGGGGAAAGGGGGGTGGGTGCCTG